>JAMXBD010000398.1:0-600000 GCA_024138025.1 Combretum micranthum | reverse complement strand
ATAATATCAATGATCTTATAAGTTATTTATTATTTTTATTTCCTAAGTAAAGCTTATCTTTAGAAAGGCTATTCTTTGATGATTTTGTAAAACTTATCTAAACCTTAATATATTGATGAAAACTTTACATATGAGTTTAAGAAAACTTTTGGTTAAACAAATAATTAAGTTTAAAGAATCTTTCTTATTTCATTGGTTTGAAAAGAGAGTTTGTGATAACTTTATTTTATGTATTCATTGATAAAATCTCATATAGTATTATTGCTAAAACTTAAGCTAAACTTATCTAACTTTAGAAAATATTTTTTAAGATGAAACTTTAAGTTTTTATGGAAGAATCATTCCTTATGTGACAAAATTTATTTTTAAAGAGAGTTCTTATTTTTGTTACTTAAGGAAACTCATTTTCATTACGGTTAAGACAATAACAACATGTTCATGCATGAATGAGAATATGTAACTATGAGAAATATAATAAAAACAACATAATAACATAAATATAATAAGAGCATAAAAGTAAAGTCAAGTATCAGGAACCTTAGCTTCATCAAGGTATTCCGGGACTAAGAATAGACTAGTCCCAAAAAGAAAAGAAAAGAAAAGAAAGAAAAATTTTTTGACTTGATATGGACAAGTCTAAGACTAGAAAGACTAGTCTTAATAATAGCATGAAATAAATAAATAAATTGCAAAGCATGAAGTTAAATAAATAACAAGTGAGCTTATATGCTCTAAAGAAATATATATACATAATACTATATAGAAGTTAGATTAGAACAAATAATAATAACAACATAGTAATAACATAATAGAAGACATGAGCAAAAATAAAACATGAACATATTGTTACTTCTTTAAGAAACATACACTAAGCTCATGTTAAGTTAAATGAACATGATGAGTGAATAAGATAAATTTTTACCTAAAGTTTATGTGTTTGTTGAAGAGGAATAGAATGAGTTGTAGTAATATGTGGGAAAGGGTTTTATGGAGAGAAAAGAGAACTTGGAAGAGAATTTGAGAGAGGGATTTTATAGAGTGATTTTGGTAGAGTTTTAGTAGGAAATGAATTGTGTGAAATAATGAAGGAGAAAGGGGGTATTTATAGAGTTTTAGAGTGGAAATTAGATGTAATTGAATAATTGAAAAAGAAAACAATTGTGAGAGATGGAGAGAGAGAGTGGATGGATGGCAAATGGGGTAGGGGGAGGAATTGATTAAATTTGTTGTTTAATAAAAGAAGTAATATGTAAAGTGTGATGTGATTAAAGTTGTATGAGGAAAGTAAATTGTAAGGTATAGGTATGGTAGTGTGTAAGAATAGAGTGTAAGAAAAAGTAAAGATAGATGAATAGTAATGAATAGTAGAAAAGTATTATGAATAGTAGACTAGACAATTAAAATACTGGTAGTAAAAAATACGCGTAAACGGCCTATATATGATATTTTTAGTTACCGAAAAATTCTAAAACTGATATTTTTTAAATCCTTATATTTTTACGATTCTATTGGTGTTGTCGGAATATTTTCACTATCCGGTGCACCAGAGCACGGTTTTTGAAAACTGATCCCATTCGGATCTGAAAGACACTAGAAAATTATGAATCTGATGTTTTTAAGCTTTCCTATATTATTACAAATCATATTCCACGATTATCTTAATTTCGTTGTCTAGGGTTTAAGAACACGGGATTGCCGGATCTAGATTCACTAGACTAAATATAAAACTAGGTTAACTTTAGGGTTCCGGTTTGACTTCTGATTCTTCGGGTTTGTTTATATTATCAAAAAATCTAGGGGCTTACACTTTGCCAATACCACAGTGGAAGTAGGAACATATCACTATGGATTTTGTTTTTGCTTTACCCAAAACAAGAGATAAGTTTGATTCAATTTGGGTCATTATGTATCGCCTCAAACTGGTAGTTCACTTTATACCTATTAAGACTGGTTATGAGTTAGAATGTCTATCATAGTTGTACATCAAGGAGATTGTGAGATTGCACAGAATACCAGTCTGCATCAAGCTTTGGGAACCAAGGTCGTGTTCAGTACTGCTTATCATCCTCAGACTGATGGGCAATTTGAAAGGATTATACAAACTCTAGAAGATATGTTGAGAGCATACATTTTGGATTTCAAAGGAAGTTGGGATGAGCATTTGCCACTAGTGGAATTTGCTTACAACAATAGTTACCAAGCATCGTTTGGCATGCCTCCATACGAAGCGCTTTATGGCAGAAAATGCAGATCACCTACAAGGTCAGTTTAATCAGGCAAAGATTGCAAGCTGCTTAGAGCCGATAAAAGAGTTATGCGGATAAACAGAGAAGACCCTTGGAATTTCACGTGGGTGAGCACGTTTTGCTAAAGATTTCACCAACAAAAGGAGTTGTTAGATTTGGCCTAAGAGGAAAGTTAAATCCTCGATATGTGGGACCATATGAGATTCTTGAAAGGATAGGCGACATAGCTTTTAGATTAGCTTTACCGCCTGATTTGGAGGGAGTGCATAATGTGTTCCACGTATCCATGCTCAGGAAGTATGTCAGAGATCCGGAAGATATAGTAGCTCTTGAATCGCTAGAAGTGCAGTCGAACCTTACGACGATTGAAAAGCCGATCAGAATTGTGGATTGTAAGGAGAAGATTCTGAGAAGCAAGGTGATCAAATATGTAAGAGTGCAGTGTACTAATCAAACTGAACGTGAAGTTACCTAGGAACTAGAAGAAGACATGAGAACGAAATATCCAATGTTGTTCATTAATCCAGGTAACTTTCAAGGATGAAAGTTCTTTTCAGGAGAGGAGAGATGTAATATACGGAAATAAAGATGAAAATATAATTAATTATGAATCATAAGATGATATAGGATGAGTTTAAGGTCAAAAAAAGTAAGTTGTAAAGGTTTAAGTTTGATTGTAGTATGAATGTTGAAGTTCAGATTTCTGCAATTTTTGACAGATTCAACGCCACCATCTAGAGAATCTATCCTGCCGGTGTAAAGACGGCTTAGGAAGGAAACAGTAGCGTTTTTCTTAATGCTGGGTGGAACACCGCTGGTGTACATGAGAGTTTCTTTTAACACCGGATAGGAACGCCGTCGGTATAGGTCATGGATTTGCCGGCGTATGTTGTTGGATTGAAGTTCTGGAAATTCAAAGTCTCAAATGAATGTCGCCAGTACTCGTGTAATTTTGCCAGCGTAAGGCGTACCTCGGCAAAATTTATATGTACGCCGCCAACATAGGTGCCGACGTATGAGAAAATTCTATAAATACGAGACGCGAGAAGACGGTTTTCGGTAGAAAGTTTATTTATATTTTTCTTTCGTCAAAGAGAGTTTTGAAGCGTTCTTGGAGATCCAGGGTTGGAGAACTATCAAGAGTGTGTTTTTGATCCAAAGTAAACCTTCTCCTATGGATTATATACGAATTTGTATAAGCTTTCTTGGGGTTTTGCTGTGTACTTGAAGGAAAACGTGGGAAGGATTTATATCTCACGTTTAACCTGTCTTGGTTGGATAAGGAGTGAGTTTTGTGATTAAAACAAGTAAGTATAATGTTCTCATACAAGATTTATGCGAATTTCCTACAAGTTCTAAGGATTTTGTGATTGTTTGTGTAACGCCCTAAAATAAGGCATTACAACCCGCCATATATCCTCTCTTATATAGGACACGCAAAGGCTCTAATATCCACAAAAGTATCAAATATCACCTGTAAACACACATGGGGTATCTCATAGGATACGAAACCTGTTAAAACTAAAAACTCATACTTCATAAAACATAAACTCCTTGCTCAAATAGAAAATCCAAGTTGACTTCATAGTCAACAAATTCAACAGAGACTTAATACTGCATACATAAAAATCTTTTCATGTAAAACTAACAAAAACATCCAACTACAAATCCAAAAGATCAAAACGTGTCTTTTCTTAGAAATTTGATACATAAAGCCTAACTCTTGCCGGGGTAGTCATGTCCATTATCGCCATCCCCGCTATCAAAGAATAAGTCATATCCGGAAAGATCATACACTATATCTTATTCACCTGTACCTGAAATTTAAAAGAATGAGCAGCGACGCCCAGTTCGATAACTCCAATCCAAAAACAAATGCATATGCACATACAATAGACAGGTAATTCATGCAACTTAAAATAATGCAAATAGTCATGTTATTATCTTTCTTAAGCCAACAAAACAACACAATCTAGTATTAGGTATACTCTAATCTTGAACTCGGAGTTACTTAAACCCCATTGAAAATCATACAACTCTTTGAGAATAATAATCATATAGATATATGGATGAGTGGGTACTCCCCAAACACCCCAAATCTAGAACACCTAATTCTATCGGAATCATATCAAAGCACGAGTCTACTAAGGATAACCTCACACCAAGATCATCAGGGTGTCTCACTAGTATCATTGTCTGCTAGGTCTTTACTGTTCAAAGCCAAGCACAATCAACCATACAATTATTAACCCGAATAACGATTGGGTTTATTAAGAAATTCTGTTCCTACAAGCATTCAATCAATACTAAACTTATAGGAAAAAACTTCAAGCAAGGATTGGTCGTACCTTTCTCAGTTTTAGGAAATTCCAATCCGTATCTCCTAAAAATCCTTTATCGAAAATACTTAACCACAACCAAATCTGTTGAATCTCTACAATACTTCAATCAATATTAACAAGACAACAACAAACCCAAATCTCCAAATTCTTGTCAACAACACATATATATATATATATATATAACAAATAAGAACACGATATAAACAATTCCTAATGTACTATTGTAAGCCCCGGAAAATTTTAGTAAATAATTTCAAGATGAACTTCGAAAATAAACCCAAAAATCACTCCAAATTAAAACCAAATTTCAACTAGTCTGAAAACACGAGCGAATCTAGAAATTTCCGAATCTTGAGAAAAATTAGAATCCTTAAAAACAAAATAAGAACTCATCATACTTCAATTCCAAAACCACTACATATGACGAATTCCATAGTTAACTCCAACGTATAAAATCGGGTAATATAAAGCCCAAAAACAAATTATTAAAAAGTAAATAACGATTAACTTTCGGAAATGAAACCCAATTCAAGAATTCCAAAAATGTTAAAAGATATTAAATACTTACAAAAATGATATGTAAAATAAATTTCTCAAATTAAATATGTTATATAAACATAAAATATCAGTTTCCAAATTGGCAAGGATCTAAACTGGAAAAATCACCCGGAAACCCTAACCAGAATACAATAGCTTAAGTCCGGCAATCTAGCGCCCTTAACCCTAGAGGTCGAGGTGTAGTTTAAATAGGTAGAATAGCTCGTAGCAATATAAGTTTGTTTAAAAATATCAGGTTGATAAATTTTTGACCTATTTCGCACCCGTTCGGATACAGACTTCAAAAAGCTTGTCCTGGGACTCGAGATATCAAAAATATACCATTAGTACCGCTAAACTCGTAATTTCATAAGATTTCCAAATATATCAGTTATATAATTTTTTGGGTTATAAAAGTTACAGTTATAACCTTTTATCGTAATTTCATTACTACCGGTAATTAATTAGTCTTTTGCACTATTCATTTTTATTTGATTATACAATTTTATTATTCTTATAAAGCCTTATATTTTTAGATAAATATTTTATATATTATAGAAAATTTTGTTTTTCTAAAATATAGTTAGTTAGGGCTTTTACGGGATCAGATTCTGTTTAAGACCCGATACTAAAAATAAAATAAATTAATTTAATAATTAAAAAATATTTTTATTTTCATAAAATAATTTTTTAGAATTTTTTGGGTTATAAAAATTTCATTTATAGCCCATATTCGCGTATTTTGATCATACCAGTAACATATTTGTTAAAATACTAAAATAATTCAAATAATTACTTAATTTTAATTATGAAAAATCTGCTACAAATATTTGGAATAAATTTTCTAATTTTATTTTATTTTATTAAGAAAGTACTTTTACAACCCATACTTTGAAGTACACCTTACACATATCACTTCCTTTTCACTTCAATCTTTTTACACTTCATTATATCTATTCATGGTAGATTTGACTCCTTTATGGCTGCCATTTTCCTTTATTTACTCCTATTTTGACTAAATTAATTATATTCCACACCTTCTTAAAGAAGCTATATTATACATTTATTACACAAATCAATTTCAAGTCAAAATTCAAATGATTTTCTCTCTCCTCTCACTCCTAAATTCACGTGCAGCACGCTTCATTGTGGTTGCCCCTGTTTTATTTTTTTTCTTTCCTTCTTTCAATTAATACACTCATTTTCTCTCTCTTTCATTTACATACTTTCCTCTTTACCATTCATTAACTTTTCTCTCTCATTTTCCTCTCTTTCTTTCTTCATTTCCTCTTGTTCTTACATGAAAAACAAGCTACCTCCACTTCTAAAAATTGCTTCCACACTTCATTCTAAAAGATTTTTAAGCAAATCTTCTTCTCAAAGCTTCCATAGGTGATATAGGTAAAGTATAGTGAGAGTTTCATGCATCAAATGACATTCCATTGGCTTAAAAGCTAAGGATGATGATGCCAAAAATGAAACACTCCTCTTCTCCATTATTATTATCTTGTATCATTATTATTTTCTTGTTTAAAGTTGTTATATTTTGTAGATCTAACTTTTTATAGCTTTGATTTTCGTTTATGCCATAATCTTGTTATTTAAGTTGTTATTTTTGTTATTTTTATGATTTATGCATAGATCCATCATCCACATGTCTATTTAGTGATTCATGCATTTAAAATTAGTGTAGTAAACTAGATCTAGTGTTTTGAGTTCATAAAATACATTAGACTTTGTTTTATGCTCATGAACAACTTGTAATAGCATGATGATAGTAGGAAAGTTGTAGAAAACTCAAGATCTATTTATTTTCAACAAAAATCATTTTTGAAAATTCGGATGAAAAATGAACCATATTTAGAAAAGTTATTTTTCAACTTCAAAAGTGTATTTTTCATTTAAAATGAAGGGCTTAGGGTATAGATAACATAAATGAAAGATTTTAATGAGTAAAGTTTAGATCTATGAATTTATAGCTTACTATCATGGATTTCATTTATGTTTATGTTCATATTAAGTGTAGATCTTGGTTTTGAACTAAAACAAAAATTGTAAAATTCATATTTTAGCAAGACCCCTATTTAAAAACCACTTTCCAAGTGTCAAAATGTAATTTTTACTTAAGATAATGAAGGTTTAATATATGTATATCATCAAGACTTCTTTTTACAAGAATCAAATGTGATTTTCAAAATAAAAATCTCATTTTCGGATTTTGGTCAAGACATATTTTAAAAACATGTTTTCCAACTCAAAAATGAAGTTTTTATTCAAGATATGAAAGACTCTTAGGATAGGATATGTAAGGAATGGATTTTCATAAGTTTAGATAGATTTTATCAAAAGATATGTCCAAAAATGAATTTTGTAAATTCGGATCCTAACCAAGACCATTTTTTAAAACCCATTTGTCAATTCCAAAACTCATGTTTTATGTGAAGAATGAAGGGTATAGGCAACATGTATCCTTAAATAATGATTTTTGTAAGTTGAAATGAGTTTGAATGAGGGTAATGTGTAAAACAAGAAGTGGAATCAAAATGGAAAATTTTAAGTTAGTATTCAACTTGTAAAATTCGTAATTTTGGATAGAAGCCATGAGAACACCTATTATTCAAGCTTAAAATGAATGTTTTATGTGTTAAATGAAGTGCTTAGATAATTGATATAGTAAAGCCCAAAATTTTGATGCATTATACAAGTTTTCTCAAAGAAATCATTCAAAAAAGTGGATTTTCTAAAATTCGGATTTTTGAGTAAATCCGATTTGAAAACATATTTGCAAAGTGTAAAATGCAAATCCTTATGTAAAAATGAAGTCCTTAGTAGTTATATATGGATGAGCCTTAATTTTCTAAGTATCAAATGATTTTTACTTAAAGGAATCACCTCAAAAACATTTCTTACAAAAATTCGGATTTTGGAATGAACTAATTTTAAAAACATGTTTACAAAGTGTAAAATGGGAGTTTTATTGAAAAACAAAGGCCTTAGGGTATACATAATGGAGACTCAATTTTAACAAAAATAATTATATTTTCTTAATTAATAAATCCAAAACAAATGGAAATGATCAAAAGTTAGAAAACTAGATTTTTCATAAGTAGTTGTTATTATGGTCTTGCAAAATAAAAAGTTATAAAATTTTCTTTTAGCAAAGATCATCAAGATCATGCATACATTAAGCTCATCTCATGTCATTCATGTTAGGAAATCATTCATATTGCATGTATAACTAATTTATATAATAGAAACATTACAAATTGTTGGTCCCAAAGTATAATCAAGAGAGGGGGGGGGGGGGGGGGGGGGGGGGGGGGGGGTGTTATACTATGTAACTGACAATTTTTGAAATTCTTTTCAAAGTTCACAAACTTGATTAAATGATTAAAATGGCTTTTTAATTTCACTTGAAAGAAGACAAAATCAATAAACAATTTCGTTAGTTGAAATCTGAAAGAGAACAAAATATCTAAACTCGTGAAGTTTATATCAAAGAAAATTCCCAGATGTTAGTTCCTGATTTAGTGTCTGAGCTATGATCAGCACTCTCTGAAATAGTTTCTGCATTCAAGTTATATCATATATAAACAAACAATTATGCACGAAAATTAAAGAGATAGAGTTTAGAAGAGTGCAAAGTAATTTATAGAGGTTCCGCCTTGAGCGTCAATCCTCTCTTCCAGCACCAAGCCGGGGATCCGGTTGTCTTTACCGGTATGTTCCACTATCCAAAAACAAACAAGTTACAAGTTGTCTTTTGCCAAAGCACTTGGCTACAATATGCACTAAGCTTGATCCTCCTAGCTTCCACAAGCTTCAATCAAACTACTGGGCCTACTTGTAACTCTCACTCTCACAAGATGTAATAATAAATTAATTTGAGGAATTAAATAAGATGTATCCTCTAATTTAAGTACAAAGAAGAATATATGAAACAGTATTTGCTCAGAATTGCTTTGTATTCCATATCAGATTGCTTGTTCGATCTCTATTCTTCCTTCTGATCTTCTGATATTTATTCTTTGCCTTCAACGTCTTGAAAGGAATTAGTTCCAGATATTTTCCAATAAAATCGGATAGACTACTGTTCATTCTTCCTTTTCCTTCAGCTTGGGATAGATATGAATCCCATATTTCTTGCTGGTTCCGATCTTTTGAATTTCGGATGTAAATCTTCTTCTAACTTTCTAATTTGAATCAGCCTTTGTAGATAAACTTGAAAACAATATTTCTGGTTGCATCTTTATCTTCCACGGAAATAGCAAACAAAGTTTTTTATATTTAAAATTTAAATTGATTTGTGGATAAACTTGTCCTTGACGTTTTCATATCATATCCTTCTGATAATGTCCAAAATGAATCTTAATATGGAATATCTCACACTATTTATTCGTTTGGTGCTTCTTCAATCCATTTGGTAATAATTTAAAAAATTTAACTTTAATTCAAATGATTTGAATCCCCTTTGGATAATTGAACCAACTTTGTGGGACATAATTGAATATATTTCCCAAATACATTCACTTTGGTCCTGGGTCTTCAAATATAATTTGAAATAGATCCGTTCCTTAATTTTGATCTTGAATCTTGTATGTCTCTAGAATTAGTTTCTGAAATTCCTTCTGATAAATATAAAAACCTTCATAACATGTGATTTTCTTTCTGAATGAGTTTCTAAAAACTCTAAATTCCTTGAAAAATCATTCTGAACGCTTTCTGAAACAGTTTCCGAAAACGCTAAATCCCTTGAAAATCTTTTCTGAATACTTTCTGAATTACTTTCTGTTTTGTATTCTTTTGTTCAAACAATTTCACAAAACTTACTTCCTACACATTCAATAAACTTGTTAGAAAACACTCAACGCTTTTTGTTATCATCAAAATCCTTATTGAGAGAAATCAACACAAATATTTACAAAACTATTTTTCGAAATTGGAAACCGTTACTGATAATAAGATCATATTTTATACAACTTGTTGATATTATATTTGTTTTGATTAAAATTCATGTTTTAGGACTAATTTGGACAAAGAAATCAAAACAAGAGACTTTGAATCAAAAATGGAAAAAATTGAAGTAAAGGCTGGCATTTCAACATTCAAAGCCGCCGGCGTTCAAACAGCTTACACCCAAGGCCGCTGCTAGCACTGCTGGCTTTGCAAGATATTCACCCAACAACATGTAAGCCGCCTCAAAGCTGCCGGCGTAGAAGATGAATAAGCCAGCGTACTTGAAGGCCGGCAGCTCAGAATTGGAAAGTCACCAACTTTGAAGGAGTTACAATATACGCCGGCTCCTAAGCTGCCGGTGTTGAGGCAGTGTAGGTCAATGAACTGAAGAGACATGAAGATAACAAAGGCTTGGAGAAAATTGAAGCAACAAATTTGTTAGAATGTCTACGCCGGTGTGAAAGTCGTCGGCTTTGGGACGGCATTCGTTATAAATTGGTGCAACGCTTCATTTCTGATCACCTACGCCGGCTAGATCTACATCTAAGCCGCCGGCGTAGAAGCGGCCTACATGTGTAACCAAAGTTGAAGGCTGCCAGTGCACTGCCTACGCAAATGAGAAAATGATGTTACGCCGCCTGTAAGCCGCCAGCATAAGATCCATAACTGCAGGCGTACGAAGTGAAACAGCAAATTTCATTTAATGTCTTGCATAAAATTTTTCCTATAAATAGGGGTTCTACCCCCCCTCCAACAATGAATCCACATCCCAAGTAGCTCTGAAATACAGTATAATACATAGATTAGAATTAACATTTCATAGAGATTTTTGAAGAGATATTGTTTTTTCAGAATTTGCAAGTGAAGCTTTGATATTTTGAATTGGTGATATCTTATCTTTCTTTTTATGCAATTCATATATCTGAATATTTTGATCATAATGAAATCATTTGCAATTTCTTATCTGATTTTTGAATCATCATCCATGAGTAGCTAAATCCTTTTTATGGGAAGTTGATGAAGCTTTAAACATGCTAAATGATCTTTGAAACCATGTTATAAGATAGTTAGAATCATGAAATATTCATATTGAGTTCTGATTATTCATCATATCTTTGGTGTATAAGAATTCTAATAACTCGGAAGGGAAATTAGGGTTCATATGAATTCATAAATTGAGATTAAATTACAATTGCGGAAGCGACGGAGTTTAATCTAATTTAGAAATTGTCCATGAATATTAATGCAATATTTTATATTGATTTCTCACTAAGGAATTAGGGGATGTTAATATAAAGTATTAGTCAATTATAGAATCGGAAGGTTTATAATTGTAATTTTGATTCCACGAATAATTTATTTAGCGGAAGCTATTGAATTGTTTTTGTGGTTTAAAAGGTTTTTAACTCTGTTTTTAAATCTTTACAATTTCTTATGAATATCCATGAATCTAACTATCATTATAACATGAATTCAAGTTGATTGGCAATAGTTTAAAGTGGATTTTGCTCCTTCCCACATTTTTCTAACATATCACTCTCTTCAAAAGCTCACTGCATTCATAGTAGTGAGCTATAATTAGTGATTACGTTTCAAAATGGGTTGAAGCTGTTGCTTTACAAACAAATGATGCCCGAGTACTTTTAAAATTTTTGAAAAAGAATATTTTTACCAGATTTGGATTGCCCAGAGCTATAATTAGTGATGGGGGGTCTCATTTTTGTAATAAGCAATTTGAAAAACTTTTAGCAAAATATGGTGTTACACATAAAGTGGCTACCCCCTATCACCCACAAACTAGTGGGCAAGTTGAAGTTTCCAATAGGGAGATAAAAAGGATTTTGGAAAAAACTGTTAATGCATCAAGAAAAGATTGGTCTTCAAAATTAGATGATGCATTATGGGCTTACAGGACTGCTTTTAAAACCCCTATTGGAATGTCCCCATATATGCTTGTTTTTGGTAAATTATATCATCTTCCTGTAGAACTTGAGCACAAGGCATATTGGGCCATAAAATTTCTTAACTTTGATGAAAAAGCTGCAGGTAAAAATAGATTGCTTCAATTAAATCAGCTGGAAGAATGGAGGAATGAGGCATTTGAAAGTGCTCGTATCTATAAGGAATGAGCAAAGAAATCGCATGATAGAAACATCATCAAACGAGAATTTTTACTTGGACAAGAAGTTTTACTTTACAATTCTCGTTTGAAGTTGTTTCCTGGAAAATTACGGTCAAGATGGTCGGGACCGTTTGAGATTGCAAAAGTTTTTCCATATGGTACGGTGGAATTAAAAACTGCATATGATCGGACTTTTAAAGTGAATGGGCAACTGCTCAAACATTATTTTGAGGGGGAAAATCTTAACAGTACTACTACTGTCATGAATCTCAAAGAACCATAATCAGATCAGGAAAGTTGGGCTAAGTGACTTTAAACTAAGCGCTTCTTGGGAGGCATCCCATGTCTAATTTTAGAATAGTTTTATTTGTTTTGTTTTTACTAACTTAGTTATTAGTGTGGAAGGTGATATTTGAAAAAAAAAAAATTTGAAAACACTGAAGGCAGGCTCAAGGCTGCCAGCCTTAAGCAAGCTTTGAAAAAAAATAAGGAAAGCCGGTTCAACCCCGCCAGCTTTAGGCCGGCGTAAATGTCAGTACAGGAGTAGGTGAGCACCGCGAAAGAAGCCGGCAATGGGAAAGTAAAGGCCGCCGGCTTATATGCCAGCATTTGAGCACAACATTTACACCGACAAGGGAAGGTGAACGCCGCCGGCTTAGTGCCAACGTATGTTCAAGATTTCTTGGTTTCTGAAAATTCCCGATCAAAGCTGGCTCCTGGAGATATAAGCCGCCGCTTTTAGCCGGCGTATATGTCTAAGCCGACAGTGTAAATGGATAAGCTGCCAGCCTGATGCTCTCGGTATGAATTTTTTTCGGTTACACTAGCTGTAAGCTGCCAGCTTACACGACAGAAATGCCGGCGTAGGTTCTGTAGATTGCTTTTAATAGGTACGAATCCTCTCTCTCATTCTCATTCTTACTCATACTCACTCTCTCACTCTCACTCAACGAATCCATCCCTCACTTCATCAATCCACTGAGTGTAATCCAGCTGATCAAGTAAGTGTATATCACTTTTGCTCTTAGTTTTAGATCTAATCCATTATATTGCATATATGTTTGTTCAATCTGTTGATAAATGGGTTTTTGCTGAAGAATGTGATATTAGCTTCGGATTTGATTACTTTGATGATGTTTGGATTAAGCTGCATTTCGTTCCATACATGTTTATTCCTATCTGTTTGATCAATCTGTTGATCCTTGTGCTGTATTAATCCATGATTGCTGCTCAATTAAAGAAAATTAGGGTTCTTGAGCTGTGTAGGATGAAATTTCGAAATTGGGGCTTTGTGAAATTCTTTGTATAGCTGCTTGGATTCGAAAGTTTTTATGCTAGTTAGTGGCTTCAATTCATGCATTGTGCTCAAATTTGCTCGAATTGAACTTGGAATTTGGAATTGTGCTCAATTTTGATGAAAAATTTGGTATAAAAGTGATTTTGGGACTTTTAAGGAAAAATTTTTTAAAATCATTTTTGTTTCAAAAATTTGAAATTCCAACGTTCAATTCTAAGCTGGCCGACCTAAGCTGCCAGCTTTGATTGTATTATGCAAGTGTAAATGATCCATGCAATTCAATGATTTCTTAGCTTCACTTAATTATATGCCTATGATCTCCAAATTGTTTTAACTCATGATTTAGGCATAAATTAGAATTTCATTGAAATTGTGCATTCCTCGTTTTTAATTAAGATCAATTTATTTGCAGGAATGGCTCTAAGGCAAAAATGACCAAGGATAACTGACGCCTCTACATTTGGTTCACAGAACCGAGATCTGCTGTCTAGTCAGCAGTATGCGAAAGATAGAAAGAAGAGGCTCTTGAAAATGGACTTCTTAAATACACAGTATCTATACTGGTGCCTACTGGATGAGTTTGGGATCACTGACCAGATCAGAGAAATTGTCTAGGATCCAGCCTGGATCTGGCTATTTGATTTTTAGGAGCAGGCATACAAGAACTTGACGATTAAGTTCTTGTCTACTCTAAAGAACATCCCAGACAGAGAGGAGTCCACTTTCCAATTCCAGGCATTCGGGCAGATCAGGGAGGTCAAATTAAAGCAGATGGGCCACATACTGGGACTGTATGATAATGAGGGAGAAAATAGGAATCTGCCAAACAGTTGGCCAGATCAGATGACACAGGAGGCATACTGGTTCCAGTTAGTTGCTCCTGAGAGAGCAAATGAGTCCTTCGTCCCCTCCAAATCACTGGCCACATCTTTTCGTGCTGTTGAGCACAAGCTGCTCCACCATATTCTTGCACACACCCTGAGTTGCAAGAAAACTAGTCACAGCAAGGTGACTACGTTTGACATGTTCTACTTGTTTAGCCTTATCAGAGGCTACCGGATTGATTTAGGGGTGGAGATAGCAAACTTTATATACCGGCAGGCAGATGATACCAGGACTCGAGTCCTGTGTTGTGGAGGCTATATCACTAGATTACTGAAGGGGATGGACATTTTTGAGCCTCCACAGGATGATGAGGTATTTGAGTGCAAGAAGATCACATCTGCACCATTCCGAGGCTGGGGATTGCTGAAAAACCCCAGAGGAGCACAGCCACCGGTTTTGGAGGAGGTCGAGCTCCAGGATATCTTTCCTGGAGATGCTCCATTTGAGATTCCATCCACATCTGCTCCTCCTCCACCTGCAGGCACTTCAGCAGCATATGGTATGGACCAGCTTAAGCTGGATGTTGAGGAGTTGAAGCGCCAAAGCCAGGAGCTCAGGGATAGTCAAGAGAAGGAAAGGAAGAAAAATAAGAAGTTTCGGAAGACTATCTTTGAGGCGTTGAAGACGGCCATCTGCTGCATCAGCCCAGCGACAGGGGCTGGCATGACATACGAGACTTCATCTGAGTCTAGCACAGCTCACATCACTCAGATAGGCTCAGTTCAGAGCACACACGGACAGCCAGCCCAGGAGACACACAGAGACATACTCCTGAGGGCAGCAGCAGACAGAGTCCAGGGCCAGAGAGCTAGAGATCCTGCTAGCTCTCAATTTGATCTTTATTGTTTTTATTTTTATCTTGGCCTGTATATTTATTGAGTACCTAAGTTCCTGTGGGTGAACTCCTTTATTATTTTTCTGCTTTTATTTTTTGCTTTTATTTTTGTTTTTGTTTTTCTTTTGTAGTGATTCAGGAAAGCAGCAAAGCAAATTCTCTTGCAATGCAAATTTTGATGACTATGAAACGACTGACTTTAGGGAAGTATCCATTTCATTTCTTATTCCTTTCCTATAATTTAATCTGTTGCAAAACAGTGAGGATCCTGTTTGGTTGAAGTGTGAGGGAAGGGATAAATTGCATGAAGTGTTGAATTGAAGTGATAAATATAATCTGTTGTCTGCTGTTATTTTAAAATACTCACTTTGTATTTTTGGTTTGAAAGCAAATTATGAGGAAATTCTACAAATTTTTTTTCAAAAATCTCTTGAAAATGGAGATAGTACAAAGTAAAGACTGAAAGCAATAAAATTGACTCGTAAAAGTATCTTACTCACCTACTGTTGTGATTGGTTTACTAAGTTAAAATTAAGTTGTAAAATCCTTAAGAAATAACTTTACTTTATTTTTAACTTTGGAATTGAAAATTTAAGAGCTGATCGAGTCTTTTTGTGAAAAATAAACAGGTCTACTTCTAGGAAATTTTAGTTTGTATATATTCTTTGAATTTTAACACTTAGTGAAAGAGGTAGAAAAAACTTTTAAACTTAGTGATCCTTCATAAAAATAAGTCTTTGATATTGTTATTGCATTCAAAAAGAAAGAAACAAGCATAACCACTACTCCTCTGACTTGAATTTTGAGTTATGAGTATTTGAACTTGAATATTAAAATGAGGAAGAGTTCTTAGGGGTATTTTGAAACCTGGTCACTTAGGTGATGAGCCTGGGATGTGCCGACTCAATGAACTCACTGTAACGAGAAGGGAAGAATGGCAAAGTTCAATTCTTGAGCTTTGAAAAGAAAAAAGATGGAGGCAAAAACCTCCCAAAAAGAAAATAAATACTTGAAAAAAAAAAGAAAAATGAATGCAAATATGCAAAGGAAGGAGACTTATAATAAAGAAGGAGAAATTCTAAGGAAAAAGTAGATACCACATGCTTTCATTTTGTGTTACTTAGAAATATATAAGCTAGAAATCCAATGAAGTTTAAATGAGTATTTTTCCTTAGTGGATTGAGTATTTGCTTTTGAATAGAAGGTTCTTTTGTTAAAAGTTGAGATTAAAACTTGTTTTGTTTGGATTAACTCCTAAATTTTGATTATAGTACTCTAATTACAAGAAATTGGTATGGTTAGAGCAATAGATACAAGAAAAACAAGTTAAAGAAATTGTGATTAAATTGGGAAAATTGTACTATCTATAAGAGATTTCATTTTGTTCTTCATTTTGCTTGAGGACAAGCAAAAGTTCAAGTGTGGGGGAATTGATAAGATCATATTTTATACAACTTGTTGATATTCAAAGAGCTAGAATGGATATTTGTTTTGATTAAAATTCATGTTTCAGGACTAATTTGGACAAAGAAATCAAAACAAGAGACTTTGAATCAAAAATGGGAAAAATTGAAGTAAAGGCCGGCATTTCAACATTCAAAGCTGCCGACATTCAGACGACTTACACCCAAGGCCGCTGCCAGCACTGCCAGCTTTGCAAGATATTCACCCAACAACACTGTAAGCCGCCTCAAAGCTGCCGAAGTAGAAGATGAAGAAGCGTACTTGAAGGCCGGCATTTCAGAATTGGAAAGTCACCAGCTTTGAAGGAGTTACAATATACGCCGGCTCCTAAGCCACCGGCGTTGAGGCAGTGTAAGTCAATGAACTGAACAGACATGAAGATAACAAAGGCTTGGAGAAAATTGACGCGACAAATTTGTTGGAATGTCTACGCCGGTGTGAAAGCCGCCGGCTTTGGGACGGCGTTCGTTATAAATTGGTGCAATGCTTCATTTCTAATCACCTACACTGGCTAGATCTACATCTAAGCCGCCGGCGTAGAAGCGGCCTACATGTGTAATTGAAGTTGAAGGTTGCCAGTGCACTGCCTGCGCAAAAGAGAAAATGATGATACGCCGCCTATACGCCGCCAGCGTAAGATCCTTAATTGTCGGTGTAAGAAGTGAAACAGCAAATTTCATTTAATGTCTTGCACAAAATTTTTCCTATAAATAGGGGTTCTACCCCCACTCCCAGCGGCCGCCGCCCCCGACACCACCCCCCCCCCCCCTCCTCCAACAATCAATCCACATCTCAAGTAGCTCTAAAATACACTACAATACATATATTAGAATTAACATTTCATAGAGATTTTTGAAGAGATATTGAAGTTTTTCAAGAATTTGCAAGTGAAGCTTTGATATTTTCAATTGGTGATATCTGATCTTTCTTTTAATGTAATTCATATATCTGAATATTTTGATCATAATGAAATCATTTGCAATTTCTTATCTGATTTTTGAATCATCATCCATGAGTAGCTAAATCCTTTTTGTGGGAAGTTGATGAAGCTTTAAACATGCTAAAATGATATTTGAAACCATGTTGTAAGATAGTTAGAATCATGAAATATTCATATTGAGTTCTGATTATTCATCATATCTTTGGTGTATAAGAATTCTAATAACTCGAAA
Organism: Combretum micranthum; assembly: GCA_024138025.1. Classification (NCBI taxonomy): domain Eukaryota; kingdom Viridiplantae; phylum Streptophyta; class Magnoliopsida; order Myrtales; family Combretaceae; genus Combretum; species Combretum micranthum. Next base: position 582,144 of record JAMXBD010000398.1, on the reverse strand, counting down.
GGGAAATTAGGGTTCATATGAATTCATAAATTGAGATTAAATTACGATTGCGGAAGCGGCAGAGTTTAATCTAATTTAGAAATTGTCCATGAATATGAATGCAATATTTTATACTGATTTCTCACTAAGGAATTAGGGGATGTTAATATAAAGTATTAGTCAATTATAGAATCGGAAGGTTTATAATTGTAATTTTGATTCCACGAATAATTTATTTAGCGGAAGCTATTGAATTGTTTTTTTGTGATTTAAAAGGTTTTTAACTCTGTTTTTAAATCTTTATAATTTCTTATGAATATCCATGAATCTAATTATCATTATAACATGAATTCAAGTTGATTGGCAATAGTTTAAAGTAGATTCTGCTCCTTTCCATATTTTTCTAACATATCACTTTCTTCAAAAGCTCACTGCGTTCATAGTAGATACTTAATTAGATAATTTAGTCTTAATCTAAAAGATCAATTGCCTAGATATTAGTATTAGTTGATAATTGTCTAGTAGTTAATAGATCTCTGTGGGATCGACACTTGACTCATGCTATATTATAAGATAAGGCCCAGTACGCTTGCTGGATAAGATGCTTTAAAAATTCAACACTAAAATAGCACATCAACTGATCAGATCTTATCCCTCTGTTCCGAGACCTAAATGTTTTCAAAACTTAAATATAATATTAGAAATAGATAGATCTTTCGAAGTAGATAGAAATCGATATATAATTTACGGGATTCTGAGTTAAAATGACCAAGTTATGGTCGTTTTAATTTGGAATTCTTGCTTAGGACGAGAATTACGAATTTGATAGTTCGTATAAAATCGTTTGGATTAGTTTGAGTTGAAATACTTATTAGAGTATTTCTTCCTTTTTAGGTGATCCCGAATTCGACTATTCCCTACTACCGGATAAGTTTTACTAAGAGACCGGTGATCCAATGGCCGAGTGAGTCTTCTTCTTATTTTTTTACTTTGCTTGTGCTTGTAGCTAGTTACATTAGAAGTATAGGAACAAGATAAAAATCGATATGAATGGGAATGAGATACATGATGAGACTGTGTGATAAGATCCCAAGGGGGTTAACAACTTTTTTCACAAATCTTTTTTGGGTTTTCAAATTTTAAAGGAAAACAGAAATAAATGATATGAATGATATTATTAGTCGATAGGTGCCACGACTAACAAAAATCAAACTGGTTTGTGAATGGAATCACAAATCGATATAACTTACGATTTGTAAAAACTCTCATGAATTGCTAAAGGAATATAAAAATTCAATCAGCAAGAAGAATAAAGAAAATTATAATTCTCAATATTCATAACATGTATTGACAATCCTGTCCATTACAAGAGAGAACTCTCTCACATGAACTCACCAAAAATAGAAATCCCCCTAAAACTTCCTAACCAAAGCTTAACTTAATATATAGCCTTTTACATATAAAGAAATTAAAGATATGTAACTAACAAAAATAAGTAACTGATTGTAACTGACAAAGAAATTAAAGACATGTAACTGACAAAAATAAGTAACTGACTGTAACTGACAAAGAAATTAAAAATGACAATTAACTGATAAATTGACCTTGATGTGTTCACATTATTCTCCCCTTCTTGGAAAAGATTCGACCTCGAATCTTGGCATTTAATCTTGATGGAACATCATGTGGAACATGTTGAATCTCCTGAAACTTTTGAGGTGACTTCTTTCTTTTCTTGGAAGACCTGCAAGGATACAAAAATAAACTCCTTTGACCTTTAGCCCGAACATTTTCATATCTCTCCTGTTGAACTTCAGCCAAAGTCATTGGAAGCATTAAGAATATCTGTCCATCTTTATGAATCTTGTAGGTGTTCTTATATCCATCATAGATAACTCGCCTATCATATTGCCATGGTCTACCCAGCAATATCTGTGCACAATCCATAGGAGCTACGTCACATGTTATTGTATCTTCATAATCTCCTATTGCAAAAGTAACGTGTGCCTGTTTATGAATATGTATCACATCTGGAGAACTCAACCATCGAAGGCTATATGGCCTTGGATGTGGAATCACCTGCAGATTCATTCTCTTCACAAAATCTTGTGAAATCACATTAGCACAACTACCCCCATGTACAACCAATTTACAAATCTTCTCCTAAATCATACATCTGGCTTGGAATAAATTTTCCCTTTGTGTAGGATCTTCCTTGACTTGCAAATTAGAATTAGTAAATAGGTTGGCCTCCTTAACTGCCACAGATTCAACCTCAGCTACTTACACTATGGATGAATTAACAACATTTACATCTTTTTCCACCTTCCCTTCAACTTGTGGTGTATCTATTACCAATACATCCACCTGTTCAACCCTCTTCCCTTGGTCAACAACATTCTTCAGATTATCTCCAACACCTTGTGCATCATGTTTTGTGGGGAAGTTTTCATGAATAACCTCAACAGCCTTTTCATTTTTCTCAATACTCACGTTATCAAAACTACCTGTTTTGGCTCAACCCTAACACTTTTTCCTCACCCTTTTAGAATGAGACTTCTCCCTCTGTGATGTCAACCACTTCTGGACCACTCTCTTGACGACACCCATATCATGAACAACCTGATCCGTACTCATGAGTCGCAAAGTTTTTTCTTCCAGAATTTATTGATAGATATCTCTTCAGGATCATACACAGCCTTATTTAAATGTTTCCATGGCTTGCCTAGGTGTATGTGATAATCATCCATGGGTACAACATCACACAACACTACATCTTTAAAAGAGCTGATGAGATAACTACCATGCTTGTTTCGTTACTCGAAAATTTCTCATTGTAACGATACAACTTATATGGATATGGATGATCTTCAACTTTTAATCCTAATATTGCCACCGTATATTCAAAAACCAATTCTCACATAAATTATCAATACGTGCAAGATATCCATGATCCTCAATTTTAACCTTATATGGAATTTATTCTCCATTTCCCCAAATTCACAAATTCATACAACACTAATCTTTCAACACACCAAACAAATTGTGTCGAACAACAACAACACAACTATCAAAGAGCAATCATACCCCCAAATCCAAACAAATACCAATCAAGATGAAACGACGACTTACCGGAATAAAGCGCACCGAACCAAAAGCTTTGATACCAAATGATAAGATCCCAAGGGGGTTAACAATTTTTTTCACAAATCTTTTTTGGGTTTTCAAATTTTAAAGGAAAACAGAAATAAATGATATGGATGATATTATTAGTCGATAGGTGCTACGACTAACAAAAATCAAACTGATTTCTGAATGGAATCACAAATCAATATAACTCACGATTTGTAAAAACTCTCACGAATTGGTAAAGGAATATAAAAATTCAATCAGCAAGAAGAATAATAAAAATTATAATTCTCAATATTCATAACATGTATTGACAATCCTGTCAATTACAAGAGAGAACTCTCTCACATGAACTCACCAAAAATAGAAATCCCCCTAAAACTTCCTAACCAAAGCTTAATATATAGCCTTTTACATACAAAGAAATTAAAGATATGTAACTAACAAAAATAAGTAACTGATGTAACTGATAAAGAAATTAAAGACATATAACTGACAAAGAAATTAAAGACATGTAACTGACAAAAATAAGTAACTGACGGTAACTGACAAAGAAATTAAAAATGGCAATTAACTGATAAATTGACTTTGATGCGTTCACATTACTGTGATGAATGTATGCCAAAGAATACTAAAGCATATCGAAACCATGATTTGATTGGATAACTGCACTGTTCATAGTATTTCTGTTATGTGTATGATATTGGTTGGTCACTCTAAAGAATGTATGAATATTTTGACCTAAGCAAAAATTTAAATTGGTCATGCATTACATCGGACATATTGCATTTGGTAGCATGCTACTCCTACGCAGGTTGATCGATATGGTCCGATGACTCGTTGGGATAACAAGGCCTGTATCAGAGCTCATTCATGGGAACTAAGGCGTATCGGGGATGCATTCTATATGTGAGCCCAACCGAGGCGAGTGCAATGAGCCGAGGGCTTGGGGACTAGCAGCGGTCGTGTAGACTTCAATACCATCCCTAACCCAAGATACGGAGGGCGTAAATCCATTCTGTGTGTGGGTTCCGGATACCCGTGCATAATTGCTTGCTCACGTGTTTGTTCATGCATAGCATATGGATGATTTATAACTTGCTTGTTATGGTACAGAATTAAGAGAATTCTCATTAAGCTAGTGTAGCTTATACCCCAATAGATGTTTGAATGAACAGGTTATCGTAAGAATGCAAAGTGGGGACCGAGATGGTTGGAGCCAAACATGACTTCGGGATTTCGGCAATGAATAAGGATGTTTGAAGTTATTAGCTAGGTTTTATTATTTGCCTTGTAATAGTTTTATGTAGTAGAATCTTTTGATGAATTGTAATTGAAGTTTAATGAGTTGTATTTTGAAGAATAGTGAATTGAAATTCCTTTACATTGTTCTCAAGTTGTATCAACATAAAATGCATTACTCTGGTGAGTCTCCTCCATGTGCTAGACGCCTTGTACATAGTATGAAGCCTTCGCGTGATTGAGGTGGTCATTCTTAAGCTTTAATATTGTGTACGGCGGACTGCCACGTTTAGAGTACCCTTCGAGGCGTGACAATTATAACTCCTAAAATCCTAACCTGACAAAGAAAATCACCAAGTTGCACCGTCTAACCCAAACAATCTTCCATAACAATCTACAGAATTTGATAATCCTCCAAAACCCTAATATTCATAACAACAAGAACAATCACATTCATATCAAGAGTGAACCTTTATAGAATCTTTACATTTAAAAGATTTTACTTACTTTCTTAGATCACTAAACTCGAATCGTTTCTCAAAATTTCGGATTACATATAAAGTTAGGGTTTTTCTCCAAAATCCTTCATGAAAAATCCATAAAACCCTAAGAAAGACTTATACAATTTCATATTTAATCCATGAGAGAAGGTTAAAATCACTTACTTTGGATCAAAACACCCTCCGGATGATTCTCCAAGCCTAGATCTCCAAGAATACTCCAAAACTCTCTTATACGAACGAGAAAATGATAAAAGAAAAATCTGTTGAAACTGTCTTTTGCGTCTCGTATTTATATAAATTTGGTCATACATTGGCCCTATGCCGGTGGTGTACTTGTAGATCTTGTCGGTGTATACCCTATGCTGGCAAAATTTACACGAGCACTGGTGGCGTTCATCAGGGCTTTGAATTCCCAGAACTTCAATCCTACCACGTATGTCGATGAATCCATGCCCTACGCCGACGACGTTCCCAGCCAGCGTTAAGAGAAACCTAGTGTACACCGGCAGCATTCCATCCAGCATTAAGAAAAATAATACTATTCCCTTCCTATGTCGTTTCTACACCAGCGGCGCAAATTCTCTAGGAGGTGGCGTGCAATCTGTCAAAAATTGCAGAAATCCGAACTTCAACATTTGTTCTACAACCAAACTTAAACTTTTACAATTTATTTGTTTTGACCTTAAACTCATCCTATATTATCTCATGATTCATAATTCGTTATATTTTCATCTTTATTTCTGTATATTACAGTTTGCATGAAGGAAACCCTAGATTTGGTTGGAATCCGATTTTGTGGATGTGAGTTGGGTTTTGGGATCCAAATCAGTAAGTTTCATCTTTTCATTGATGAATTTAAACAATGTGTGATTAGATGATCTTTATATGTTCTTGTTGTCATGTAATATTAGGTTTTCGGTGAAATATTTGGAATTTATGGAGTTTTGTGTGGTTCATTGTTGTTCTTGAGGATATTTGTGGAGTTTGATAAGAGTAGACGGTGCACATAGTGGAGATTTCTTTTCAGGTTAGGATTTTTGGAGAATTCATGTCTGTTAGGGTATTTTGATAATGTGATCATATTTGTTGATGTATCTATATATGTTGTAACGTGATATTTGGAGTTTGTGGAATTGTTGTTGGTGTGGATATAGGAGTTTGTGGAGTTCGGGTTGTCTTTGTTGTTGTTGATATCGGATTTGAATTGTATTTCTAAAACTGAGAAAGGTACGACCAATCCTCGCTTGTTGTTTTTGCTTGTAAGTTTAGTATTGCCTAATTGGTTGTAGGAACAGAATTTCATAATAAACCTAATTATATCCGATTTAATAATTGTCTGTTTAGTTGTGCTTGGCTTTGACCAGTAAAGACCTGATAGACAATGATACTGGTGAGGCACTCTGATGATCTTGGTATGAGGTTATCCCTAGTGGACTCGTGCCTTGATATGATTCCGGTAGAATTAGGTATTCTGGATTTAGGGTGTTTGGGGAGTACCCACTCATCCATATATCTATATGATTATTATTCTCAAAGAGTTGTATGATTTTCAATGGGGTCTGAGTAACTCCGAGTTCAAGATTAGAGTATACCTAATACTAGATCGTGTTGTTTTCTTGGCTTAAGAAATATAATAACATGACTGTTTGCATTAGTTTAAGTTGCATGAATTACCTGTCTATTGTATGTGCAAATGCATTTGTTTTTGGATTGGAGTTATCGTACTGGGCGTCACCGCTCATTCTTTTAAATTTCAGGTACAGGTGAAGAAGATATAGTGTATGATCTTTTCGGATATGACTTATTCTTTGATAGCGGGGATGGCGATAGTGGAGCCGACTACCTAGCCAAGAGTTAGCCTTCATATATCAGGATTTCTAAAGAAAAGACATGTTTAGGTCATTTGGAGTTGTAGTTGGATGTTTATGTTGGTTTTCAATGAAAAGATTTTGATGTAAACAATTTTTAGTTTCTGCTGAATTTGTTGGTTATGTTATGTCAACTTGAATTTTATGTTTGAAACAGGAGATTATGTTTTATGAAGTATATGTTTTAGTTTAGAGAGGGTTCGTATCTTGTGAGATACCCTATGTGTGTTTACAGGAGATATATGTACTATTGTGGATATTAGAGCCTTTGCGTGTCCTATATAAGAGAAGATACGTGGTGGGTTATAATGCCTTCAGGTTAGGGTGTTACATCAATTTTGTATAAGAAGCTTGTATAGTCAATAACAGGGTCAAACCTCACTCTTCTAAGGGATTAAAGCCTATGCATATTGACTAAGCTTTTTATATTTAGTTTAGCGTAACAACTGATTGGTTTTCAAAGAGATTATTAAGAAGAATCACTAAATGATAGACGTCATATACCCCTTTCACAAAAGATTAGGAAAGCTCTCAAAATTTTTGAAAAGTAAATATACTAACGAACAAGCTTAGAAATATAACCATTTAACTTTAAACTAGGGACTTCGACCCCTTTTACGGCTTTAGATTCAATCATTAAATAGCAAGTAAGTTTGCCCTACTTAGATTTCATTTTAAAACTTTAACTAATTATACCAAGTTCAAAATAGGTGAGTAAGGCACATAAAGTCATAATACTTTATGTTTTGAATGCTAACTTTACAAAAAAATGAGTACAATCTCAAGATTTTAATCTTCAAAATATATGAATTTTAAAGTTCATTTGCAAACTCATAAATGGGGGAATTTTGATTAACAAGTGTTTAAGTATCGTTAAGCACAATTAAGACAAAATTTTTCTTTCTTATCATACCCCTTCCCCACACTTATGTAAGACATTGTCCCTAATGTCGTCCCAATCAAGTAGACATAATGAAAAAGGAAAAGAAAGCAATTAAAAAGAAAAGAACACTAAAACTTCCCCAGATTTTCAAGATATCAGCAACAAGTGTCCATATTCGGTGAGTGAGAATGAAGTGCATCATCATCAGTTGTCTTATGAACCTACCAACAAAAGTTCATGTTGCAAAATTCCTAAAAAGAAAGCCAAAATCTAAAAGGAAAAAAAAGTTAGTCTATCCATAGAATATCAAGAAATCCATGTCATCTAACAAATCCAATAATTCTCCCACAAGGGGATTGATCTAAAAATGAATAGGAAACATGATAAAAAAATGAAGCATGTGTTTGGCAATTTTGAGCAAAAATAGAGAGAAAAGGAAGAGATAGCAAGGATGGGTCAAGGTAAAATGGAAAAGGAGAGAGAGAAAGCCACTAGAATGTGATTTTAGGAAGTTGCAATTCTACCTTCCCTTTTCCATGAGAGGGCACAACAAAGTGTGCCCTTGTCACGCTCCGAAGGGTACCCTAGACGTGGCAGTCTGCCGTACACAATATTAAAGCCTAAGAATGACCGCCTCAGTCACGCAAAGGCTTCCATACTATGTACAAGGCATCTAACACTGGAGGAGACTCATCGGAGTGATACATTTTATGTTGATATAACATAAGTAACAATGTAAAGGAAATTAGATTTACTATACTCCAAATACAAAACATTATACTTCAATTACAATCATCAAAATATTATACTACATAAAACTATTATAAGGCAAATCATAAAACTTAGCCAATAACTTCAAGTATCCTTATTTCCTGCTGGAATCCCGAAGTCATTCTCGGCTCCAACCATTTTGTTCCCCATTTTGCATTCTTGAGATAACCTGTTCATTTAAACATCTATTGGGGTATAAGCTACACTAGTTTAGTGAGAATTCTCTTAATTCTGTACCATAACAAGCAAGTTATAATCAACCATATGCTATGCATGAACAAACACATGAGCAAACAATTATGTATGAGTATCTGGAACCTATACACAGAACGAATTTTCGCCCTCCGTATCTTGGGTTAGGGATGGTATTGAAGTCTACATGATTGCTGCTAGTCCCCAAGCCCTTGGCTCATAGCACTTGCCTTGGCTAGGCTCACACATGGAATGCATCCTCGATGCACCTTAGTTCCCATGAATGAGCTCTGATACCGGCCTCGTTATCCAAACGAGTCATCGGACCATATCGATCGACCTGCATAGGAGTAGCATGCTACCAAATGCAACATGTTTGATGCGATGCATGACCAATTTAATTTTGTTGCTTAGATGAAAATATTCATACATTCTTTAGAGTGATCAACCAATATCATACACATAACAGAAATAATATGAACAGTGCAGTTATCCAATCGAATCGTGGTTTCGATATGCTTTAGTATTCTTTGGCATACATTCTTCACAGTCTCATCATATATCCCATCCCCATTTATATCGATTTTTATGTTATTCCTATAATTCTAATGCAACTAGCTACAAGCACAAACAAGGTAACAAAATAAGAAGAAAACTCACTCAGCCATTGGATCACCGGTCTTTTAATAAAAGTAATTCGGTGGTAGAGAATCATCGATTTCGGGGTCACCTAAAAAGGAAGAAATACTCTAATAAGTATTTCAACTCAAACTAATCCAAACGATCTTATACAAACTATCAAATTCGTAATTCTCATCCTAAGCGGGAATTCCAACTTAAAATGGCCATAACTTGGTCATTTTTACTCGGAATTTCGCAAATTATATATCAATTTCTATCTTCTTTGAAAGATCTATCTAATTCTAATATTATATTTAAGTTTTGAAAACTTTGAAGCTTCGAAAAAGTCGGATCAAATCAGAACAGTAGCAATTTCAATTCCAAAATTAGTTTTGTAAATGTTTGTAATGTTCCTATTATATAAATTAGCTATGTAAACCCCGGTGTTCTAAGTAGTCAAGCAAACTTCGGGAACCGAAAGAAAAACCCTAAATCGGTCTAGTTCAAGCTTAGTGAGAGAAGTTTAGAAACCCTAAATCCGGCTTTTCTTCAGTTTCATAACAAAAGAAGTTTTATAAAATAAATTAATGTGAATTATTATTTTAAAGTATATTTCAAACCTTAGAAAGTTTTAATTTTGGAAATTTTTCTATTCCGGGCCTTCCTGAGCTCAATTATGGAAAAACGAGCCCCGGGACCAGAAATTCAGAAAAATATTCCGGAATATTCATTAGAATCGAAATTTTATAAGGATTTCAAAAATATAAATTTTATAATTTTTCAGGCTAAAAATTACAGTTATAGCCTTTTCCCGTATTTTCTTTACTACCGATAAAGTAGATGTCTTGTCTACTATTTATCACTATTCACAAGTACAACCTACACTACACACTACCCATACCCTATTCTTACATTCTTACAACTACTCATTATATTTTCTTTTCCAAGAAAATTTTGTTTCCTACTTAATTATTATATTTTATTACTTAAATTACAAATTCAACAAAATTCAAAGATCTCTCTCCCTCTCCTCCTTGTTAGCCGGTGCACCCCCTCCCCTTTTCCCCTCCATTTGTTTTATTTTTAGTTCTTTTATTACAACTAAACCCTAATTCACTTGATATATAAACTCATTTTCACTCTCTCTTCATTTTCACTCATTCAAAATTTTTACAAAAGCAAAAACTCTCTCTTTTCTACCCTATTGTTGCTGTGACACCCTAGCTCCCACACACACATACACACAAGCTCATTTCCTCTTCTTTTCTTCTTCAAATATTCTTTTAGGTGATGATTTCTAGCCTTTCTATTACATAATCTTGTAATGACAAGACTATTCTTGTGTGTTTTCCACCTTAAATCCCAATGAGCAAATGCTATGGATAAGAAAACACTAATACAAGAATAACAAGCCATCACAAGAAGTAGATCTTGTGTTTAATGAGTTTTTGTTGAAGTAATATTATGTTCATGTATATAAAAGTATAGATCTTGCATGAAAAATTTATGTTTATGTCTTTAAACTCATTTTCATACACTATAAGTTGTAGATCTAGTGTTTAGATACTCATGTTTTTCTTGACATTCATGTTCATGTGAGTATTTTGTGTTTTCATGCATTAATGACCATAAAAGCTTAGTCTTGTATATATAAATGTGTTAGATGGTAGATCTTTATGAATATAAGACAAGGAACTTGAAAAGAAAAAGTTTTTGTTAGAAATGTTTAATGGAAAATTTGGATGAACTTCAAAACCTATTTTAAAAACCCTTGAAACCACTTTGAAACTCATATTTTACATGATAAATGAGGGTATAGGTAATATGTATCACTCAGTAATGATTTTTGCAAGTTGAAATAAGTTTAGACATGAGTAATGTGTAAAACAAGTAGTGAAATTAAGATGGAAAATTTTGAGTTAGTGTTCAAGTTGTCAAATTCGTAATTTGAGATGATGCATATGTAATCACCTAGTATTCAAGCTCAAATTGCATGTTTTATGTGTTAAATGAAGTCTTTAGGTAATAGATATAGTAAAGCTTTAAATTTTGATACATTAAACAAGTTTTCTCAAAGGAAACATGCAAGAAATGAATTTTTCCAAAATTCGAATTTTTGTGAAAAGCTTAATTAAAAATATACTTGCAAGGTGAAAGATGTAAATTTTTATGTGGAAATGAAGGTCTTGGATAGTATAGATGATGAAGACTCATTTTTATTTAGATAACAAGTAAATTCTAAGAATAAAATCCCAAAACGCTAAGGAGATGCAAAATTGGAAAAAGTAGATTTTTAAGAAGTAACTATTGTTGGAGTCATGTAAGAATTAGAAGTTCTTAAAGTTTCATTATAAAAAATCATCAAGATCATGCATATATTGAACTCATTACATGTCATTCATATTAGGAATTCATTCATATTTTATCTACACATGAATCATCAACTAGGAACATTTTGATTAAGTGCAAAACAATTTTTCGGAAATGGAAAAGTTACAAAACAGATCTGATCCCTCTGTTCCATGACCTAAATGTTTTCAAAACTTGGAATTAATGATAGAAATAGATAGATCTTTTGAAGGTGAAATTCCGAGTTAAAATGACTAAGTTATAGCCGTTTTAAGTTGGAACTTCCACAAGTAAGCGAGAATCACGATTTTGTTTAGTTTAGATGCATAGTTTGAATTAGTTAGGTGATGAAATTCTCATTAGGTTATTCTTATTTGATAGGTGATCTCGAGAACGACGATACCTTACCACCCAACTACTATTACTAAGAGACTGGTATACCATGGCCGAGTGAGTATCACTTCTGATTTCAATTATTGCTTGTGATTGTAATGATAGTTGCACTAGTTGCTAAGCAAAGATAAAAAGAATAATTATGCATGATGGGGTTAGTCGGGAATTATAATGTCTACTGTTGATATGTGAAGTTGAACTTAAAGATTATCGAAGCCGGGTGATAATTCCTTGCTTGAATAGAGAGGAGCTAGAATGGATTGTCTGCGAATATTGCTTGGCCACCTAAAAGAATAGGATAAATCAATTATTAGACATTTAAATTAAATTTGAACTCATTCATATCACGATGGGGATGGAGCATTAGCATTTGTTGGTTTTTCGTGATCCATAAAACGAATATGTTGGTTAATTGTGATCCATAAAACGAATATGTTAGTTAATCGTGATCCATAAAACAAATATGTTGGTTAATCGTGATCCATAAAACGAATTATTGTTCAGTTGACCGTGAGCTTAAACGGTGTCATACCGCATGATTTGTTAATCTGCTAACCCGGGATGGAGGGCGCAAGTCCATCCACATATGATTTCCGGTTGGTCGTATGTTTGCTAAATTCACGTGTTTGATGCATTTCACTTGATTGGATAATCACTTGCTTGAATGTTATATCTTAATTGCGATATGGAAGTTTTCACTCTCTAAGCTAGTTAGCTTACGCCCCTATAGTTTTTACTTGTTGCAGCACGAATTCATTTGGCTTAGGCCAAGACAGGCTACAGCTCAGGTACCGGAGCTAGATGTTTCCCTTAGAAGTTTATTTTGGTTTTGTTTTGACTTCCACAGGAAATCAAAAGACTCTGGACGACTATAATGGACCTTAATATTCTTTTGCGGGGGAATGCCGTTTAGACTTTGTAACTTTATGTATGTGTTTTGATTTATTATCTATGGCTATCAAATGTCACATTAAACTTCTTAACTCCATTGAATAGAGTATTCTATTGTCGTAAAGGGACGCTTTACATCTATACAAGACTCTCGAAGGACTCGGATAGTAATTCGAGAGTCTTATATAGTATGTGGCGGATTGTTACGTTTAGAATATCCCTATGAGGCATGACAAGCTATACATGCAATATGAATGATTTCCTAACATGAATGACATGAGATGAGTTTGATGTATGCATGATCTTGATGATTCTTGCTAAAAGAAAATTTTATAACTTTTTATTTTGCAAGACCATAATAACAACTACCTATAAAAAATCTAGTTTTCTAACTTTGATTATTTCCATTTGTTTTGGATTTATTTCTTAAGAAAATATAATTATCTTTGTTAAAATTGAGTCTTCATTATGTATATTCCCTAAGGCCTTTGTTTTTCAATAAAAACTCCCATTTTACACTTTGTAAACATGTTTTTAAAATTGGTTCATTCCAAAATCCAAATTTTGTAAAAAATGTTTTTAAGGTGATTTTTTTAACTAAAAATCATTTGATACTTAGAAAATTAAGGCTCAACCATACATAACCACTAAGGACTTCATTTTTACATAAAGATTTGTATTTTACACTTTGCAAATATGTTTTCAAATAGGATTTACTCAAAAATCCGAATTTTTAGAAATCCACTTTTTTGAATGATTCCTTTGAGAAAAACTTGTGTAATGCATTAAAACCTAAAACTTTATGATACCTATTACTTAAGGACTCCATTCATTACATAAAGCTTTTATTTTGAGCTTGGATAATAGGTGTTTTCATGGGCATCATCTAAAGTTACGAATTTTACAAATTGACTACTAACTCAAAATTTTCCATCTTAATTCTACTTCTTGTTTTACACATTAATCTAATCAAAACTCATTCCAACTTGTAAAAATCACTACTTAATGATACCTATTACCTATACTCTTCATTTTTCACATAAAACATGAGTTTTTGAGTTGATAAATGGGTTTTAAAAATTGGTCTTGGTTGAGATCCGAATTTACAAAATTTATTTTTGGACATACCTTTTGATAAAATCTATCTAAACTTATGAAAATCCATTCCTTACATATCCTATCTTAAGAGCCTTCCATATCTTGAAAAAAAAACTTCATTTTTGAGTTGGAAAACATGTTTTTAAAATATGCTTTGGCCAAAATCCGAAAATGTGATTTTTATTTTGAAAATAACTTTTGAAAATCACCTTTGTATTCTTGTAAAAAGAAGTCTTGATGATATACATACATTAAGCCTTCATTATCTCAAGTAAAAATTTCATTTTGATACTTGGAAAGTGGTTTTTAAATGGAGGTCTTGCTTAAATACGAATTTCGCCATTTTTGTTTAAATTCAAAACCAAGATCTACACTTAATATGAACATAAATCTAAAAGAAATCCATGGTAATAAACTATAAACTCATAGATCTAAACTTTACTCATCAAAATCTTTCATTCATGTTATCTATTCCCTAAGCCCTTCATTTTAAATGAAAAATACACATTTTGAAGTTAAAAAATAACTTTTCTAAATATGGGTCCTTTTTCATCTTAATTTTCAAAAACGATTTTTGTTGAAAATAAAATAGATCTTGAGTTTTCTAAAACTTTCCTACTATCATCATGCCACTACAAGTTGTTTATGAACATAAAATAAAAGTCTAATGCATTTATGAACTCAAAATACTAGATCTAGTTTACTATACTAGTTGTAGATGCATGAACACAATGATTGACATGTGGATGATGAATATATGCATAAATCATAAGCAATAACAAAAGTAATAACTTAAATAACAAGATCTAAGACATAAACAAAATCAACGCTACAAAAAGTTAAATCTACAAAATATAACTACTTTTAACAAGAAAATAATAGTGATACAAAATAATAATAATGGATAAGAGGAGTGTTTCATTTTTGGCATCATCATCCTTAGCTTTTAAGCTTATGAAATGTCATTTGATGCATGAAACTCTCACTATACTTTACCTATATCACCTATGGAAGCTTTGAGAAGAAAGTTTGCTTAAAAATCTTCAAGAATGAAGTGTAGAAGCAAGAAATTGGAATGGGGGCAGCTTGTTTTTCATGTAAGAACAAGAGAAAATGAAGAAAGAAAGAGAGGAAAAAGAGAGAGAAAAAGATAAGGAATGGAAAAGGTAAAAGGTGTAAATGAAAGAGAGAGAGAAGGATTGTATTAAATGTGTGTTAATTAATTTCAAAAAAATAATAATAAAAACAAGGGCAGAAAAATGTGGGTTTTGGGGGGGGGGGGGTGGGTATGTGCGCTCACGTGAATGTAGGAGGGAGAGAGACAGGGAATTTGTTGAATTTTGACTTGAAATTGAAATGTGTAATAAATGTGTATGTGTAGCTTTTTGAAGAAGGATTGAAATATATTTATTAAAGTCAAAAGAGGAGTAAATTAAAGGACAATGGCAGCCAAAAGAGAAAATTCTGCCACGAAGTATGGGACAAAGTGTAGAAAGATTGAAGTGAAAAGGAAGTGATATGTGTAAGGTGTACTTGAAGTATGGGTTGGAAAAAGTGCTTTTTATTAAGAAAAATACAAAATAAAATTAGGCAAAATATTTTTAAATAAGTGGAAGAATTTTCATAAATAAAATTAAATAATTATTTGAATTATTTTAGTATTTTAACAAATATGTTACCGGTATGATCAAAATATGCGAATATGGGCTATAAATGATATTTTTATAACCCGAAAAATTATAAAAAATTATTTTATGAAAATAAAAATATTTTTCAAATATTTTCCAATTATTAAATTAATTTATTTTATTTTTAGTATCAGGTCTTAAACAGAATCTGATCCCGTATAAGCCCAAAACGAACTAAATTTTAGAAAAACAAAATTTTCTATAATATATAATATTTATCTGAAAATATAAGGCTTTATAAGAATAATAAAATTATGTAATGAAATAAAAGGGAATTGTCACGCCCTAGAGGGTACCCTAAACGTGGCAATCTACCGCGTATAATATTAAAGCTAATGAATGACAACCTTATTCATGTAGGAGCTTCGATATCACATGCAAGGTGTGCTTCCCAGATAGTAGGAGACTCACAGGGGGTATTACATTTAAGTAGATAATAAAAGCAAGGAAGAACTTATATAAATAAATATAAGATTTTCATAATAATATCCTTACATCATCTTAGGAGCATTCCCCTGCTTTAATAGTCTTCCAAAATAATAACAACTATAACATAAGCTTACTATAGAGATTTTCCTAGAAGTCTATGTTCAAAACTTAAATACATAAAGCTTCTCCCAAAAACTCCTAGTAGCTTAAACTCGTACCTGGTATACGGGGCTCCTTGGGGCCAACCAAAGGTAATCGTACTGTAACAAAAAGCTATAAGGGTATAAGCAAAACTAGCTTAGTGAGATAATTCCATCTATAAGACATTTCCATAATTCATACAAGTATTTTAATCAAGCATATGAGAATGCACCAATCATATGAACAAACAAAATACACATGATTAACTGAAAATCAAGTGTAGCATGGATTTTACGCCCTCCATGTCGAGGGTTGGGAGGTTACAAGCCCGTACGATCATCAATATTTACAGGTTTACTGGCTCCTACTTGCCCTGTAGACTTTCCGGCTCCTACTAGCCTATGTAGACTTTCCAGCTCCTACCAGCCACCACTACCATTTCTTCGTTTCCCCACACGAAGAATAGTAGTGAAACAAATGTGACTCATAATTATGATATGCATAAATTGATTTCAATATATATTTAACCAAGTAATGTTTAGTTCAAGTTGAAGGCGATCAACACAATTTTCATCATATCAGTATAAGAATCACAATTTATTTATCAAACCTTCTTTCGATATTCTTAACTTATATTCAATCAATCATAATTCCAAGTCACACAACAATTATTCATTCTATCTTATTCTTAATTGCTAGTGTTACTACTTACAAGCACAAAACAAGGAAATGTAACTTAAGTCAAGAGTTAACTTACTCCATGTCGGTAGATCCTAATCGAAGTAGTCCTCCAGAAAAGTGATCTCGGGTCCTTCTCCACCTAAACAAGATGAAATACCCAAAATGAGTCTTTCATGAAATTTCTATTCTTGAAGATTCTAAACTTTTCTTAAATCGCAGTAAAATCGTATAAGAGGAAATTCCAACTTAAAATGGCCATAACTTGCTCATTTTAACTCGGAATTTCGCATATAATGTACCGTTTTCTACCTATTTGAAAAGATCTATCTATTTCTAAGCTTAGTTTCATCAAACTAAGTCAATGGGTTCCGAAAAAGTGGCGGACAGATTCAGCACGAAGTTTTCTATCTCATTTGAAGAGATAGGTAATATAATAACTTATAGAAACCTTTGGAAAGTATATTCATATATTTATTGACTCATAACAAATGTATGAAGTAAATGAAGTTGTCTCAATTTATGAAAAAGGAAAGTCTTTAAAGATTTTGAAACTAGAGAACTTTTGAAATATTCATTTTGTTTTGAAAATATCTTAAGTTATTTATAATTAGTATTTCTTTTCTTTTCCTAAATTTTATTTTCGTAATCTCTTTATTTTCTTAAGGAATGATTTTTATTTTCTAAGCTTAGTTTCCAACACTTTTTGAAAGTATTAATACTTCTATATTTAGAAAAATAATTTCTTGATTTCTTGAGATTATTTTGAATAGAATTTCTATTATTTGAAGAAAAAGATGAAGTTGTTGTAAAATCATTGTTTACTTCAAAAAGTCGTCTTTATGTCATGTATGTTTATAAAATCGTTTATGAACTCCTCTAGTTTGTTAAGATGACTTTTTAGTTTTTAGAAAAGTTTACTTCCTACTTTCATTTCTAGAAAAGAATCTTTATTTTAAGAAAATATTTCTTCATTTTATTTTGTTGAGACAAAACCATTATGTTCATGCATGAATATGAAACATAAAGCTATGAAAATATAAAGAAACACAATAACTTGAAAGAATAAGCTAATAAGAAAAATAAATCAAGTATTTGAACCTTAGCTTCATCAAGGTATCCCGGGACTAAGAAATGACTAGTCCTAAAAGAAAAAGAAAATGTTTTGACTTGATGAGGACAAGTCTAAGACTAGAAAGACTAATCTTAAAAATAACATGAAAGTAAATAAATTGCAAGGAAATTAAATAAATTGCAAAACAATGAGCTTATATGCTCTAAATAATGTATATATCTATATAGATATATTAGGTAGTTATGAACATAAAAACAACATCAGGAAAGTAGATTATGAACAAAAATAAAGTATGAACCTATTGTTGCTTTCTTAACCTTCATGGTTTTAGAAAACACACACTAAGCTCATACTAAGTAAATGAACATATGAAATTCTTGAAGAAATTTTACCTAAAAGAACTAGTCTTGGAAAAGCTCATTGAGAGGAAATTCTTGGAGAGATTTTAGTATAGTAACTTTAGTAGAAGAGAAGTGTGAAAGAAGTGGAAGTAAGAAGGGGTATTTACAGGAAAATGTGGGAGATAATTTGTGTTAATTAAATAAATGAAAAATAAAACAATTATAGGGAAAGAAAGAGGGGCCCAGCGCATCATGTAGGGAGAGAGGGAGAGAAAATTATATTTTTTTATTTTTATTAATTAAAAGTAAGATATGAAAGAAATGAAGTTGTATTGGAAATTAAATGTGTAAGAAATCGGTGTTGGGTTATAAGAGTAGGTTGTAAGAAAAAGTAAAGATAGATAAATAGTATAGAATAGTAGTAAATAGCGTAATGTAAAGTAGACATGACAATTAAATACCGATAGTAAGAAAATACGCATATAAATACAATCTGTTATTTTTAGCTACCGAAAAATTAATAAATTGATATTTTTGAAAATCTTATATTTTTATGAGTTAACAATATATTCGGAATATTTTTACTATTCCGAGCTCCGGGACACGCTTTTCAAGAACTATATCCGATCGGGTTTAAACGAGTCGCAGTTTTATTAAACTAATCTTTTTAGGCTTCCTTGGATAATTACGAACTATTCTACTCACTAAACTCTTTCTTACTCCCTTAGGGTTTCTTAAACGGGAATGCCAGACTTAAGCGGTTACGATAAACTAATGTTTTGTTGACTTTAGAAATCCGGTTGACTTCTAATTAGGGTTTAAGCTTAAATTTGAATTCAAAACTTCAGAGGTTTACAGGAATAGTGCAAAAGACTAATTAATTACCGGTAGTAATGAAAATACAATAAAAAAGGTTATAACTGTAACTTTTATAACCCGAAAAATTATATAACTGATATATTTGGAAATCTTATGAAATTACGAGTCTAACGGTACTAATGGTATATTTTTGATATCTCGAGCCCCGGGACATGCTTTTCAAAGTCTGTATTCGAACATGTTCGAAATAGGTCAAAAATTTACCAACCTGATATTTGTATGCAAATTTATATTTCTACGAGCTATTCTACACACTTATACTACACCTCGGTCTCTAAGGTTAAAGGCACTAGATTGCCAGACTTAAACTATTATATTTCACTTAGGGTTTTCGGGCGATTTTTCGGTTCAGATCTTTGCCAATTTGGAAACTGATATTTTATGTTTACACAACATATTTAGTTTGAGAAATTTATTTTAAATTTTATTTTTGTAAGTATTTAATATCTCTCGATGTTTTCGGAATTCTTTGAATTGAGTTTTATTTCCGAAGGTTAATCATTATTTAATTTTTAATAATTTGTTTTTGGGCTTCATATTACCCGATGCTATAAGTTGGAGTTACGTATAAAATTTGTCGTACGTAGTGGTTTTGGAATTGAAGTATGTTGAGTTCTTATTTTGTTTTTAAGGATTCTTATTTCCTTCAAGATTGTGAAATTTCTGGATTCGTTCGTGACTTAGTACTAGTCGAAGTTCGATTTTAATTTGAAGTGATTTTTAGGATTTATTTTCGAAGTTCATATTGGAATTATTTATTGAAATTTTTCGAGGCTTACAGCCGTGCAAGCCATGCTTGGGGTCGTGCAATTTCCCAAGTCTTCATTTTTGCTTCAACATTCTTAAATTTAGAAGTATACACTACTTTGAGCATTGTTGTTGTATGCTCAAGAAAATTTCAGTAAATAATTCCAAAATAAACATTGCAAATAAACTCTAAAAATGACTCCAAATTAAAATTGAACTTCAACTAGTCCTAAATCATGAACGAATCAAGAAATTTCTTAATCTTGAGAAATAAGATTCCTTAAAAAAATAAAATAAGAACTCAATAGTCTTCATATTCAAAACCACTACGTACGATAAATTCCATACTTAATTCTGAATTGTAAAATCAGGTAATATAGAACCCAAAAACAAATTATTAAAAAGTAAATAACGATAAACCTTTGGAAATAAAACTCAATTCAAGAATTCCGAAAACGTTGAGAGATATTAAATACTTACAAAAATAAATTTTAAAATAAATTTCTTAAATTAAATATGTTGTATAAACATAAAACATTAGTTTCCAAATTGGCAAAGATTTAAATCGGAAAATCATTCGGGAACCCTAAGTGGAATATAGTAGCTTAAGTCTGACGATCTCACGTTCTTAGTCCTAGAGGCCGAGGTATGATTTAAGTGTGTAGAATAGCTTGTAGTAATATAAGGTTATTTAAAAATATCATATTGGTAAATTTTTGACCTATTTCGAACTTGTTTGGATATAGACTTCGAAAAGCGTATCCCGGGACTCGAGATATAAAAAATATACGATTAATACCGTTAGACTCGTGTTTTCATAAGGATTTACAAAAATATCAGTTTTATAATTTTTCGATAACTAGAAATATCTGATTTTGCGATTATATTCATATTTCATTACTATCAGTAATTAACTAGTCTTTTGCACTACTCACTACTATTTATTACACAATTTTACTACTCTCGTAAAACCTTATATTTTTAGATAAATATTTTATATATCATAGAAAATTCTATTTTTCTAAATTTAGTTCGTTTTGGGTTTTTATGGAATCAATTTCTGTTTAAGACCCGATCCTAAAAATAAAATAAATTAATTTAATAATTGAAAATTTTTTGAAAAATATTTTTATTTTCATAAAACAAATTTCTAGAATTTTTCGGGTTACAAAAATATTATTTATAGCTCATAGTTATGTATTTTGATCTTACCGGTAACTTATTTGATAATTCACCGAAATAAATAAATAAATTATCTTATTTTAATTATGAAAAATATGCTACAAATATTTGGAATGAATTTTCTATTATTTTTATTTTTATTTTATTAAGAAAGTACTCTTACAACCCATATCTTTAAATACACCTTTCACACATCACTTCTTTTTCACTTCAATCTTTCTATACTTCACTCATCACTTCATGGCAGATTTTTGACTTCTTTTTGCTGCCTTTGTCCTTTGAATTACTCCAAAAATTGATTAAAATAAACCTATTTCAATCCTTCTTTAAAAAGCCACACATACCATTAATTACACATTACAATTTCAAGTTAAAAACCAACCAAATTCCCTCCCTCTCTCCTCCCAAAAGTCATGCCAGCTATAGGACTCTTCTTGCCACCATTTATTTATTTTTTTACTTTATTTAAGTGTCTTAAAACTCCTTCTACCTTTCTCTCTCATTCACACATCAAACCTTTACCATTCCTTACACTTTTCCTCTCATTTTTCCTCTCTTTCTCTCTTCTTTTGTTCTTGTTCTTGCAAGAACACTTGCTGCCCCTATTTTATATTTGAGCTCCCACATATATTTCTTCAAGATCATTTGATAAAAATTTTGTCCAAAGCTTCCATAGTTGATGTAGGTAAAGTATAGTAAGAGTTTCATGCATCAAATGACCTTCTATAAGCTTAAAAGCTAAGGATGATGATGCCAAAATGAAACACTCCTCTTATCCATAATTATTCCCTTGTAACTTTGCTTATGTTTATGTTTAGATCTATGAGTTTATAGTTTACTATCATTAATTTCTTTTATATTTATGATCATAGACAGTGTAGATCTTGGTTTTGAACTTAAACAAAAATGGTGAAATTCATATCTAGGTAAGACCCATTTTTAAAAACCACTTTCTTAGTGTCAAAATGAAAATTTCACTTGAGTTAATGAAGGCTTAATGTATACATATCATCAAGACTTCATTTTATATTGTTCAAAGGTGATTTTCAAAGATGATTTTTCGTAACAAAACTCTATTTTCAGATTTAAGCCAATGCATAGTTTAAAAATATGCTTTCCAACTTAAAAATGAAGTTTTTATTCAAGATATGGAAGGCTCTTAAGATATGATATGTAAAAGGATGATTTTTCATAAGTTTAGATAGATTTTTCACAAGAAGATATGTCCAAAAAAAATTTAAATTCGGATCTCAACCAAGACCAATTTTTAAAACCATTTTTCAACACAAAAATGAAGGATTTATTTAAAAATGAAAGGCTTATGGAATAGGTATCAATAGAAGATGTTTTTTTTATAAGTAAATGGTAGATCTACTAATCGGATTCTCAAAATAGAAAGAGATTACAAAGTATAAAATTTGAGTTTTATTCTAACTTTGTAAAATTCGGATGGTTTCAAGACCATGCCTTAGAAACATTTTTATCAAATCCAAAACTTATGTTTTATATGAAAAATGAAGATTATAGGTAATAGATATCATCAAACAATGATTTTTATAAGTTGAGATGGGATTTGCTACGAAAAACATGTAGAACAAGGAGTAGAAATAAAGTAGGAAAATTTGAGTTGATTGTCATTTTAAGAAATTCGTAATAATGGAGTAATGGCATGAAAACACTTACTTTTCAAACTCAAAATAGAATTTTTATTAAAGAAATGAAGTCTTTAGTGGCTAGGTACGGTTGAGCCTTAATTTTCTAAATATAAAATGATTTTTACTTAAAGAAATCATCAAAGGAACAATTTTTACAAAATTCGGATTTTGGGATGAACCAATTTTAAAAACATGTTTACAAAGTGTAAAATGAATTTTTTTTTTGAAAAACAAAGGCCTTAAGGAATATACATAATGAGGACTTAATTTTAACAAGAATAAATAAATTTTATCAAGGAATTTTTCTAAAAACAAGTGAGGATTGTCAAGACTGCAAGACTAGCCTTTCTAAGATGATTTTTCATAAAGTCTTATAAAGAAAAAGTTTTCTAAGAATTTATTTTATTAAATATCAACAAGAACATGTGTATATATATCTCATGACATATCATTTATAATAGTAACTTGTTCATATTGCATGTATACTTGCTTTGGATGGTAGAAACTTCATGAACTTTCACAAAATCAATTTTCTAAAATTGTTTTCACTACTGATCTAAACTAATCAGATCTTTTCGAAGCTTAAAAGTTTTCAAAACCTGAAAATGATATTAGAATTAGATAGATCTTTTGACGTAGATAGAAATCGGTATATAATTTGCTAAATTCCGAGTTAAAATGACCAAGTTATGACCGTTTTAATTTAGAATTCCCATGGAGGATGAGAATTACGAATTTGATAGTTTGTATGAGATAGAGTGGATTAGTTTTGAGTTGAAATACTCATTTGGATATTTCTTCCTTTTTAGGTGACCCCGAAATCGACGATTCCCTACCACCGGATTACTTTTACTAAGAGACCAATGAACCAATGGCTGAGTGAGTTTTTCTCTTATTTTGTTACCTTACTTGTGCTTGTAGCTAGTTGCACTAGAATTATGAAAAGATAAAATTATGATGAATTGTGATATAATCTTGGTTGAATGAATGATAAGTATATCGAGGTGAGACTTGTTGTAAAATCATTGTATGAGCTAGCATAGACTTGAATTGTCTAAAATTCTCTATGATTGCTCTTAACCTACATAATTAACATGCCACGATTATATGAATAAACTGTACATGCATATCACGTAGTGAGTCACATTGCATTGGCTAATATCCTTTAGTGGGACAAAAGTATATTAGCGGAGGTGAGGGAGCCTGTGTTAACATTAAGGATGCAAGATCGTTTAAGTTAACGGAAGTGGTGTAGGCACTTGAAACAAATACATAAAACAACAGATGTTGCAAAACTAAGAGAAATAGATCAGGATTATGGTTGCATGACTTATGGACTACCCCACTCAAGATCGAGATTATGGTTGCATAACTTATGGACCATCCCACTCAATATTAGAATTATGGTTGCATGACTTATGGACTACCCTAACCCCGAATGGCGGGCATAAATCCATTCACATATAGCTACCGGAAAGTCATATAATTGTCTGCTCATGTGTTTGTTCATGTATAGCATATGGATGATTTATAATTTGCTTGTTATGGTACGGAATTAAGGGAATTCTCACTAAGCTAGTGTAGCTTATACCCCAATAGATGTTTGAATGAATAGATTAACTCAAGAAGGCTACGTGGGGACTGAGATAGTTGGAGCCGAATATGACTTCGAGATTCCGGCAGGAAGTAAGAATACTTAGAGATATTAGCTAGGTTTTGTGAACTGTCTTGTAATAGTTTGTGTAGCTAAATCTTTGATGAATTGTAATTGAAGTATAGTGAATTGTATTTCCTTTACATTTTTACTCAAGTTGTATCAATATAAAATGTATCACTTCAATGTGTCTCATTCATGTGTTAGACGCCTTGTACATAGTGTGGAAGCCTTCCTGTGACTGAGGCAGTCATTCCTAGGCTTTAATATTGTGTCACGCCCCAAAGGGCCCCCTAAACGTGACAGTCCACCACACTCGATATTTAAACTTAAGTATGGCATCCTTAGTCATCCCCTAAGTTTACATATCGGGTGTAAGGTGTACTTTCACAACTTTTAGGATCACACTTCGATTCGAGTAGTCTTAAGAAAGCATACATAGCGTTAAGAATATAAATCACAACAAGATAAATAGTTAAACTTTACAAAAGCCAAGGGGGCATACCCCCGCCAAAAATAATAAGAGTCTACATTGTTTAGCTCAAATTACATATATCTGAATTTACATTAAAGAGATTTTCCTAGAAACGCCTATACTAGGTCCCGACTTCCTCAAAAGCTCTTTAATCCAATATAGTAATCCTGCACAAAGTGTCCTCTCGGAACATCCAAAAAAAGGAAACACTGCAGCAAAAACTATTGGGGTATAAGCTAATTGCTTAGTGAGATTCATTTTCAAGTAACATACTCGATCAAGATATATCTATACAAGCAAATTATAATTAAGCAACCATATGAATGCACAAACAAATGAGCAAGCAAGCATATGACTTTCCGGTAGTCATAAGTGAATGAATTTACGCCCTCCATTCGGGGTTTGGGGTAGTTCATAAGAATGCAACTACAATTCAAAGTTGGTCCATAAGACATGCAACCATAACCAATCTTAAATGGGGTGGTCCATAAGACATGCAACCACAATCTTTAATGTTGGTCCATAAGTCATGCAACCATAGTTTCATTATTCGAATGGGGTGGTCCATAAGTCATGCAACCCTAGTCCCCTTTCATTAAAGACCCGCTGCCTCCGAGTACACTTTGTCCCACCAAAGACATACTCGACAATGATATAAGACTCACTACGTGATATGCATGTACAGTTTATTCATATAATCATGACGTATTACTTAGATAATTTAAAAGTGACCATACAATTTTCAGACATTCCAAATCTATACTAGCTCATACAAGATTATTACAACAAAGCTTGCCTCGTATACTTATCGTTCATTCATGCAAGTTTAGATCACCATTCAATCGCAATTTTATCTTTTCCTAAGTCTAATGCCACTACTACTACAAGCACATCCAAGAGCATAGTTAATTGAGAAATGAACTCACTTGTCCATGTAGTGAAAATCCACTAGTCGTAATAGTCCTCGGGAAGTGGTAACCCGTCCAATTCACCTAAGTACAAGGAATACCTCAATGAGTATCTCTTATGAAGTTCTATTAAACTTGATTTTATTTACTAAGTTCGTCAATTTCCGCCTAGGTTGAATCATTGACTTAAAAAGGTCATATCTAACTCATTTTAACTCGGAATTTAGCTTATAATATACCGATTTATACCTACTTCGAAAGAGCTATCTATTTTTAATGTTAATTCAAACATTTAAGGTCATTTAAGGGTTGGAAACGTACTGTACAGTAGGGTTGCGAAAATTCCAGATTTGAGCCTTTGTGAAAAATTGCCATATCTACTCTATTTAACTACTTAAGTCAACTCATATTAGTCCTAAACTTGCAAGGAGATCCTCTAAACAAAATTAAGAGATTACATACTTATCAAATCCCAAACATAATGTTCAAAAGAAACTTCTAAGAATCCATATTCATAAAACCGAAATTCACAAGTTGAAACTCATTGTCTTGTTTTGAGTAATTCCCTTACTAAAACTTACTTAGTTCAATGAAAATTTTTTCCTATTTTATATCATCAAAGCATTCCATTTTCAATATAAAATACTTGCTTTGAGATAAAAAAGAAGGTTTTCAAAATTAGTCTCCCCATAATTACGAATTTCCACTTTGAAATTTACAATGAAAACAAGACCTAGATTTTGTCTTCTACAAAGCACTTGATTTAAGCAATACTTTTTAGGAAAACTCATTTAAACTTATGAAATTTCATTCCTTAAGATATCTATAACAAGAGCCCTTTATATTTTTGTCTAAATCTTCATTTTAAGGTTGATTGATGGGTTCCAAAAATAGGTCTTGGTCTTAATCCGAATTTTCATAAATTTATTTTGGACATATCTCTTGAGAAAATTCATCAAAACTCATGGAAAAAAACCCATTACATATTATATCTCAAGAACCCTTCATTTCTTGAATAAAATCCTCATTTGTGAGTTGGAAAACATGTTTTTATTTTGGATCTTTGTCTTGATCCGAAAATACAATTTTTGTTTTTGAAAATCAACTTTGAAAATCAACTTTGATTCTTGTAAGATGAAGTCTTGATGATATACATCCATCAAACCTTCATTTTCTTAACAAAAACTTCCATTTTAAGGCTTGGAAGAGGGTAATTCAACATGGAGCCTTGACAAGTTACGAATTTTAGTTTTTCATTCAAACTTGAATCTAAGATCTACTCAATATATAACCATGAAAGCATAAGAAAAACTTAGTAGTAGGCCTTAAACTTCTAGATCTACACATAAACATAACTAAAGCTTGATAAAACTCTAGATCTACAAGTTATCACATAAACAAGAAGATAAACAAGCCTTCAAGATATCAAATATACTAAGAACAAAAGAGATCATCATCTAGAGGAGTGTTTCACTTCTTGGCATCATCATCCATAGCCTTTTAAGCTTGTGGAATGTCCTTTAATGCATGAAATATCCATGGTATCATCCTAGAACATCTTATAAGAGCAAAAAGGGAAAGATTACCTCAAATAATTGCAAGAAATATATAAGGAAGCAAGAAAGAAAAATGGGGACAGCTTGTTTTCAAGAAGACAAGGCAAGGAAGAAGAGAAAAAGAGAGGGAAAAAGAGAGAGGAAAAGTAGGTTTGTAAAGGTGAAAGAGAGAGAGAATAAGATGCTTAAATAGAGATGTAAGAGTGTTAAATAAATTTAAAAAAAAAAAAGAACATGCAGCTGCAACAAGGGAGAGGGGCTGGCGTGATTTTGTGTGTGTAGGGGAGTGAGTAGTTTGATTTTTAACTTGCAATTTTGAAAGTGTAACAAGTTGCATCCATTTATAACTAAAAGAGACTTTTAAAAAATCAAATAAATAATTAAAAATAATGAAAAGTGGCTAAATTTTGGGGAATGGGAAGCTGCAAATTTTGGGAAAAGGAAGTGTAAGAAAAGCAAAAGAAGACATAATAATGTGCAGTAATAATAATGTATGTGTACTTGAGATATGAGTTGATAAAGTGGCTTTTTGAATAAGAAAATATATAAAATAAATTAAGAAAAATATTTTAATTTAAGTGGCAGAATTTTTTTGATTTAAATAAAATAATCAATTAAATTATTTTTAGAAATTTAACAATTAAGTTACCGGTAAGAGTAAAATAAGCTTATATGAGCTATAACTGATATTTTTAGAATCCGAAAAATTCTAAACTTGATATTTTTGAAATCCTTATAAAAATACGAGTCTAAAAATATTAAAGATATATTTTTAATTTTCCGAGCCCCGGGACACGCTTCCCAAAGCAGTATCCAAATTGGTTCGAAATAAGTCGAAAATGAACCAATATGATTTTTAATAAATCAAATATTATTTCGGACTATTCTAAACACTTTAATTATTTTTCGACTCCTCGATTTACGAACTCGGGTTTGCAAGAGCTAAACTGTAGAGTTTTACTCAAGATCCGTTGACTTAAGGTCTCCGGTAGACTTTTCGGCTTAAGGTTTAAGGCTTAGAAAACAGGGGTTTACATATTGTGTACGGCGGACTGCCACGTTTAGGGTACCCTTAGGGGCGTGACAATTGTGCTTAGAAACAGTGTTGAAATTAGTAGGAATAAATTTGAGAATGAAGTTTTTTAAGCAAAAAGGACCAAATGTATTTAAAATCCTACACTTGCATTAGTAAAATTGCAAGTTTGCATCATGTTTTTAGTTCTTAGTATGCATGATATACTTAGAGAATGGATGACAATCACCCTACGGAAATACATACACGATCCAGATAAAGTGGTTGAATTGGAACCAATCACCTTGAAGGAGAATTTGACATATGAGAAGTCTCCTATTCAAATATTAGACAAGAAAGTACAAACTCTCAGAAATAAGGAAATTCGATATGTCAAGGTCTTATGGGATCCACAAACTGAGGAGGTAACTTGGGAACTAGAACATGAAGTTCGGAAGAGCCATCCTCACCTCTTTGAGAAACTAGGTACATATCTAGCTTTGAGGACAAAGCTTATTTTATGGGGGGAAGAATGTAAACCCCGAGAATTCTAAAGAAATAGGATATTGAAAATTAAGATGGATATTGGAATTTGCTTACCCAGTTAAGCCTTAGTTAGAAATTCTAGAGTATTATAAACCTATTTATGATCTAAAAACCCTAGATCGGGAATTTTTAGATAATTACAAGAGCTATAGCTAAATTTTATAATCGAGTCTAGAATCTAGAATATAAGTGTAAATAAAATTTTATTTCAAGAACATTAGAAAGCCAATGACTTGTAGTATGTATAGAATGAAAATGATCCATTAAAGATAAACCGTTAGGGTTATAAATAAGTACTAAAAAGTTATAAATGAGCCTATAATTAATAATCTAGACTTCAAATAAAGATTTTAGACCACACCATAATTGTAGTTAGAAAATTTAGAGTCCATAGATACCAATTTTATATTTTGACCTTTTAGGCCCCAAAACCCTAATTGCGTAAGACCAAACTTTAAAAATATTAAATCGCGTAAATTTTAAACTTAAAATTTGAAGTCAACCATATTGTAGAAATATATTGGGACCTAAATTAAATTTTTTAGAATTAATTTTTTTCAAAATTAATATTAATATTCGCATAGGGGATAGTTTTTGACGTAATTAGTTAGATATTTAAATTTTTACTATTCTTACCAATTTGTAGACATGAATTATGATTGATAAAGGGTCCAAGTTATTGCTTTAAGGAGTCCACAAATCACCAATGCAGCAAGGAGTAATTAGGTGAAATAAAAGGCTAAGAACTTGGACAAGTGACCCAATTAAATTGTTCCAACAACACCTTAATTATTAAAATTAATACACTTGTTCCAAACCAGCTAACAAGACTTGGAAATCAGCTCCTACCCCCAAGAAGCCACGTGATAGCCCTCTATCCAGCAGAAATTAGACAAAACAATTTAATTAATTAATTCAACGCTTACTTTACAAGTCACTTACGTCTATAAATAGAGGATTAAGTCAATTTAGGAAGTCAAAGTTTCAACCACCAGCCCACTCTCCCTCCCCTCTTGCCCAAGTGAATCTGCGCACACACACAACTCACATTAAAATTCCCTCCTTTGTATCCTCTAGCTTCATTATTAGCACTCCAACAAATTAAGTAACACACAACCTAAGCTTCAACTACCATTATAGAAAGCCACCAATCATTCTACCATTAAGAAGACCAGGGTAAGAAATTGTAAAGTTAGTCATTTATTTCATGAAATATAGTAGACTTACTAATTTGCTAAATATGTAGGTCTTAATCTAAATAGAAAGGAGGAATTGCCATCTACACTTCTAAGCCCTCAAGGTAAGTCCTACACCTTTGATTTATTTCCTCATTCCAAATTAAGGAAACGAATGACATACATTGCCATAGACTTAATATTAGAAGCCTCCATAGAGTTATATTAATGGTAGTGTAAATGGAAATTATGTAGGATAATTATTTTGAATGAATTAGAATAAGGAAAAACTTTGAAGAAAAATTGTCTAAACATTAGAAAACCCTAGAAATTAACTTTGAAGTTACTACAAGACCATTGTCTTGAAAACCCTAACTCATAACCTTGTAAATTAGTAGACACATTATAATTGTCATCTAAACAATTAGAACTAGCCAATATACTACCTATGAGAAGTCTTGAACTTAAGACTCATAATAGAAATCTACTAAAATATAGACAAGGAAATTAAGTGGATTAGAAACAATCTTAAGGAATATATTAAAAAACGAGTGCACAACAATTACTTTGATGAACTTAAAAATAATGTGGTAATGGTCATTAGTAATCTAGATGGAACCCCTTAATTCTAATTAAGAATTCATCTTACATAAGGTTGAAAGACAAAATATACAATAACAGAAAATATTGATATCACTAAATACATTAATGGGTAAAATAAATTAAAGTTCAAATAAAATTCCTTGCCATTAGTAAAAGCTTAAGACTAAGAAATAAAAATAAGATTTGAGAAAGTCTTACAATAATTATAGAAAAACATTTGCAAACAAATAAATTTAGTAACTAGCATATTTATAGATAAAATAAGTTTTTTAACACTTATTTATACATAAAAATGTAAGATAAGATAAGTAATATAAGTATACTTAAAGATTTTGTACTAAAAAAATGAATTTAGAACTAATTAGATCACTTTTAGTAAAGAAAGTGTATTCATACGAATTTTATAAAAATATAGGATATTTCATAAATCTTTTAATAATTACATATGGACCACCTTTAAAATTGATAGAAATGACTTTACTTAGGGTAAAACTAATATAGGACACTTAGACACTCATTAAGAATTGTTTACAAAGTCCAATATCTAAATTATGGAACTTCATTCATCTAATAGGTGAATCTGAATCAAATTTAGACTTCCCAGAAGATTACTACGATTGAAAGCATTATGAGCAGGTGAGTAACTCTGATCTATTATATTGTTTGTGTTTGTAACAGTAGTAGCACCTAAAGTTATATATGAAAATGATTGTATGAAACATGTGGGGTTGAGAATTGTTCTTGCTTGAGTGATGGATGAATTGAGTGCTAAATTGTGATTATTAAAAGTAATAACAAGAATTGTGTGAAAAATTGTGGAAGCATGTTGAGTATTGTCTGTAAATTGTTTGGTCATTTTATAATCAATTCATAACAGACAGGCTTATAACTTAAAGGATCATACATTGCATAACTTGCACAAATATTGTATAAAGGTGTGACAGCTTGCTACGTGTTAGTATTTCAGATCTCGGTTAATCTTTGGTTTTGCTAGATGTAAATTTCCTAGTTCTTCCAAAATTATCCCTGTTTTGTTCGGTTCCATGGGAACTACTTGGCAAAAGAAGGAACACCGCCCGTGGTATCGACTTGAAATAACTAATACTTAATAGAGTCTCTTTATTCCTAAAGGAAATTGAGTGAAGAAGCTATAATCATAAAGAAAAGAATAAAGCGAGAATTATTATTCCTATGGTTCTTTGTTTCTCCTGAGCAAGTGGGTCATAAGGATATGATCCTTGACTAGGTTCCTTCAATCCCGATGTGAGGGCGCAAATCTACATCATGTTTGGATTCTAGTTGTCCAAACTTGTAATTGTACATATGCTTGAATGTTGCATTACACTTGTTTGATAAATTACTTGTTTGCTGTGCTTGATGTGTAATATGTGATGGTTATTCACTGAGCTATAGAAATGCTCATACTCCAATAGATTTTTCAGGGTCATTCTCAAACCGTGGCTAGTACCATCTCGAAGGTTAGAATGGCTAAGGAATCTACGTTAGCAAGTTATGGAAGTAGTTAACGAAGATTTAAATCTCTTGTATCTGTAAACTTACATCTATTTTACGTTCCTAGTTATAAGTTGATAAAACAGTTTGTAATAGTTTATACGGACTTTATATGGAGTTTATTTTATCTATTTTGTATATTTTATGTATGTACATCATTTCTTATCAAGCAACTTAAAAAATCATGTTGTTATGTCACATCCTTTAGAGTAACTAGTTGTATTGTATAGAAGTTAATACTACATACAATATAGTACAACTAGGATACCCTTTGGGGCGTGACAGTTTTAGTTGGTATCAGAGTCCGGTTGCAATGATAAGAAAGATGACTATACATAAGAAATACAAGAACAGAAATAAAATAGTTATGGGGTAGCATAGGATAAGTAATTTAAGAATAGGAACAACTAAACAAATAAAAATAAACTTGTGTGATTTTGATTAATCATGCACTTTTATTTTGTTTTGTTTAGGATGATCGGGATACATGCCTAAGGAGATGGGAGTCCTTTGCCATGCTAGATATGGAGAATCTGACAGAATACAGAAGGAGGCTTAGAGTACTATTGGAAGATATGGCACTTAATGGCATAGTTATGAAGCTAGAGGAGGTATATGGCACATAGAAAAGGGGATTATTACCTTTGTTTAAAGAATGGCTGATGCTCATAAAGAGGGCTTTTCCCAATCCTGGAACTCCAGTAGAGGTGATATATAGATTGGAGAGGATAGCAAAGGAGAAAGGTGGAGCCGTCGAGATAGATGATATTGTATTTATTATTTCTGCAGAATCTCTTAAGCCACTTCCTCCAGATTTTTGCTTCTGGGAAACCATTGGAAGAGGAAAAGTTTATGTTCATGATATAAGGAGTGATCATGTGGGAGTTAGGGATACTGATCCATTCATTGATGGCTAGATGCTAGATCATGCTCTTGGTGCACAATATTCTTATGGTGACTTGATGACTAGACCACCAGTGATACCAGAAGGAAATCCAGCGAGTATGCTTAGAGTACCCCCACATACTAGGCGAGCTGCAGGAGTGTCACATCCTATAGGGGTTAGATCACAAGCACCGGGAGATGGTACATTTGAGACACCTTGATGTGATCCATATAGCATCATCAATTGAGCCCATCAAGTTCAAGATCAATAATCCAGTTAAAGAAAAAGAAGGCTTGTTGACGGGAGTTATGATCATTAAATCACAAGTTAAAGTTTCGGATACAAGAGATTAAAGGCTTATTAGAGCATGCCAAGGATGAATCACAAGATTATCAAGGATTTGGAACAAGGAGGGAGCAAGTATACTTCAATATTTTTCAAGTAATCATCAAATAGAGCCAAGGAAAGCTGATTTGTGCAGAGAAGCAAGAATGGCCGCCAGCCATTCTCCCATGGCCGCTGGCCATGACTCCCCTGGCCAATTTTTCGAACTTTACAATTTTGCTCCAGAATGCTCATGGCCGCCAGCCAACATTTAGGACGTATTGAATTCATTGTTTTGACGTTTTGTTTTCATTGTCTGAGTTATACAAACCCTATTTGGGTCCTTGTACAAGATAGATTATTGCTGAATGAAAAACCAAAGCTTTTGCTTGAATTCTTTGTGTTCTTGATTTAGAATACATGCTAAAGGAACATTCAAAGGAGATCTTGATCGCCTTCTTTGTGGAGTGTTTCGGAGATAGGGCTGACCTTGTTCTATCTATTTAGATCAAACACTAAGACAAACCTATTTCTAATCCATCTTAGAGATTGATTACCGATAGAATTCGTGGGTTTTCGTATTACTGTACTAGGGGTTCATAATATCCAAAAGGGTTCTCACGCGTGATTGCGAAGGTTCTCACATTATTTGGTATCAGAGCTTTGGCTCTAGATCAGGTTATATCTTTCTTTTTATCTATCTTTTGTTTTCTTTGAATTCAAATTCGAAAAAAAAATCAATCAAAAAGATTACATTTTTATTTATTTTAGATCATAAAGCTCACATCTTGATTCTTGTGAGAACAAAAAGTTTGCATCTTTATTCATATTACATCATAAAAATTTGTTCTTTGATCTCTTTTTGGGTGTGATCTATTCAGATCTATAGGGAAACACAAGTTAGGGTTTTGAAATCTTCAAGTTTGTGAATTGACTTAAAAAAAAATTAGAAATTATAAAAGAAAAGAGGTAGAGAGAAAATTTCCAATTGTATCACTCATATCATCTTAGTCCTGAATTATGGGTTATAGATATAATCATGAAGCTTATTTGATAGACTGTGCACTGGATGAAATTGAGTGTGACTTGCCTGAGTTTGATAGTGATCTGCCAGGGGATTATATAGATTGGGAATTGGATGTGAATTATATTATTGATGATTTTCCATATTCTAGCCTTCGTTTGGGGGCAATCATTGGTAAGAAGTTAGTTGGTCGGGTCGGCATTTTTGGAAAGCTCATCTAATGAGGATGAAGATAAATGGGTATGGTGATAGAGTTTCATGGGATTACATGAAAGGGGTTTTGCGAGAAAAACTCGTGCCACCATATTATCAAGATCAACTATATGAAAAATTGTTATTGTTAATGCAGGGGAGTATGAAAGTTAAGGAATATGCATAAGAGTTTAAAACAATCGTCAGACGTTGTGAGTTGGATGAATCACCTAGGCACCTAATTCTTAGGTTCAAGAGGGCATTAAATTCTGATATTGTCAAACGTATTGGGTGTAATAGCTACATGACCTTAAAGGAAACTATCCAAGCTGCTTTGTGGGCTGAGATATCTCTATCAATTGGGGATACAGTAATAACTTCTTCAGTAGTGACTCACACTCATCAGGGTTATGAGATTGAAAGAGCTAGTAATGATATCCGTGCAAAGATTCCAATGAGTGATCAAAAGAAGCAAGCAGATGGTACACATGGTAAGAATAGTAGCCTTGTAGAGGAGAGTATAGGTGATGTTGATAAGGAGGAGATGGTTGTTGCTGCGAATAGCCATAGTTTTCTTGTGGAGGAGTCATGTGTTGATTCTTGTATGCTAGCATTAGAGCCACTTCCCCGAACTCCATGAGCCAATGACAGACACCGGTATTTCTATATCCTTATTCCATCATTTAATTTGTTGTATTCCAATCTATTGATGGGATTGGGAGGAGGAGTTGATTCCCATGATTGTATTATGCCTATGAGATCATATGTTATCTGTGTTGGGATTCATTGGAGTATTTATGATGCATTCATGTATTGGAGGAGTGTTCTTTTGGTTGGTGGTACTATAGTTGTACAGGAGATGGCCTACAAGTGGGAGGTGAGGCGGTTGTTTTCAAGTGTGAATGATTCAGGAATTGCTATGAAGAGTGAAGCATCTTGTGATTATGTGATGGATGTGAGTTACTTGTATGGTGTTCACTGGAACTATGTTAAGAGATGGGCGTTTTGTGCTCCATATGATAATCCTTATGTGAAGAGAGATACACATGTTAAACATGAGTGTGAGCGATACACGAGAGTATTGAAAGGATATAAACACACTTGTGAGGGAATTTATTGTCTTTTTATCTCTAACTTGTTTTTGCAGGTGTTCATTCATTTGAAGATGCCAAAGTTATTACTTGATATAGATCATAGCTTGCAGATTCTTTATCCTTTAGATTCGAGGACGAATCTTCTTGAGGAAAGGGGGAATGATGTGATCCATATAGCATCATCAATTGAGCCCATCAAGTTCAAGATCAATAATCCAGTTAAAGGAAAAGAAGGCTTGTTGACGGGAGTTATGATCATTAAATCACAAGTTAAAGTTTGGGATACAAGAGATTAAAGGCTTATTAGAGCATGCCAAGGATGAATCACAA
Source organism: Combretum micranthum (assembly GCA_024138025.1). Classification (NCBI taxonomy): domain Eukaryota; kingdom Viridiplantae; phylum Streptophyta; class Magnoliopsida; order Myrtales; family Combretaceae; genus Combretum; species Combretum micranthum. The sequence continues at coordinate 546,119 of JAMXBD010000398.1, read as the reverse complement.
GATTATCAAGGTTTTGGAACAAGGAGGGAGCAAGTATACTTCAATATTTTTCAAGTAATCATCAAATAGAGCCAAGGAAAGCTGATTTGTGCAGAGAAGCAAGAATGGGCGTCGGCCATGACTCCCCTAGCCAATTTTTTGAACTTTACAATTTTTCTCCAGAATGCTCATGGCCGCTGCCATCTTTGATTGGCCGCCAGCCAACATTTAGGACGTATTGAATTCATTGTTTTGACGTTTTTTTTCATTGTCTGAGTTATACAAACCCTATTTAGGTCCTTGTACAAGATAGATTATTGCTGAATGAAAAACCAAAGCTTTTGCTTGAATTCTTTGTGGAGTGTTTCGGAGATAGGGCTGACCTTGTTCTATCTATTTAGATCAAACACTAAGACAAACCTATTTCTAATCTATCTTAGGGATTGATTACCGTTAGAATTCGTGGGTTTCCGTATTACTGTGCTGGGGGTTCATCATATCCAAAAGGGTTCTCATGCGTGATTGCGAAGGTTCTCGCATCACACCTGTAAGAGGAGTTGGTATGACAGAGAGAGAAAATAGAAACAGGAGAGGATTTGGAGATCAATGTTTATGGGAAGCCTTGGATACGACAAATGAGACATATAGGCAAGTGTATGACGCATACATACATGCGTTTCAGCCCGAGCCACTGCATCCAGACTTTGGACCACCTTTTGGAGGATGGATTCCTTGGGAAGTGGAGCACCCTGAATTTTTGGAAGCAAATAATACAGACCAAGTAATTCCAGCACCAATGATACCTGAGGCGCCTAGAACAGCTGAATTAAGAATTAGAGAGCCTGATCCAGTACAGGTACCACAACAAGACAAGCAAATAGAATCAGAGGAGGAGTCAGATGGAAGTCAAAGTGACTCAAATAGTGTTGAAGTTTATCCTGAACTGGATCCTAGGGATAGGGGTAAGAGGCCCCTGTATCATGATCCTAGCAGAGATGCTTGAGGAGTGAATGACTAAGATATGAGTAGTAATATGTAATTAGAAGACTATGAGCTACTAGATGTAAAATGCCACTTTTGACATGTACATTATAGTATTAGGCATAATAGTTGTAATGGTAGCTCTTTTTGTCAACTATATGTATTATGAGTTTGATTATATAATGTAAATTATGTTTAGTAGTAATGGAAGTTTCATTTGTGTATGATGATATAAGGTTGACGTGAAGATTAGTTACCTAAATTAGTAAACTTTGTTTAAATTACATATTGATACTAAAAAGTGTCTCTAATGTTGATAGAGTACCAAGGACAAGAGCCGGAAATAGTAGAGGAAGAGGTGAGTCCTCACAAGCAAACCAACCTAATAATGCATCTAAGCTGCCTCAAGATCGCTTAGAAGCTATACTTATGGCAATTCAACAACAGAACGTTTCTTGGTGGGATCAATTAGTGACTAGCAGGAGGAGGAATCTGGAGTATCCTATTGACAATTGGTCCGATTTGAAGGCCGTCATGAGAAAGAGATTTGTTCCCAAATATTTTCAAAGGGAATTGATTCAAAGGTTACAATTGTTGAAGCAAGGTAGTAGGAGTGTGGAGGACTACTACAAGGAGATGGAGATGATTTTGACTAGGGCTGATTTAGTAGAAGGTGAGGAGACCACCATGGCATGTTTCTTGGGTGGTTTGAACAAAGAGATTGCCGACAAAGTGGATTTGCTACATTATGAAGAATTGGAGGAAATAGTACATCTTGCTATTAAAATTGAGAAGCAACTCCAAGGCAAAGGTTCAACCAGGTATGTTTCCAAATCTTCTTCCAGTTATAATAATTCGTGGAAAGGATATGGAAAATCTGAATATAAAAGTGGAACTAAACCTACAGTGGATGTAGCAAAAGGTAAGCCTAGTGGGGATTCATCTGAGAAGCCCAAAATCATTGATCAAAAGGGAAGGAATAGAGATATCAAATATTGGAAGTGTCAAGGTGTTGGATACATTAGTAGGGAATGTCCTAATAGGAGGACTATAGTGGTTAGAAATGGTGAAGTTGTCACTGATGATGAGGGAGATGATGGTGACAATGGAGATGACAACATGCCTTAATTGGAAGAGTGTAGTGATGAGGGAAGTGTTGAGGAGCCAGTGAAGGGTGATATTTTTGTTACCAGGCATGCACTTAACACATAGCTAAAGGAGGAGTGTCATGAGGAGCAGCGAGAGAATTTATTCCACACTCGATGCCATGTGCAAGGGAGGGCATGCAGTGTGATTGTTGATGGAGGTAGTTGTACAAATGTGGTGAGTACACTTCTAATTACTCTATTGGGATTGCCTATAGTTTCACATCCTAGACCATACAAGCTTCAGTGGCTCAACGACTGTGGCGAGGTGAAGGTAAATAGGCAAGGTTTAATTTCTTTTTCCATTGGTAAATATCATGATGAAGTGTTATGTGATGTTGTTCCTATGCACGCTGGAGATATCTTATTAGGCAGACCTTGGAAATTTGATAGGAAAACAATGCATGATGGAAGAAAAACCACTTTGTCACCACTATCCTCTAAAGAAGTGTATGAAGATCAATGTAAATTGGAGAGGATAAGAGAGGAGGCCGAAAGAAAAGAGCGTGAAGAGAGAAAAAGCATTCTTGAGGGAGAGAAAAATAAGAGTGCAAACAAAAAGAGCGTTGAAGGTGAGATGAGAGAAAGAAAAGAGAGGAGTGAAAAGCAAAATAAAGAACGGCCTAGAGAGCAAAAGAATGAGAGTGTGTTTAGGCATGCGTTGAAAGCCAGTAGGCCTATATTTGTACTTTTGTACAAAGGGGCTTGTTTGGCCACTGATGATATTAACCCATCTTTGCTAGTGTGTTTTCTGATTTGTTACGGGAATTTGAAGATGTGTTTCCAGAAGAGATGCCTAGTAGACTTCCACCAGTGAGAGGCATAGAGCATATGTAAGCCCCGGAAAATTTCAATAAATAATTTTAAGATGAACTTCGAAAATAAACCATAAAAATCACTCCAAATTAAAACCAAATTTCAACTAATCCAAAAACACGAACGAATTCATAAATCTTAATCTTGAGAAAATGAAATCTTTAAAAATAAAATAAGAACACAGTGGTCTTCAAATTCAAAACCACGACGTACGAAAAATTCCATATTTAACTCCGACTTATAAAATCGGGTAATATAAAGCCCAAAAACAAACTATTAAAAAGTAAATAATGATTAACCTTCGAAAATAAAACTCAATTCAAAATTCCGAAAAACGTTAAAGAGATATTAATACTTACAAAAATAAAATTTAAAATAAATTTCTCAAATTAAATATGTTGATAAACATAAATATCAGTTTCCAAATTGGCAAAGGTCTAAACTGGAAAATCACCCGGAAACCCTAATCGGAATGCAATAGCCTAAGTCCGGCAACCTAGTGCCCCTAACCCTAGAGGCCGAGGCGAGCTCTAAATATGTAGAATAGCTCATAGTAATATGAGTTTGTTTAAAATATCAGATTGGTAAATTTTTGACCTATTTCGAACCCGTTCGGACACAGACTTCGAAAAGCGTGTCCCGGGCTCGAGATATCAAAAATATACCAATAGTACCGTTAGACTCGTAATTTCATAAGATTTCTAAATATATCAGTTATATAATTTTTCGGGTTATAAAAGTTACAGTTATAACCTTTTTATCGTATTTCCATTATTACCGGTAATTGATTAGTCTTTTGCACTATTCATTTTTATTTCATTATAAAATTTTATTATTCTTATAAAGCCTTATATTTTTAGATAAATATTTATATGTTATAGAAAATTTTGTTTTTCTAAAATTAGTTAGTTCGGGTCTTTACGGGATCAGATTCTGTTTAAGACCCGTATAAAAATAAAATAAATTAATTTAATAATTGAAAATATTTTAAAAATATTTTTATTCCCAAAAATATTTTTTAGAATTTTTCGGGTTATAAAAATATTATTTATAGCCCATATTCGCGTATTTTGATCGTACCGGTAACGTATTTGTTAAAATACTAAAATAATTCAAATAATTATTTAATTTTTATTATGAAAATCTGCTACAATTATTTGGAATAAATTTTCAATTTTATTTTATTTTAATTTATTTTATTAATAAAGTACTTTTACAACCCATACCTTCAAGTACACCTTACACATATCACTTCCTTTTCACTTCAATCTTTCTACACATTATCCCACAATTGATGGCAGATTTTTGACCCTATTTATGGCTGCCATTGTCCTTTATACTCATATTTTGACTAAAATTAATTATATTTCTCCTTAAAAAGTTACATTACACATTAATTACACAATTAATTCAAGTCAAATTTCAACAATTCCTCTCTCCTCTCTCCCATTTCACGTGCAGCAGTTTGGCTGCCTTGTTTTATTTTTTTTTCTCTTCATTCATTAAAACACTCATTTCTCTCCTCCTTCATTTATTCACTTTCCCTCTTTCATTCTTTACCTTTTCTCTCTCTTTTTCCTCTCTTTTCTTCTTCTTTTGTTCATGTTTCTCAAAAACAAGCTGCCCCCACTCTTCCATGGCTTCCACACATTTTTAAAGATTTTCTAAGCAAATCTTCATCCCAAAGCTCCATAGGTGATATAGGTAAAGTATAATGAAGGTTTCATGCATCAAATGAACTTCCATAAGCTTAAAAGCTTAGGATGATGATGCCAAAAATGAAATCTTTCTCTTCTCCACTTTTATTACCTTGTATTTAATTATTTTCTTGTTTAAAGTTATTATATTTTGTAGATCTAACTTTTTATGGCTTTGATTTTTGTTTATGCCATAGATCTTGTTATTTAAGTTGTTATTTTTGTTATTCCTTATGATTTATGCATAGATCTAGCATTCACATGTCTATCTTAGTGATTCATGCATGTAAAACTAGTTTAGAAAACTAGATCTAAAGTTTTGAGTTCATAGATGCATTAGATCTTTGTTTATGTTCATGAACAACTTGCTATAGCTTGATGATGGTAGGAAAGTTGTAGGAAACCCAAGATCTATTTTGTTTTCAACAAAAATCAATTTTGAAAATTCGGATGAAAATGGAACCCTATTTAGAAAAGTGGTTTTTCAACTTTAAAATGTATATTTTTCATTTAAAATGAAGGGCTTAGGGTATAGATACCATAAATGAAAGATTTTGATAAGTGAAGTTTAGATCCATGATGTTTATAGCTTATTACCATGCATTTGTTTTATGTTTATGTTCATTTAAGTATAGATCTTAGTTATGAACTCAAACAAAATTGTGAAATTCGTATTTTGGCAAGACCCATATTTAAAAACTACTTTTCAAGTGTCAAAATGTAATTTTTACATAAGAAAATGAAGGCTTAATATATATATAGCATCAAGACTTCATTTTATATGGTTCAAAGATGATTTTCAAAGATTAATTTTCAAAACAAAGTTCTATTCTCGGATTTTGGCCAAGGCCTAGTGTAAAAACATGTTTTCCAACTCAAAAATAAAGTTTTTATTCAAGAAATGAAGGGCTCTTAAGATATGATATGTAAGGAATGGATTTTCATAAGTTTAGATAGGTTTTATCAAAAGATATGTCCAAAAATGAATTTTGTAAATTCGGATCCCAACCAAGACCAATTTTTAAAACCCATTTATCAACATCAAAACTCATGTTTTATGTGAAAAATGAAGTATATAGGTAATAGGTATCATTAAGTAGTGATTTTTATAAGTTGAAATGAGTTTTGATGAGATTAATGTATAAAACAAGAAATAGAATCAAGATGAGAAAATTTTGAGTTAGTAACCAATTTGTGAAATTCGTAATTTTGAGTGAAGGCCATAAGAACACCTATTATCCAAGTTCAAAATGAAAGTTTTATGTATTAAATGAAGTCCTTAAGTAATAGGTATCATAAGGTCTTAAATTTTAATGCATTAAACAAGTTTTCCCCAAATGAATCATTCAAAAAGTGGATTTTCTAAAATTCGGATTTTTGAGTAAATCATATTGGAAAACATATTTACAAAGTGTAAAATGGGAATTTTTATGTAGAAATGAAGGTCATAAGTATATATATAATGAAGACTCAATTTTGACAAAAATAATTATATTTTCTTAAGTAACAAATCCAAAACAAATGGAAATGATAAAAGTTAGAAAACTAGATTTTTCATAAGTAAGTTGTCATTATGGTCTTGCAAAATAAAAAGTTATAAAATTTCCTTTTAGTAAAATCATCAAGATCATGCATGCATAGGCTCATCTCATGTCATTCATGTTAGGAAATCACTCATATTGCATGTATAGTTAAGTTATATAGTAGGAACATTTCAAACATTTACAAAACTATTTTTCGGAAATTGAAATTGTTGCTGACCTAATCTGATCCGAACTTTTCGAAGCTTCAAAGTTTTCAAAACTTGAAAATAATATTAGAATTAGATAGATCTTTCGAAGTAGATAGAAATCGATATATAATTTGCGAGATTCCGAGTTAAAATGACCAAGTTATGGCCGTTTTAAGTTGGAATTCCCGCTTAGGACGAGAATTACGAATTTGATAGTTCGTATGAAATTGTTTGGATTAGTTTGAGTTGAAATACTTATTAAAGTATTTCTTCCTTTTTAGGAGATCCCGAAATCGACGATTCCCTACCACCGGATTACTATTACTAGAAGACCGGTGATCCAATGGCCGAGTGAGTTTTTCGTTTTCTCCTTTTTTGTTACCTTGATTGTGCTTGTAGTTAGTTACATTAGAATTATAGGAACAAGATAAAAATCGATATGAATGGGGATGGGAGATATGATGAGACTGTGATGAATGTATGCTAAAGAATACTAAAGCACATCGAAACCACGATTTGATTAAATAACTGCACCGTTCATATTATTTCTGTTATATGTGTGATATTGGTTGGTCACTCTAAAGAATGTATAAATATTTTTTACTTAAGCAAAAAATTAAATTGGTCATGCATCGCATCGGACATATTGCATTTGGTAGCATGCTACTCCTACGCAGGTCGATCGGTATGGTCCGTGGATGACTCGTTTGGATAACGAACCCGGTGCCAGAGCTCATTCAGGGGTACTAAGGCGCATGTGGATGCATTCTTGGATGAGCCTAGCCGAGTCGAGTGCTAAAAGCCGAGGGCTTGGGGACTAGATGCGGTCGTGTAGACTCAATACTATTCCTAACCCAAGATACAGAGGGCGTAAATCCGTTCTGTGTGTGGGTTCCGGATACCCATACATAATTGCTTGCTCACGTGTTTGTTCATGCATAGCATATGATTGACTAATACTTGTTTGTTATGGTACGGAACTAAGGGAATTCTCACTAAGCTAGTGTAGCTTATACCCCTATAGTTGTTTAAATGAACAGGTTATCTCAAGAATGCAAAGTGGGGATTGAATTGATTGGAGCCGGGAATGAGTCGGGGATTTTGGCAAAGAATGCGAATGTTGAAGTTATCAGCTAGTTTATGACTTGTCTTGTAATAGTTTATGTAGGGAAGCTGTGGATGAATATAATCGAAGTTGAATGATTGTATTTTGAAGTATAGTGATTTGTATCTGAAGTATAGTAAATTGTATTTCCTTTACATTGTTACTCAATTGTATCAACATAAAATGTGTCATTCCGATGAGTCTCCTCCATGTGTTAGACGCCTTGTACATTGTATGGAAGCCTTCGCGTGACTGAGGTGGTCATTCTTAAGCTTTAATATTGTGTACGGCGGACTGCCATGTTTAGAATACCCTTCGGGGCATGATAGCATAAGATTGACTTCATTCCTGGAGCTGCCATACCCAACCGACCTGCCTATAGGACTAATCCTAGTGAGGCAAAGGAGATTCAAAAGCAGGTTGAGGAGTTGCTGGAGAAGGGGTATGTAAGGGAGAGCTTAAGTCCTTGTTCGGTTCTTGTAATCTTAGTACCTAAAAAGGACGGGACTTGGAGAATGTGTGTAGACTGCAGGGCCATCAATAAAATCACTGTAAAGTATCATCATCCTATTCCTAGGTTAGATGATATGTTAGATGAATTGTATGGTTCGTGTTTGTTTACAAAAATTGATTTAAAATCCTGTTACTATCAAATACGCATGCAAGTAGGAGATGAATGGAACACTGCATTTAAGACTAAATATGGTTTGTATGAATGGCTTGTTATGCCGTTTGGTCTTACAAATGCACCTAGTACTTTTATGCGTTTGATGAATCATGTGCTACGTGAATACTTAGGTAAATTTGTTGTGGTTTATTTTGATGATATTTTGATTTACTCTAAGTCTTTGAATGATCATGTTTTGCATGTGAAACTGGTTTTGGCAAAACTAAGGGAGGAGAAATTATTTGCAAACCTTAAGAAGTGTAGTTTTTGCATGGATAAGGTTAATTTTCTTGGTTTTGTTGTGTCTAGTCATGGAGTGGAGATTGATGAAGAGAAGGTTAGAGCCATTAAGGAGTGGCCTAGACCTAAGACAGCTAGTGAGGTGCGGAGTTTTCATGGACTTGCTGGATTTTATAGAAGATTCATCAAGGATTTTAGTACTATTACTGCACCATTGAATGAGCTTGTTAAAAAGAATGTTGGATTTACTTGGGGTGATACACAAGAACATGCCTTTAACGAACTTAAAGAAAAATTGTGTAATGCACCATTGCTTGCTTTACCTGATTTTGACAAAACTTTTGAGATTGAATGTGATGCTAGTGGCATAGGAATTGGAGCCGTTTTAATGCAGGACCACAAATCACTAATGTACTTCAATGAAAAGTTGAGTGGAGCGGCATTGAAGTATCCAACATATGACAAGGAGTTGTATGCCTTAGTTCGAGCCTTACAAACATGGCAACACTACCTTTGGCCTAAGGAGTTTGTCATACATACTGATCATGAAAGCTTGAAACATCTGAAAGGTCAAGATAAGCTGAACCAGAGGCATGCCAAGTGGGTGGAATTCATTGAAACATTCCCATATGTGATCAAATACAAGCAAGGTAAGGAAAATATTGTTGCTGATGCACTTTCCAGGAGATATACTTTACTTAACTTCTTAGTACTTCTTTGCTAGGTTTTGAGTTAGTAAAAGATTTGTATCCAACAGATGTTGATTTTTCTGAAATTTTTAATGCTTGTGTTGATGGGACTGGAATAAATGATTACTTTGTGTCCAATGGATTCTTGTTTAAGAAGAACAAATTGTGCATTCCCAAAGGATCTATTAGGGAATTGTTGGTTAAGGAAGCACATGGAGGGGGCTTAATGGGGCATTTCGGGGTAGATAAGACCTATGATATGCTGCATGAACACTTTTTCTGCCTTGGCATGAGACATGATGTGCATAAAGTTTGTCAACATTGCATTACATGTAAGGAGGCTAAGTCTAAACTACAACCACATGGATTATATACACCATTACCTGTTCCTGATGAACCTTGGACTGCTGTGTCTATGGATTTTGTACTAGGATTGCCTAGGACTAGGAAAGGACATGATAGTATTTTTGTGGTGGTTGATAGATTTAGTAAAATGGCTCATTTTATTCCATGTCATAAAACTGATGATGCTACATTCATTACTGATTTGTTCTTTAGAAAGGTAGTGTGTTTGCATGTCATACCTAAAAGCATTGTTAGTGATAGGGATGTAAAATTTTTGAGTCATTTCTGGAGAGTTTTGTGGGGAAAGTTGGGGACTAAGCTCATGTATTCAACTACCTGTCACCCACAAATGGATGGACAAACGGAGGTGGTAAATCGCACTTTGATTCAATTGTTGAGGGCAATAATAGAGAAAAACATTAGGACTTGGGAGAATTGCCTACCTTTTGTGGAGTTTGCATATAATAGGGCTATTCATAGCACTACTCATTGTTCTCCATTTGAGATTGTTTATGGTTTTAATCTACTATCTCTTATTGATTTATTGCCATTACCGCCTAACAAGTTTGTTAGTTTTGATGCTGAATCTAAGGCAAATTTTGTGAGGAAGCTACATAAACAGGTGAAGGACCGAATTGAGCAACAAAATGCCAAGGTAGCTTCAAGGGTGAACAAAGGAAGGAGACCTATGATTTTTCAACCCGGAGATTGGGTTTGGGTTCATTTTCGCAAAGAGCGGTTTCCAATACAACGAAAGTCTAAGTTGAATCCAAGAGGAGATGGTCCATTTCAGATACTTGAAAGGATCAATGACAATGCCTATAAAGTGGACTTACCTGGTGAGTATAATGTTAGTGCAACCTTTAATATTGCTGATCTTAGTCCTTTTGATGTAGGTGATGCTTTTGATTCGAGGAAGAATCCTTTTGAGGAGAAGGGGAATGTTACGAAAGAGCCAACGGTCCAAAGTTTAGATTCAAACCAACATGAAGATCAAATGGCTACCACGGAAACTCAAAGGAATTCAAGTTCAATAAGTTTTCCTCAAGGACCAATCATAAGAGCTCGAGCTAAGAAGCTTCAACAAGGCTACAATAATCACTTCCAAGGCTTATTAGAGCATGCCAAGGATGAATCACAAGATTATCAAGGCTTTGGAACAAGGAGGGAGCAAGTATACTTCAATATTTTTGAAGCAACATTCAAATAGAGCAAAGGGAAGCTGATTTGCATGGAGCAGCAAGAATGGCTGCGAGCCGTTCCCCAAGGCCGCCAGCCATTCTCCCAAGGTCGCCGGCCATTCTCCTAAGGCCGCTGGCCATGACCCCTCTGGCCGTTTTTTTTTTAACTTTGCGAAATTTGTCCAGTTTGCTCATGGCCGGCAGCCATCATTTAGGACGTATTAATTCCTTGTTTTGACGTTTTGTTTTCCTTTGTTTGGTTATATAAACCTATTTGGTTGTTTGTAAAAGACAGATTATTGTTGAATGGAAAACCAAAGCTTTTGCTTGAAATCTTTGTGTTCTTGATTTAGAATACATGCTATAGGAACATTCAAAGGAGTTTTGATCGCCTTCTTTGTGGAGTGTTTCGGAGATAGGGCTGACCTTGTTCTATCTATTTAGATCAAACACTAAGACAAATCTATTTCTAATCCCTCTTAGGGATTGATTACCAATAGAATTCATGGGCTTTCATATTACTATGCTGGGGGTTCATAATATCCAAAAGGGTTCTCACGCGTGATTGCGAAGGTTCTCGCATCACAAACTCCTGAACTTGCCCCGAGAGTACAAGCACCTGGACAACCCGGACAAGAATTATTACCACTACACCGAGCTCAGAGGAATTTATTACCAGAATTCATTAAGTGCAATAGATATTTTGAAGGACATCCCGACAGACCTGAAGAAGCTGAGGATTGGATAGCTCAAATTGAAAGGTCATTTGATGCATTCCAAATACCTGAAGCTTTAAAGACATCCTATGGATCATACCTATTGCGTTTAAGGGCAAGGATTTGGTGGGACTCTAAATTATGGACCTTGTCACAGCTGGTGACATAGGAAACATTCAAACGGGAATTTTTAAAGGAATATTTCCTCGGAAGCTTAAAGGCAAAATATAGTACCGAACTGATGAACCTGAGTCAAGGAAATAAGACTATCGATGAGTTTGAGCATGAGTTTAATCGACTACTACAATTTGTTTTGATGCATATAAAGATAGTGATGAGTTGAAAAGACAAACTTTTATGGCCGGATTAGAGCCACATTTCCAGAGGAGGCTTGCTGAGTTTGAGATATCTGATTTTGCTGCATTAGTGGAGAAAGCACAAGTTATCGAACGTGCAAAGGTTTATGAAATGAAAAGGTATAGAAAGAGAGGACAAACATACGGGAAAAGAACTTTTGATAATTCGAGAACCGGTTTTATCCCTAAAAAGACCAACTCATAAAGAGAGGTGGAATGAAAAGTGGAATAGCTGGAAAAAGTAGTGTTACTTGCTGGAAATGCAAGAAACCTCACTACTCGAGAGATTGTCCTCAGTTGCAACATAAGTCTTATTATTGTGGAGAAAGTGGACACATGGCCAATTCATGCCCAAAGAGAAGTGGAGCCACTTGTTTTATATGTGGAAAAGTCGGGCATATATCTACTAATTGCCCACAACGATCGGGATCTTCACAACAGAAAGGAGTAGTGGGAACAATAACAAACCGAAGGGATAACAATGCAAATAAAGCTACCTGAACCGCTAGAGTCCATGTCATGCAAGGAATTCCAATGGAAGAGGAAATAGAAGAAATTGATGAAGAAAATATTTGGGATAATGCAGATATTGAGGATACCGGGCTAATTGCAGGTATGTACATAGAACCTTGATGTTATGTTATAATGCACAAGTACACTTAGACTCATAGACTAGAAATTTATGTCAATTAATAATATAGAATTATTACTTGATAAATAGGAATCATACAAGTAAAATGTCATCCTGTGCATGCGTTGTTTGACACTGGCGCAATGCATTCTTTCATCAAAGATGATTTGGCAAGACAAATAGGATTAACCAGTGAGACTATAGGGATTTCTACTTGTCACGCCCCAAAGGGTACCCTAGTTGTACTGTATTGTATGTAATATTGGTTTTTATACAATACAACTAGTTACTCTAAAGGATGTGACATAAAAATAGGATCTTTTTAGTTGCTTGATAAGAAATGACGTACATACATAAAATATACAAAACAGATAAAATAACTTCCATATAAAGTCTGTATAAACTTATTACAAACTGTTTTATCAACTTACAACTAGGAACGTAAATAGATGTAAGTTTACTAATACAAGAGATTTAAATCTTCATTAATTACTTCCATAACTTGCTAACGTGGCTTTCTTACCTATTCTAACCTTCGAGATGGTACTAGCCACGGTTTGAGAATGACCCTGAAAAATCTGTTGGAGTATGAGCATTTCTATAGCTCAGTGAATAACCATCACATATTACACATCAAGCACAACAAACAAGTAATTTATCAAACAAGTGTAATGCAACATTCAAGCATATGTACAATTACAAGTTTGGACAACCGGAATCCAAACAGGATGTAGATTTGCCCTCACATCGGGTTGAAGGAACCTAGTCAAGGATCATATCCTTATGACCCACTTGCTCAGGAGAAACAGAGAACCATAGGAATAATAATTCTCACTTTATTCTTTTCTTTATGATTATAGTTTATTCACTCAATTTCCTTTAGGAACAAAGAGACTCCATTAAGTATTAGTTATTTCAAGCGATACCACAGGCGGCGTTCCTTCTTTTGCCAAGTAGTTCCGTGGAACCGAACAGAACAGGGATAATTTTGGAAGAACTAGGAAATTTACATCTAGAAAAACCAAACATTAACCGAGATCCGAAATACTAACACGTAGCAAGCTGTCACACCTTTATGCAATATTTGTGCAAGTTATGCAATGTATGATCCTTTAAGTTATAAGCCTGTCTATTATGAATTGATTATAAAATGACCAAACAATTTACAGACAATACTCAACATGCTTCAACAATTTTTCACACAATTCTTGTTATCACTTTTAATAATCACAATTTAGCACTCAATTCATCCATTACTCAAGCAAGAACAATTCCAACCCCACATGCTTCATACAATCATTTTCATATATAACTTTAGGTGCTACTACTGTTACAAAACACAAACAATGTAATAGATCAGAGTTACTCACCTGCTCATGATGTCTTCAATCGTAATAATCTTCGGAAGTCTAAATTCGATTCAGATTCACCTATTAGATGAATGAAGTTCCATAAATTAGATAATTGACTTTGTAAACAATTCTTAATGAGTGTCGAAGTGTCCTATATTAGTTTTACCCTGAGTAAGTCATTCTTATTAATTCTAAAGGTAGTCTATATTTAATAGTTAAAAGACTTATAAAATACCCTATATTTTTGTAAAATTCGTATGAAAACACTTTCTCTACTAAAAGTGATCTAATTAGTTTTAAATTCATGTTTTTAGTACAAAATCTTTAAGTATACTTATATTACTTATGTTAGCTTATATTTTTATGTATAATTAAGTGTTAAAAAGCTTATTTTACCTATAATATGCTAGTTACTAATTTTATTTGTTTGCAATTAGTTTTCTATGATTAGTGTAAGACTTTCTCAAGATCATTTTTATTTCTTAGTCTTCTTAGACTTCTACTAATGGCAAAGAATCTTATTTGAATTCTAATTTATTTTACCTATCAATGTGCTTAGTGATATCAATATTTTCTTCTATTATATACTTTGTCTTTCAACCTTATGTAAAGTGAGTTCTCAATTAGAATTAAGGGGTTTCCATCTAGATTACTAATGACCCTCTTACATTATTTTTAAGTTCATCAAATTAATTGTCTATGTATTCGGTTTATAGTATATTTCTTAAGATTATTTCTACTCCATTAAATTTCCCTTATCTACACTTTAGCAATTTCCCATTATGAGTTTTAAGTTCAAGACTTCTAATGGGTAAGGCATTGGCTAGTTCAAATTGTTTAGATGACAATTATAATGTGTTTACTAATTTACAAGATTATGAGCTAGGGTTTTCAAGACAAAAAGTCTTGTAGTAACTTCAATGTGAAATTCTAGGGTTTTCTAATGTTTAGACAATTTTCTTCAAGGCTCCTCCTTATTCTAATTCATTCAAAATATTTATCCTACATCATTTCTATTTATTCTACCATCAACATAACTCTATGGAGGCTTCTAAAAATGTATCTATGGCAATGTATGACATTCATTTTCTTAATTTAGAATGAGGAAATAATTTAAAGGTGTAGGACTTACCTTGTGGGCTTAGGAGTGTAGATGGCAATTCCTCCTTTCTATTTTGATTAAGACCTACATATTTTAGCAATTTAGTAAGTCTACTATATTTTATGAAATAAATAACTAACTTATAAATTCTTACCCTTGCCTTCTTAATGGTAGAATGATTGGTGGCTTTCTATAATGGTAGTTGAAGCTTAGGTTATGTGTTATTTAATTTGTTGGAAGGTTAAGTGAAGGCTAGAGGTTGCAAAGAGGAAATTTGATTTGTAAGTGAGTGTGTGGTGTGCTGCAATATGTTCACGTGGAGAAGGGGGGAAAGTGGCTGGTAGTTGGAGTTTTGACTTCCAAATTGTCTTAATCTCATATTTATAGATATATGTAACTTGTAGAGTAAGTGTTTAATTAATTAATTAATTTTTTGTCTAATTGTGGCTTGTAAAGGGGCTGCTAAGTTCCGGTGTGGGGGAGGCTATTTCCAAGCTTTTTGCTAATTTGTAAGGGTCTTATTAAGTGTAATGATTAGAGCATTGGTAGAGCTTTTTAATTGGTTCATTTGTTCAATTTTTATTTCATTCTAACTAACTTTGACTTGTGCAGGTGGGATGTGGTGAAATTTTTGGGCGGCAATTTGTAACCTTTATCCACCATAAATCATGTCCACTTTTTAGGTAAATTAGTAAAAATTTAAATATCTAACTAATTACGTCAAAAACTACCCCTACACGTTATTAATATTAGTTTCGTAAAATTTTTATTCTAAAAAATTTAATTTAGGTCCCAAAATATTTCTACAATATGGTTGACTTCAAATTTTAAGTTTAAAATTTACGCGATTTAGTATTTTTAAAGTTTGGTCTTATGCGATTAGGGTTTCAGGGTCTAAAAGGTCAAAATATAAAATTGTTATCTATGGACTCTAAATTTTCTAACTAATATTATGGTGTGGTCAAAATTTTTATTTGAAGTCTAGATTATTAATTATAGGCTCGTTTATAGCTTTTTAGTACATATTTATAACCCTAACGGTTTATCTTTAATGGACATTTTCATTCTATATATACTACAAGTCATTGGCTTTCTAATGTTCTTGAAATCAAATTTTATTTACACTTATTTTCTAGATTCTAGACTCAGATTATAAAATTTAGCTATAGTTCTTTTAATATCTAAAAATTCCCGATCTAGGGTTTTTAAATCATAAATATGTTTATAATACTCTAGAATTTTTAACTAAGGCCTAACCGGGTAAATGAACTCCAATATCTATCTTAATTGTTACTATCCTATTTCCTTAGAATTCCCGGGGTTTACACTACTCCTACTAGAGGTTTGGTCATAACCCGCGAGATTGCTAAAAGATGCCCGTTAAGACTAGGTGAACAAGAATCAGTTGTTGATCTTATTTTGGTGGATATACACAAGTATGAAGTCATTCTAGGCATGACTTGGATGACTATGGTAGGAGCAAAGATTGATTGTCGACTTAAGACAATATCATTTATGGATTGTCAAGGAAGAAGAGGACACTACACAGGAGAAGTACTTGAGGATCATGAAACTAGGATGACTGTTATCAAAGTGGATGAAGAGGAAGCTACAGAATTGAAAAGAAGCATAATGAATCCTATGGAAGGTGAACCGGAGAAATCTAATATTCAAAATATCCGAACAGTGAATGAATATCTGGATGTATTTCCTAAGGAATTACCAGGTTTACCCCCATCAAGAGAAGTAGAATTTTCAATTGATTTAATACTAGGAACAAAACCAGTATCAAAACCCCCTTACCGAATGGCACATGTAGAATTGAAGGAATTAAAAGTACAATTACAAGAATTGATGGATAAAGGATTTATCCATCCTAGTGTATCGCCATGGGGAGCACCGGTTTTGTTTGTCAAAAAGAAAGATGGTTCCATGAGGTTATGCATAGATTACCGGGAATTAAACCAAGTTACCATAAAAAACAAGTACCCATTGCTAAGAATTGATGATCTATTTGACCAATTAAAAGGAGCAAAAGTATTCTCTCGAATTGATCTAAAGTCAGGATATCATCAAATTTGAGTTAGAGCCGAGGATGTACCTAAGACTGCATTTCGGACTCGATATGGTCACTATGAATTCTTGGTTATGCCATTTGGATTGACAAATGCACCAGCGGTCTTTATGGATTTAATGAATCAGATATTTCGCCCTCTACTAGATGTTTGTGTTATCATATTCATTGATGACATTGGTATACTCGTCCTCTTAAGTGCAACATGAAGAACATTTAAGAATGGTGCTGCAAAATATTAAGGGAAAATAAGTTGTATGCCAAATTGTCTAAATGTGACTTTTTGGCTTAAGAATATATCATTCCTTGGGCATATGTATCTGCTGAAGGGATATCTGTGGATCCTACGAAAATTAAGGCTATTGTGGACTGGAAAAGGTTAGAAAATATCACTGAAATAAGAAGCTTCTTAGGATTAGCTGGATATTATAGGAAATTTGTGAAGGACTTTTCTAAGATTGCTTAACCACTAAGCCAGCTAACAAGGAAGAATGAGAAGTTTGAATGGAATGAAAAACGAGAGCAAAGTTTTCAAGAGTTGAAGAAAAGACTCATAACTGCTCTAGTATTAGTCTTACCTAATGATAAATATCCATTTTCCATCTATAGTGATGCATCAAGGAATGGACTGGGTTGTATATTGATGCAAAATGAGTAAGTAATAGCATATGCATCTCGACAGCTAAAACCACATGAGGTGAATTACCCAACCCATGATTTGGAATTAGCTGCTATTGTATTTGCCCTTAAAATATGGAGATATTACTTGTACGGGCAAAGATGTGAAATATATACAGATCATAAGAGCTTAAAGTATATATTCACTCAAAAAGAGCGGAACATGAGACAGCGGAGATGGCTTGAATTAATCAAAGATTATGACTTAGGCATCAATTATCATCCAGGACGGGTTAACGCAGTTGCTGATGCTTTAAGTCGAAAAAGTTATAGAGAGATCACCTCAATGTTAACTAAGCAAAGAGAGCTCATTAAGGAATTCGAAAGATTAAATCTATGATTCACAATACCAAATTCCGAAGCTGAGATTTGCAATTTAACTGTGGAACCAACCTTACTTCGGAAAATCAAAGAAGGAAAAAAGCACAATGAAGAACTCCATAAAATTATGCAAAGCACAAATATGGATAAATATAAAGATTTCCGAGTTGATGAAGAAGGAGTTCTCAAACTAAACAATAGACTATGTGTGCCTAATGACTCGGGCCTAAAGAAGGAATTGATGTATGAAGCTCACTATTCTGGATATGCAGTCCATCCAGGAGAAACAAAGACGTATCAAGAGTTAAAGAGCGTGTATTGGTGGAACGGAATGAAAAGAGAGGTTGCAGAATATGTTACAAAATGTGAAACTTGCCAAAGGATAAAAGCTGAACATCAAAGACCAGGTGGATTACTACAACCTTTACCTATTCCAGAATGGAAATGGGATCAAATATCTATGGATTTCATGTGTTCTTTACCCAAAACAAGAGCAGGACATGATGCCGTATAGGTAATTGTGGATAAACTCATTAAATCAGCTCATTTCTTACCCATAAACATGACTTACTCTTTGGAAAGGTTAGCACAGATATATCTGAAGGAAATTGTTAGATTGCACGGAATACCTGTGGGAATCGTATCAGATAGAGATCCAAGGTTTGTTTCTAAGTTCTGGACTGGATAACAGAAAGCTTTGGGGACACGATTACAATTTAGTACCGCCTATCATCCCCAAACCGATGGACAAACAGAAAGAACCATACAAACCCTTGAGGACATGTTGAGATATTGTATTTTGGAATTTAAAGGCAATTGGGATCAACACTTACCTTTGGTTGAATTCACATATAATAACAGCTACCACTTATCAGGATCATCAAGTATCAATGGGTCCAAAGTTCAAATCCAATGATCTGTTGCAAGATATTGGAGGTCCCATGACAAGAGCTAAGGCTAAACGAATGAGGGAGGCATTGCAAGGACTTGTTATGGAGTTGCAAGAGAAGGAATTGCGTTTATCCACCAATAAAAATGAGTCAAAAGTGCTTAACATCATCAAAATAAGCTCCTGAAGGGATCTAAATGGAAAGCAAGTGAAATAGAGCAAAGAAGGAGCCAAGAAGTGCCTTGCAGGATTAATGGCTGCTGGCCATTATATCTGCTCATTGCGAATTTTGAGTCCATAACACTCAAGGCCGCCGGCCATCTTTTGTTGGCCGCCGGCCATCTTTTATGGACGTGATTTAATGAATTTTGACGTTTTGTTTTCCTTTCTTTGGCTATTAAAACCCTATTATGGTTATGTATAAAAAACAAGCGAATTATATGAATGTTATTCATTCTCTTTGAGAGAAAACTCCATCTTGTTCCTTGTGAACGAATTTCCATTTGATTTTCTTGGTCTAAACACTTAAGGAGATCGACGTGATAACTAGGTTGCGATCAACAGGTTTGTTCGAGGTCTAGTTCCATTCCATTCATTGATAATTAGGTTGCGATCAACAGGTTTGATTAAGATCTAATTCCATCCTATGACAACTTGTCTCAAGACAATCCTTGGGTTCCAATTCCAATCAACGATTTGGGGGTTCTAGGTTTAATATACCTAGGGTTACCATATCAACCACTCAAGTATTGGGATGCCACCATATGAAGCTTTGTATGGGAGAAAGTGTAGATTGCCATTATTTTGGGACAATTTGGAGAAGGTAACAGTAGGTCCTGAACTTCTGCAAGAAACAATTAATAAAGTATCCCTCATCAAACAAAAGATGAAAGAAGCACAATATAGACAAAAGAGTTGGGCAGATATGAAAAGACGAGAACTTGAATTTAAGGAAGGAGATTGTAAGCCCTGGAAAATTTTAGTAAATAATTCTAAGATGAACTTCGAAAATAAACCCTAAAAATCACTCCAAATTAAAACCGAATTTCGACAAATCCTAAATCATGAATGAATCCAAAAAAACTTCTTAATCATGAGAAAATGAAATTCCTTAAAAATAAAATAAGAACTCAGTGGTCTTCAATTCCAAAACCACTACGTACGACAAATTCCATACGTGATTCCGATTTATAAAATCGGGTAATATAGATCTCAAAAACGAATTATTAAAAAGTAAATAATGATTAACTTTCAGAAATGAAACCCAATTCAAAAATTCCGAAAACGTTAAAAGATAATAAATACTTACAAAAATGAAATATAAAATAAATTTCTCAAATTAAATATTTGGTATAAACATAAAATATCAATTTCCAAATTAACAAAGATCTAAGCTGGAAAACCACCCGAAAACCCTAAGTGGAATACAATAGCTTAAGTCTGGCAATCTAGCGCCCCTAACCTTAGAGGCCGAGATATAGTTAAATATGTAGAATAACTCAGAGTAATATGAGTTTGTTTAAAAATATCATATTGGTAAATTTTTGACCAATTTCTAACCCGTTCGGATACAGACTTCGAAAACCGTTCCCGGGGCTCGAGATATAAAAAATATACCAATAGTACCGTTAGACTCGTAATTTCATAAGATTTCTAAATATATTAGTTATATAATTTTTCGGGTTATAAAAGTTACAGTTATAACCTTTTATCGTATTTCCATTATTACCGGTAATTAATTAGTCTTTTGCACTATTCATTTTTATTTCATTACAAAATTTTATTATTCCTATAAAGTCTTATATTTTTAGATAAATATTTTATATGTTATAGAAAATTTTGTTTTTCTAAAATTTAGTTCGTTTCGGGTCTTTACGGGATCAGATTTTGTTTAAGACCTGATACTAAAAATAAAATAAAATAATTTAATAATTGAAAAAATAATTGAAAAATATTTTTATTTTCATAAAATAATTTTTTTAGAATTTTTCGGATTATAAAAATATTATTTGTAGCCCATATTCGCGTATTTTGATCATACCAGTAACATATTTGTTAAAATACTAAAATAATTCAAATAATTATTTAATTTTAATTATGAAAAATCTGCTACAAGTATTTGGAATAAATTTTCTAATTTTATTTTATTTTGTTTTATTTTATTAAAAAAAGTACCTTTACAACCCAAACCTTTAAGTACACCTTACACATATCACTTTCTTTTCACTTCAATCTTTTCACACTTCATTATATCTATTCATGGCAGATTTTTGACTCCATTATGGCTGTCATTGTCCTTCATTTACTCCATTTTGACCAAATTAATTATTTTTCCACTCCTTCTTAAGAATGTTACATTACACATTTATTACACAATTCAAATTCAAGTCAAATTTCATCAAACCCTCTCTCTCCTCCCTCTCTTTTCACGTGCAGTAGCCCCCTCTCCCTTTGGCTGCCCTTGTTTTATTTTTTTCTCTCTTTTACTCAATTAATACAACCATTTTCTCTCTCTCCTTCATTTACTCACTTTCCCTCTTTCATTCTTTAGTCTTTCTCTCTCATTTTTCCTCTCTTTCTTCTTCATTTCCTCTTGTTCCTCCATGAAAAACAAGCTGCCCCCTTCTTCTTCCATGGCTTCCACACCTATTTCGTAAAGATTTCTAAGCAAATCTTCTTCCCAAAGCTTCATAGGTGATATAGGTAAAGTGTAATCAAGGTTTCATGCATCAAATGACCTTCCATAAGCTTAAAAGCTTAGGATGATGATGCCAATAATGAAACACTCCTTTTCTCTACTTTTATTATCTTGTATTTCAATTATTTACTTGTTTAATGTTGATATATTTTGTAGATCTAAATTTTTGTAGCTTTGATTTTCGTTTATACCATAGATCTTGTTATTTAAGTTGTTATATTTGTTATTTCTTATGATTTATGCATAGATCTATCATCCATATGTCCATCTTAGTGATTCATGCATTTAAAACTAGTTTAAAAGACTAGATCTAATGTTTTGAGTTCATAAATGCATTAGATCTTTGTTTTATGTTCATGAGCAACTTGTGATAGCATGATGATGGTAGGAAAGTTATAGGAAACTCAAGATCTATTTTATCTTCAACAAAAATCAATTTTGAAAATTCGGATGAAAATGGAACCATATTTAGAAAAGTTGTTTTTCAACTCCAAAATGTGTATTTTTCATTTAAAATGAAGGGCTTAGGGTATAGACAACATAAATGAATGATTTTGATAAGTAAAGTTTAGATCTATGTTCATATTATGTGTAGATCTTAGATTTGAACTTGAACAAAAGTAGTGAAATTCGTATTTTGGCAAGACTCATATTTAAAAACTACTTTCCAAGTCTCAAAATGTAATTTTTACTTAAGAAAATGAAGGCTTAATTTATGAATATCATCAAGACTTCTTTTTACAAGAATCTAATGTGATTTGCAAAAGTTATTTTCAAAACAAAAATGTCATTTTCGGATTTTGGCCAAGGCATATTTTAAAAACATGTTTTCCAACTCAAAAATGAAATTTTTGTTTAAGAAATGAAAGGTTCTTAAAATAGGATATGTAAGGAATGGATTTTCATAAGCTTAGACAGATTTTATCAAAAGATATGACCAAAAATAAATTTTGTAAATTCGGATCCCAACCAAGACCAATTTTTAAAACCCATTTATCGACTCCAAAACTCATGTTTTATGTGAAAAATGAAGTATATAGGTAATATGTATCATTAAGTAGTGCTTTTTATAAGTTGAAATGAGTTTTGATGAGATTAATGTATAAAACAAGAAATAGAATCAAGATGGGAAATTTTGAGTTAGTAGTCAATTTGTGAAATTCGTAATTTTGAATGAAGGCCATAAGAACACCTATTATCCAAGCTCAAAATGAAAGTTTTATGTAATGAATGGAGTCCTTAAGTAATAGGTACCATAAAGTCTTAAATTTTAATGCATTAAACAAGTTTTTCCCAAATAAATCATTCAAAAAGTGGATTTTCCAAAAATTCGGATTTTTGAGTAAATCATATTAGAAAACATATTTGCAAAGTGTAAAATGCAAATTTTTGCATAAGAATAAAGTCCTCAACGGTTATGTATGATTGAGCCCTAATTTTCTAAATATCAAATGACTTTTACTTAAAGGAATCACTCAAAAACTAATTTTTGTAAAATTCGGATTTTGGAATCAACCCCACTTGAAAACATGTTTACCAAGTGTAAAATGGAAATTTTTATGAAGAAATGAAGGTCATAAGTAGTATATATAATGAAGACTCAATTTTGACAAAAATAATTATATTTTCTTAAATAACAAATCCAAAACAAATGAAAATGATAAAAGTTAGAAGACTAGGTTTTTCATAAGTAATTATTATTATAGTCTTGTAAAATAAAAAGTTATAAAATTTCATTTTAGTAAAAATCATCAAGATCATGCATACATTAAGCTCATCTCATGTCATTCATGTAGGAAATCACTCATATTGCATGTATAGCTAATTTATATAGTAGGAACATTACAAACATTTACAAAACTACCTTTCGGAAGTTGAAATTGTTGCTGCCCTAATCTGATCCGAACTTTTCGAAGCTTCAAAGTTTTCAAAACTTGAAAATAATATTATAATTAGATAGATCTTTCGAAGTAGATAGAAATCGATATATAATTTGCGAGATTCCAAGTTAAAATGACCAAGTTATGGCCATTTTAAGTTGGAATTCCTGCTTAGGATGAGAATTACGAATTTGATAGTTTGTATAAGATCGTTTAGATTAGTCTGAGTTGAAATACTTATTAGAGTATTTCTTCCTTTTTAGGAGATCCCGAGATCGATGATTTCTTGCCACCGAATTATTATTACTAGAAGATCGGTGATCTCATGGCCGAGTGAGTTTTCTCCTTGTTTTGTTACCTTGATTGTGCTTGTAGTTAGTTGCATTAGAATTATAGGAACAAGATAAAAATCGATATGTATGAGGATGGGATATATGATGAGACTGTGATGAATGTATGCCAAAGAATACTAAAGCATATCGAAACCACGATTTGATTGGATAATTGCACTGTTCATATTATTTCTGTTATGTGTATGATATTGGCTGGTCATCCTAAAGAATGTATGAATATTTTGACCTAAGCAAAAATTAAATTGGTCATGCATCGCATCGGACATATTGCATTTGGTAGCGTGCTACTCCTACGCAGGTTGATCGGTATGATCCGATGACTCGTTTGGATAATGAGACTGATAAGAACCCACGGGGGTTAACAATTTTTTCACAATCTTTTTTAGGTTTTCTGATTTTAAAGGAAAACATAAATAAATGATATGGATGATATTATTAGTCGATAGGTGCCATGACTAACAAAAATCAAACTGGTTTGTGAATGGAATCACAAATCGATATAACTCACGATTTGTAAAAACTCTCACGAATTGCTAAAGGAATATAAAAATTCAATCAGCAAGAAGAATAAAGAAAACTCTAATTCTCAATGTTCATAAAATGTATTGACAATCCTGTCAATTACAAGAGAGAACTCTCTCACATGAACTCACCAAAATAGAAATCAACTAAAACCTTCTAACCAAGGCTTAATATATAGCCTTTTACATATAAAGAAATTAAAGATATGTAACTGACAAAAAATAAGTAACTGATTGTAACTGACAAAGAAATTAAAGATGAAGCAAGTCACAACCATTTTCTTTGGACATGTATAAACCATATGGCCAAACTCACCACAAAAGTAACACTTATTTCTCAGCTGCAGGCATTGCCTAGCGACACGAGCCTCCTTGCACTTCCAGCAAGTGACACCGGCCGTTAACTAATTCGGTCTCCCACTAGCATTGTCCTTGAATCCATGATATGGCTTGTACCTCTTCACTTTAAACCCTAAACTCGAGGCATCAAACGGCCTCCTTCCAAACACTTTCTTATCAGGTTCCTGGTATTTCCTCTTCCTGGATCCCTCTATCACTCGTGCCTTTTCTACCAACTCTGGGTAGGTTCTCACTCCAAATTCTTCCAGTTTGATCCTTAGCTCCTCATCCAGACCTCCCAAAAATACTTGTTTCTTTAACTCCTCGCTGTCCTTGAAGGATTCGGGTGCATACTGTAGCAGGTGAGTAAACTCAGTCTCATACTATTCCACAGTCCTACCCTTTTGCTTAACATACAAGAAGTCTGCACTGTATTTTACTCTTAAACTTGAGGGAAAATAATTCTCTAAGAATTCCCGACGGAAGGATTCCCATAATGGGTGGAGATAAGCTTCTTCGTTTGGAGTCCCACCAGACTCTTGCATTATATCTCAACATATATGTCCCATATTCCAATTGCAAATAGGGTGGAATCTCCTAAGTAGCAAAGAAGCGCTCAATCTGAGCTAGCTAATCCTCGGCTTCATCAGGCTTATCGAGTGCCCCGTCAAAATACTTGTTACTCTTGATAAAGTCCGGTAAGGAGCTTCGATGAGTCCTCTGGTATGGTGGATGTGGTTTTAAAGGTTCATTGTAAGAATGCTCCTCCTATGGAGCGGGTGCCTCAGCAGTCACTTCCCGGTGATTTACGGGTGGTGGTGGTAGTAGAGCAAAATCCCTGACACTTTGTCCATGTGAGTTCTGATTTTGGTTTTGGTTCTGGATGAATGTGTTTAAAAGATTGGCCAATTGCCCAATCGCATTCATCATGTCATTTTATGGATTTTGGGGCACTACTCCCTGTTGGTTTGGTTGAGGTATAGTAGGTTGGTCGGCTTCGTTCGGGAGACGTTCTTGCTCCCGATTTTGAATCTATCAGTTTCGTCTGTTTGCACATTATTTAGTAAGTTTTAGCATCTTCTTAATGTTTTCAAATTTATAAAAGTTAATTCATCAAACAAGGTTCGTAACTTTAAGAAAATTCAAGAAATCAAAATTTTTGAAAGGTAAATCAAACTTATAAAACTCCATATAATCGTAAGGAAACCATAAAACAAAAGAACTCATACATAAAGAAATAAATTCACAAGTTCAGAATAATGTTATGAATGAATGAGTGCTCATGCGACTATATGTGACTAATGCCATTCATAGCTAATGCATAACGTGCTTGATCATAAAAGAACCATAACTTTTTTCCTATTGAAATAAACATGATCCTTCATTACTTTCGCAAGCCATACAAGGAATTACATTGGAAATTTTCAGCTTACAAAATTTGGCAAGCTACTAATCTAGTCTTAGTCCTAAACATCTTTTTCCTAGCTGAGAACAAAGCAAGATACAGGAAAAAGAAAAGAACAAAATACTAAACTATGTAAAGAAACCTAAGGCAAATTGGCATCCCGCATTGCCTACTACAAAAGAAAGAAAAGATTCTATTAGGACTCTATGGGTTGAGCCAACTTCCCACATTTCACTCATCACTTAAGTCATCGAGGGTCAAACTAGGGAGTTGTCCCCTGCTAGAAGAGCTGTTGTCATCCTAACGGACAAACTGGTTGAGGTACTCTCTCACTGTTAATCTTTCCTCCTAGTGGGTCGGATTAGGGCCTCATGATCACGCTCTTCACTTTCCTCATTCGTTTCCACTCTTTGATCTTCTCCCGGGTTCACTTTCTCCTCACTAACCCTCACTCCTTGCTCATTTTCTTGGTTCTCCTCTATCTTAGTTTCCCTCATAATCCTCTCATCCTCAATCTCTACTTCCATGGGCTCAAAAGCCATGGGTTCGAGAACCACCTCATCAATCACTGGAGGACATTCATCATCAATGTAAATATCTCTCCATACAAGGGGATCTATGTCAGGCTCTCTTCTCCCACTATCGAGAATCTCCAAGGCTTGGTTAAAATCCCAAATAACATGATTACGCTCGGGTTCATTTCTCCCTCCAATTTTACAGGTGGGGTGAGGGTCCTCGGCACCACATTCTCGGCTCAATTAGGGTCCTCCTCAGGATCCTCTTCTTCCTCTTCTTCCTCCTCTTCCTCAATCTCATTACCTTCCTCCGGTACAGGTACATTATTTAACTGCATGCCCACATCCCTAGCTGGTGGAGATGGGATTGTTATATGACTTGGGAAAATATCTAGGTAAACAGCATTCCACACAATATGATTCCATGCATCGGCTATCTTCCAATCATGGTGGTCAGAAAGATTGTCGTGAGCATATACATACAATGGTCCTATGGTGATCCACACTCTAAAGTCTAGAGGGGTCGAGTTCCTTTCATTCTTTAAAATAAAGGTAGCCTCCCTAGTCATGGGCTCATGCCCATACTCCACCATAACTCTCTCTAGAGTGTATATGGTCTCTAACGTAGTCTAGCTCCTCCTTCTCATTGGATCATATCTCAATTGATAAATCACAGCTGCCCATCTCGTATTTCTCAATCCTTCATTCCACAATATAAACATCTCCCTTATGGTTCGGGGACTCCTTGCCAATGTAAAGTCTTCATACAATTCCCTCAACCTTAGTCGGTACTCCACTAGGGTTTCATCATTTCTTTTCGTAAAGTTTCTAGCACGCTCACGAGTCTCACCTAGAGAGACCTACAATAAGAAAACACTCTTAATTAACCTAAAAGAAAGAGATGTTTTTAACTCCATTTTAACCTATTAGTTAACTTCTAGGTTCGTTTTCTTTTAATTTTATTGTCCTGCTTTATAATCTAGCGCTCTGATACCAACTTAAACTGTCACGCCCCATAGAGGTATCCTAAACGTAACAGTCTGTCACATGCCATATAAGACTCTCGAATTACTATCTAAGTCTTTCTGGAGTCTTGTATAGATGTAAGGCGTCCCTTTATGACAATAGAATACTCTATTCGAGGGAGTTAAAGAGTTTAATTCGGCATTCAATAGCATTAGATAATAAATCAAAACGCATAAGCAATAAGTTACAAGTCTAAGGGGCATTCCCCCGCAAAAGAATATTTAAAGGTCCATTATAGTCATCTAGAGTCTCTTGGTTTCCTATGGAAGTCTAAACAAAAATGAATACAACTTCTATAGGAAACGCCTAGCTCCTGTACCTGAGCTGTAGCTTAACTTGGTCTAAGACATATAAACTCATGCTGCAATAGATAGAAACTATAGGGCCGTAAGCTATACTAGCTTAGTGTGTGAAAACTTCCATGATCACAATTATAACACATCAATCAAACAAGTGATTAATCAGATAAATGATATGCATTAAACACGTGAATTCAACAAACATATGATCAGACGGAAATCATATGTGGATGGACTTGCGCCCTCATCCTAGGTTAGCAAATTAATGAATCCTGCGATACGTGCTGTTTAGGCTCACGATCAACCAACTTATAAATTTGTTTTATGGATCACAATTAACCAACTCAATAATTCGTTTTATCGATCACAATTAACCAACTTTTACACCGTTTAGGATCATGAAAAACCAACAATGGGGATGGAGCATTAGCATTTGTTGGTTTTTCGTGATCCATAAAACGAATATAAGTTGGTTAATTATGATACATAAAACGAATATGAGTTAGTTAATCGTAATCCATAAAACGAATATGAGTTGGTTAATCGTGATCCATAAAACGAATATATATGAGTTGGTTGACCGTGAGCCTAAACGGCGTCGTATCGTAGGATTAGTTAATCTGCTAACCCAGGATGGAGGGCGCAAGTCCATCCAGATATGATTTCCGGCTGGTCATATATTTGCTGAATTCATGTGTTTGGTGCATATCATTTGTCTGATTAATCACTTGCTTGAATGATATGTTTTAATTGCAAAATGGAAGTTTTCACTCACTAAGCTAGTATAGCTTACGCCCCTATAGTTTTTATTTGTTGCAGCATAAGTTTATTTGCCTTAGGGCAAGGCAGGCTACAGCTCAGGTACAGGAGCTAGGTGTTTCCTATAGAAGTTGTATTCAAATTTTGTTTAGACTTCCACAGGAAACTAAAAGACTCAGGATGACTGTAGCGGACCTTTAATATTCTTTTGCGGGGGAATGCTCCTTAGACTTTGTAATTTTTATATATATGCGTTTTGATTTATCATCTAATGCTATTGAATGCCGCATTAAACTTCTTAACTCCATTGAATAGAGTATTCTATTATCGTAAAAGGATGCCTCACATCTATACAAGACTCCCGAAAGACTCGAATAGTAATTCGAGGGTCTTATATGGCATGTGGCGGACTGTTACGTTTAGGATACTCCTATGGGACGTGACAGTTTAAGTTGGTATCAGAGTGCTAGGTTATAAAATAAGACAATAGAATTAAAAGAAACCGAACCTAGAAGTTAACTAACAAGTTAAAATGGAGTTGAAAGCATCTCTTTCTGTTAGTCTAATTAGGAGTCTTCACTTGTTGTAGGTCTCCTTGGGTGAGACCTGTGAGCGAGCTAGAAATTTTATGAAGAGAAATGACGATACCCTTGTGGAATATTGATTAAGATTGAGGGAGTTATGTGAGGATTTTGCATTGGCAAGGAGTCCCCGGACTATAGGGGAAATGTTCAGATTGTGGAGGGAAGGCTTAAGATACACAAGATGGGTCGTTGTGATTGATCAGTTGAGACATGATCCTATGAGGAGGAGAAATTGGACCAAATTAGAGACAATAGAATACGGGCGTGAGCCCATGACTAGAGAAGCTACTTTTATTTTGAAGAATGAGGGAAACCTGACCCCTCCAGACTTTAGGGTATGGATCACTCTAGGTCCATTGTATGTTTATGCTCATGATAACCTGTCTAACCACCATGACTGGAATATAACTGATGCGTGGAATCACATTGTATGGCATGTAGTTTATCTAGATATTATCCCACCACATGTAATCATCCCACCTCCACCAGCTAGAGATATAGGTATGCAACTTAATAATGCACCTGTGTTAGAAGTGGCTATTGAGGCTGAGGAAGAAGTGGAGGAAGAGGAGAAAGAAGAGGATCCTGAGGAGGACCTAACTGGGAAGAGAATGTAGTGCCAAGAACCCCTACCCCACCCATAGAGCCGAAAGGAGAAGTGAACCCGGAACCCAATCATGTCATATCGGATTTCAATCGAGTTTTGGAGATTCCCGATAGTAGGAGAGTAGAGCCTGAGATAGATCCCCTGTTATGAAGGGATATTTACATTGAAGATGAACGTCCTCCTGTGCTTGATGTGGCGATCCTCGAACCCATGGATCCTGAGCCCATGGAAGTAG
Source organism: Combretum micranthum (assembly GCA_024138025.1). Classification (NCBI taxonomy): domain Eukaryota; kingdom Viridiplantae; phylum Streptophyta; class Magnoliopsida; order Myrtales; family Combretaceae; genus Combretum; species Combretum micranthum. The sequence continues at coordinate 516,202 of JAMXBD010000398.1, read as the reverse complement.
AAAATGTAGATGAGGGACTTAAGAGGGAATCTGATATAGTGGAGAATCAAGTGAATGAACCGAAAGTGAGAGTTGATTATGAGGAAGTAAATTCGAGAGAAAAGCGAGGAGTGGAAAGAGAGGATGTTACAGAAGAGCCAACGGTCCAAAGTTTAGATCCGAATCAACATGAAGACCAAGTGGCAACCATGGAACCTCAAAGAAATTCAAGTCCAATAAGTTTTCCTCAAGGACCAATCACAAGAGCTAGAGCTAAGAAGATTCAACAAGCCTACAATAATCACTTCCAAGGCTTATTAGAGCATGCTAAGGATGAATCACAAGGTTATCAAGGCTTTGGAACAAGGATGGAGCAAGTATACTTCAATATTTTTCAAGTAATCATCAAATAGAGCCAAGGAAAGCTGATTTGTGCAGAGAAACAAGAATGGCCGCCAGCCATTATCCCATGGCCGCCGGCCATGACTCCCCTGGCCACTTTTTCGAACTTTACAATTTTGCTCCAGAATGCTCATGGCCGCCTGCCATCTTTGATTGGCCGCCAGCCAACATTTAGGACGTATTGAATTCATTGTTTTGACGTTTTGTTTTCCTTTGTTTGGTTATATAAACCTATTTGGTTGTTTGTAAAAGACAGATTATTGTTGAATGAAAAACCGAAGCTTTTGCTTGAAATCTTTGTGTTCTTGATAGAATACATGCTTTAGGAACATTCAAAGAAGATCGATCACCTTCTTTGTGGAGTGTTTCGCAATTAGGGTTTGTTATCCTAATTCTTTAAGATCAACAACCTAAGACAAATCTGATATCTAATCCTTCTTAGGGATTGAAATCAAAGGCATCCGTGGGTTTTCTATTCATTGTGTTGGGGGTTCGCAATATCCAAAGGGGTTCTCACGCGTGAATACGAAGGTTCTCGTATCATTTGGTATCAGAGCCTAGGCTCTAGATCAGGTTATATCGTTCTTTCTATTAATCTTTTGTTTCTTGCTTTCAATTCTTGGATTGTTCATCAAGATCAAATCTGATTCTTGTTAGTAAAAAAAAAAAAAAAGATTGAATCTTTATTGTTCCTAGGGTTTGTTCATCAATTGAACGGACTATTAGATATCTGTGTGTGTGATCTTTTTGTTGTTACAAGCGAAAGATTAGGGTTTGAAAATCTCTATTCTTGAGATTTGAGTTCAAAAAAAAAAATCGAAAAAAAATTAAAAAAAAAATCACCAAAGATCAATTCTTGTCTTGAGTATTGAGTGTCTTTCCAACAATATAATTCTTGTGTAGAGTTCGTTGAGTTTTCTTCAATTCTCGTTTGTCTGATTCGAAGAGTCTTGAAATTGTCCATTGTATCACTCTAAACACCTTGGTATCGAAATTCTTGGAATTGTTCTAAGAGTGTGATTCGATTAAGAACACGAAAAGAACAGGCTCGAGAGGTGTGAGGGAAACCCTGTGTGTGGCATCTTGATTAGAGAAACACGAGTGAACACCCCCATCTTGTGAGTGATAAACACGAAAGGGAGCGCTTGTGAGGAAATTGAACTTTATTATTGCTAACGATTATTTGTTTTGCAGGAAAAGATGTCGGGTAAGGGTGTGATTGAAGGTAGGGACGGAGGTAGTAAAGAAGGGGCTTTGATGCAAGACGCTAGAGCATCTGAGTATAAGCGTCTAATCGAGACGATGATGGATATGAAGGAGTCTCTAGAAAATATGAATTTGAGACTACAAGCTGTTGAGAAGGAGGCGAGTCCTATGGGAGTAAATAGAGGAGTTAGTTCTACCACACCCCAGGTTGATGATGTGGGGGATGTTAATGAGTATCGGGAGGAGGAGTATGATGATAGTCCACCTATGATATTCAATAGGAGAGGTAGAGGTGGTAGAGGCGGTAGGGGTATAGGAAGAGGAAGAATGCAGGAGAATTATCCCGTTGCTAGGAATAGATGGAATGATGATTATGTAGATCGAGATTTGGGGAGTATCAAGTTGAAAATTCCTATCTTTCAGGGTAAGTCTGATCCTGAAGCTTATTTGCAATGGGAAAAGCGAGTTGAGTTGATTTTTGATTGTCACCAATTTAGTGAGGAGAAAAAGGTGAAATTGGCTGTTACCCAATTTCAAGATTATGCTATATCTTGGTGGGATCAGTTGGTGACAAGTAGGAGAGGAATATGGAGTACCCTATTGATACTTGGCAGGAGCTTAGGGCTGTGATGAGGAAGCGTTTCGTTCCCAAGTACTTTCAAAGGGAATTGATTCAGCGGCTTCAAGTGTTGAGACAAGGTAGTAGGAGTGTAGAGGACTACTACAAGGAGATGGAGATGATCATGACGAGGGCTGATGTGGTTGAAGATGAAGAATCCACCATGGCACGGTTCTTGGGTGGCTTGAACAAAGAAATCGCTGATAAAGTGGAGTTGCTACCATATGTCGAGTTGGAGGAGATGGTACATCTTGCCATCAAAATCGAGAAGCAACTTCATGGCAAAGGTTCAAACAGGTATGTTTCCAAATCTTCTTCAAGCTATAATAATAATTGGAAAGGATATGGAAAATCTGAATTTAAAGGTGGAAATAAGTCTACAGTTGATGTAGCAAAGAGTAAGTCTGGTGGGTTTCATCTGAGAAACCTAAAGTAGATGATCAGAAGGGTAGAAATCGAGATATTAAATGTTGGAAGTGTCAAGGTGTTGGACACATTAGTAGGGAGTGCCCTAATAGGAGAACTATGGTGGTGAGAAATGGGGAAGTTGTCACTGATGATGAGAGAGCTGATAGTGACAAAGAGGAGGAAGCCATGCCTGAATTAGAAGACTGTAGTGATGAGGGTAGCATTGATGAGCCGAAAAGGTTGAAATATTGGTTACTAGGCGTGCACTTATACACAGTTGAAGGAAGATTGCCAGGAGGAGCAGCGAGAGAATTTATTCCACACTAGAGGCCTTGTGCAAGGGAGAGGTTGTAGTGTGATTGTCGATGGAGGAAGTTGTACTAATGTGGTAAGTACACTTCTAATTAAACGATTGGAGTTGCCTACTGTACCCCATCCTAGACCATACAAACTACAATGGCTTAGCGATTGTGGTGAGGTTAAGGTAAATAGGCAAGCTTTAATTTCTCTAACCATTGGCAAATACCATGATGAAATATTATGTGACGTCGTTCCTATGCATGCTAGTGATCTTCTATTAGGAAGACCTTGGCAATTTGATAGACAAACAGTGCATAATGGCTACACCAATCGATACACTTTCACCAAAGATGGCAGAAAAACTACTTTAACACCATTGTCATCCAAAGAAGTGTATGAAGACCAATGTGCTTTGGAAAGATTGAGAGAAGAGGCCGAAAGAAAAGAGCGTGAGAGTAGAAAAAGCACTTTTGAGAGAGAGAGAAAAAGAGTGAAAATAAAGAGAGTGATGAAAGTGAGTTGAGTGAAAAGAAAGAGGGGAGTGAAAAGCAAAATAAAAATCGGCCTAGAGAGAAAAAGAGTAAGAATGAGAGCTTGATTGCTAGGACGAGTGAGGTTAGATATGCTTTGCATGCCAATCGACCTATATTTGTACTATTGTACAAAGGGGCTTGTTTGGCAACTAATGAGATTAACCAATCTTTGCCTAGTGTGTTTTCTGATTTATTGCAGGAATTTGAAGACGTTTCCTGAAGAGATGCCTAGTGGACTTCCACCTGTGAGAGGCATTGAGCATCAGATTGACTTCATTCCTGGAGCTGTCATACCCAACCGACCTGCCTATAGAACTAATCCTAGTGAGGCGAAGGAGATCCAGAAGCAGGTTGAGGAGTTGTTAGAGAAGGGGTATGTGAGAGAAAGTCTGAGTCCTTGTTCGGTTCCTGTAATATTAGTGCCTAAGAAGGACGGGACTTGGAGAATGTGTGTAGACTGCAGAGCCATCAACAAAATCACTGTAAAGTATCGTCATCCTATACCTAGGTTAGATGATATGTTGGATGAATTGTATGGTTCATGTTTGTTTACCAAAATTGATTTAAAATCTGGTTACTATCAAATTCGCATGAAAGTAGGCGATGAATGGAAAACTGCATTTAAGACTAAGTATGGTTTGTATGAATGGCTTGTCATGCCTTTTGGTCTTACAAATGCACCTAGTACTTTTATGCGATTGATGAATCATGTGTTGCGTGACTACTTAGGTAAATTTGTTGTGGTTTACTTTGATGATATTCTGATTTACTCTAAGTGTCTAAATGATCACGTTTTGCATGTGCGACTAGTGTTAACAAAGCTAAGAGAGGAGAAATTATATGCCAACCTTAAGAAGTGTAGTTTTTGCATGGATAAGGTTAATTTCCTAGGTTTTGTTGTCTCTAGTCAAGGAGTGGAGGTTGATGAGGAAAAGGTTAGGGCAATTAGGGAATGGCCTAGACCTAAGAGTGCTAGTGAAGTGCGGAGTTTTCATGGACTTGCTGGGTTTTATAGGAGATTCATCAAGGATTTTAGCACTATTGCTGCACCTTTGAATGTTAGTTAAGAAGAATGTTGGATTTGTATGGAGTGATACACAAGAACTTGCTTTTAATGAACTTAAAGAAAAATTGTGTAACGCACCATTGCTTGCTTTGCCTGATTTTGATAAAACTTTTGAAATTGAATGTGATGCTAGTGGTATAGGGATTGGAGCTGTTTTAATGCAGGATCACAAGCCACTAATGTACTTCAGTGAAAAGTTGAGTGGAGCGGCATTGAAGTATCCAACATATGACAAGGAGTTGTATGCCTTAGTGCGTGCATTGCAAACATGGCAGCACTACCTTTGGCCTAAGGAGTTTGTCATACATACCGATCATGAGAGTTTGAAGCATCTAAAGAGTCAAGACAAACTCAATAGGAGGCATGCGAAATGGGTAGAATTCATTGAGACTTTCCCATATGTGATCAAGTATAAGCAAGGTAAGGAGAACATTGTTGCTGATGCACTTTCAAGAAGGTACGCTTTACTAAATTCTCTTAGTACTTCTTTGCTAGGATTTGAATTGGTAAAAGCAATGTATCTTACTGATGATGATTTTTCTGGAGTATTTTCTGCTTGTGTTGATGGGACTGGAATTAATGATTACTTTGTATCCAATGGATTTCTATTTAAAAAGAATAAGTTGTGCATTCCTAAAGGATCTGTAAGGGAATTGTTGGTTAAGGAAGCACATGGAGGGGGCTTAATGGGGCATTTCGGGGTAGATAAGACCTATGATATGCTACATGAACATTTCTTTTGGCCTGGCATGAGGCATGATGTGCATAAAATTTGTAAAACTTGCATTACATGTAAAGAGGCTAAATCTAAACTGCAACCACATGGACTATATAAACCATTGCCTGTTCCTGATGAACCCTGGACTGCTGTGTCTATGGATTTCGTTCTTGGCTTGCCTAGGACTAGGAAAGGACATGATAGTATTTGTTGTGGTGATATTTAGTAAAATGGCTCATTTTATCCCATGTCATAAAACTGATGATGCAACATATATTGCTGATTTGTTCTTTAGAGAGGTTGTGCGATTGCATGGCATACCTAAAAGCATTGTTAGTGATAGGGATGTAAAATTTTTGAGTCATTTCTGGAGAGTTTTGTGGGGAAAGTTGGGAACTAAGCTTATGTTTTCGACTACCTGTCATCCACAAACTGATGGGCAAACGGAGGTGGTTAATAGAACTTTGGTTCAATTGTTGAGGGCAATCATAGAGAAAACATTAGGACTTGGGAGGATTGTTTACCATTTGTGGAATTTGCATATAATAGGGCTATTCATAGCACTACTCATTGTTCTCCATTTGAGATTGTTTATGGTTTTAATCCTCTATCTCCTATTGATTTATTGCCATTACCGCCTAACAAGTTTGTTAGTTTTGATGCTGAATCTAAAGCAGATTTTGTGAGGAAGCTACATAAACAGGTGAAAGACCGGATTGAGCAACAAAATGCCAAGGTAGCTTCAAGGGTGAACAAAGGAAGGAGACCTATGATTTTTCAACCCGGAGATTGGGTTTGGGTTCATTTTCGCAAGGAGCGGTTTCCAATACAACGAAAGTCTAAATTGAGTCCAAGAGGAGATGGTCCATTTCAGATACTTGAACGGATCAATGATAATGCCTATAAAGTGGACTTACCAGGTGAGTACAATGTTAGTGCAACCTTTAATGTTGCTGATCTTAGTCCTTTTGATGTAGGTGATGCTTTTGATTCGAGGACGAATCCTTTTGAGAGGGGGAATGTTACAGAAGAGCCAACGGTCCAAAGTTTAGATCCGAATCAACATGAAGACCAAGTGGCAACCATGGAACCTCAAAGAAATTCAAGTCCAATAAGTTTTCCTCAAGGACCAATCACAAGAGCTAGAGCTAAGAAGATTCAACAAGCCTACAATAATCACTTCCAAGGCTTATTAGAGCATGCTAAGGATGAATCACAAGGTTATCAAGGCTTTGGAACAAGGATGGAGCAAGTATACTTCAATATTTTTCAAGTAATCATCAAATAGAGCCAAGGAAAGCTGATTTGTGCAGAGAAACAAGAATGGCCGCCAGCCATTATCCCATGGCCGCCGGCCATGACTCCCCTGGCCACTTTTTCGAACTTTACAAATTTTGCTCCAGAATGCTCATGGCCGCCTGCCATCTTTGATTGGCCGCCAGCCAACATTTAGGACGTATTGAATTCATTGTTTTGACGTTTTGTTTTCCTTTGTTTGGTTATATAAACCTATTTGGTTGTTTGTAAAAGACAGATTATTGTTGAATGAAAAACCGAAGCTTTTGCTTGAAATCTTTGTGTTCTTGATAGAATACATGCTTTAGGAACATTCAAAGAAGATCGATCACCTTCTTTGTGGAGTGTTTCGCAATTAGGGTTTGTTATCCTAATTCTTTAAGATCAACAACCTAAGACAAATCTGATATCTAATCCTTCTTAGGGATTGAAATCAAAGGCATCCGTGGGTTTTCTATTCATTGTGTTGGGGGTTCGCAATAGCCAAAGGGGTTCTCACGCGTGAATACGAAGGTTCTCGTATCAGAGGAGCTCGACCAAGAGGCCCTAGTCCGACCCGTTAGGAGGTGGAGGATGAATGTGAGAGAGTATCTTGGTTTGTTTGTCCGTCAGGATGACGGTGGCTCTTCCAACAGGGGACGACCCTCTAGCTCGACCCCTGATGATTTTAGTGATGAGTGAAAGGTAGAAAGATAGCTCAACCCATGAAGTCCAAATGAAGTCTTTTCTTTTCCTTCTTTTGTAGTAGGCAATATGGGATGCCAATTTACCTTAGGATCTCTAGACAGTCTAGTATTTTGTGTTTTTCTTTTCCTTGTATTTTGTTTGGTTTTCGGATAAGAGAAAGATGTTTAAAATTAGAATTACAATGGAGCTTGCCAAATTTTGTGAGCTAAAAATCTCCGATGTAATTCTTTGTATGGCTTGCGAAAAGTAATGAAAGATCGTGTTTATTTCAAAAGAAAGAAGCTATGAGGATCAAGCATTGTCACGCCCCGAGGGTACCCTAGTAGTAATAAACAAGTTACACTTGAATATTATCACTAGATTACCTTCAGAGAATGACAGGTTTTCAAAACAACAGGATCTTTTAAGTTGCTTGATAAGAAATAACAAATACATGAGAGAAATGATTTAGTGAATAAGCATTACAAACTATTACAAACCATATATCTCCATTGAAGTATACAACTGAATAATCTACTCTAATAGTACATAACCATTAAACTAAAATAGATCTGTAGACTTCTAGCTTCAAAGCCCTTACCGGAGCCATATTCCTAGATGTAACTAACCAGGGATGTAAAGTGAACCTGAAAAGACTATAGGAGTATGAGCGAAACCACAGCTCAGTGAATAACCAGACATACCATACATCACACAAGTCATTAACAAATCATATGCAATGCAATCACTCAACCATATGCACAGATACAAGTTTGGATGATCTAGAATCCAAACAGGAAAAAGATTTACGCCCTCTTTTTAATGGGTTGAAGAACCAGCAATCAATGACCCACCTGCCCATGAGAGACTAAGTACACAGGAGAATCAACGATTTCTCGTTTTAATGTTATCACTTTGAATATAGTGGCTTGCACAAACCATCTCCTGCAATCCTCTTAGAAACTCCCTAAGTATTAATCATTTCAAAGCGATTCTACGGGCGACGTTCTTCGGTGCCTTTTAGTTCCTCATAGGACCGCCAAACCAAAGAGAACCTTGGAAGACTCACACATTGGATCAACCAAGCAAAAACAGAGATCCGAAATATTAATACGTAGCAGGCTGTCACAACCATATATGCAATAATGCAATTCGTGCAATGCATGTTCACATTATTTGGTTAAGTCTACAATTCTTAATCAAATTCAGGGTGACCATACATTACACACAATCATCATTATACTACTGCACAACACCAACTATTGCGTTATCGCTTGTATAAAGATATTTTAACAATCATACAATCAGATCATATCATACTTTCAACAAACATTCATTTGATTATCTTGCATTACATATTCGACTATTTACAAGCACAACCAGTACAATATGACTGAATTACTCACCTGCTCATACCGACTCAGTCGTAGTAGTCCACTGGTAGATCTTCTAACGAGTCAAATTCACCTATTTAAAACAAAATATTCATCAATACAATCTAGCTAAATTCCTACATGTGCTTTGTGTCCTAGACTCGATATTAATACTTAGTATCGTCTTGTTTTTCCTATTTAATCTCACATAATGGTTGGGTTATTTTTAGAAGTCATATTACTCAGAAAATTAACTTATTTCAATTCCCATTCTTATATATTTTATCTTGCTAAAACAAACATTAAACTAATATTACTCTAAATATTTTCTTAGTTCTAGGGTTTTAAAAGTTATTAGATATTAATTCTAAATAGACTTAAATATTTGTATTAAAGTCACTATCGAATACATATTTATATAACATACATATATACATACTTAGTAGATATAATATACATATATATATAAATTCGGTTTAGGTCAGAAAAGCTTTCGTTGGAAAATTTTAGCTGTAAGCTTGCTCAAGGCCGCCGGCCTAAATCTCCAGATGCCGATGTAAAACATTTTGAAGAGAAAAATTTCATATGGAAAGCACCGGTGTTGAAGGCCGCCAGCTTTCAACGTACGCCGGCCCTACGCTGCCAGCGTAGATCTTCAGGTAGCCGGCTTACGTTGATGTTTTACGTGAAAATTATTTTACGTAGCCTCTGTTTGAGTGTAAGCCACCTGTAAGCCGCCGGCCTATCCTTGTAAGCCGTCGGCGTACATCGTTTACACTGTCGGCCTAGAGGCAGCGTTGCACTATTCATCATCTTCCTCCTTGGTTCAATTCTTTTTCTTTGATTTTTACACGTTAGAAACTTACTTAAACTACTTCTAAGAGTTTATACATCATATATAAGGATATATAACAACTTTTAACACGTTTAAACACATAAATATATAGATTTCGATTTTGTGAAAGTAAAACTAGGGTTTGAAGTTTTACCTCGTTGGGCTTTGAGTGCAATCCGAAGCTTGTGTTTGTGTTTAATATGTTCCTAAGATGATTTTAAGTCAGATACAACTCTTATATTTGAACGAAAATCTTTTGAATCATGTCAACTTACCTTTGAGCTCGTTTTTGAGGGTTTTTGGCTCCGTTTTTCCTTTGATCCGTATTTATGTGTTGCGATCTGTTTGTTCTTTGTTTTTAGTTCGATTTGGTGGCTGTTTTGGAGTACTTTCGGACTGGAATAGTTGAGTAATTATGGAGTTTGTTTGCTCTTCATTAATGCATTTGTTTACATATATATAAGAGAAAGAGAAGGTGAAGCTGCAGCCGTTTCCCCCTCGTTTCCCTCCGAATTTGTTCTCCAATTTAAGGTCTCGTGCTGTTGTTTTCATTGCATTTAATACTATGATGAGCTGTCATCAATTGATTGGTTTGGTAGTTGTTTTTGTTTACAAATTTGGGTTGATCATTGAGAAAATTCGGCTGCTTCCTTCCTCTCCACAATTGCACCATCCTCAGCTGAAAACATATATATATATATATATTAGTTTAATATTCTAATTAAATTTTTGAGTTAATTATACCAGTTATACGGGTATAGATTGGCTAATATTTGAAAGTTTTCGTACAAAAATATGCTTATAAATTTATACAGAACACTTAGATTTTCAAATAATACAAATTTAGGGTATATATATACGTAGTTAATTATTCGTATAATTTTATCTCCTACGATTTGGATTTCTTAAGTTCATCAGGTCAATTTTTGTTTAGGCTCCGATAGCTTAAGAAAACTCGGTTTAGAACAATAGCGTGATCTGATTATTTATTTGAAGTTTAGATTTTGCGTTATTCATCAGTTTATATTTTTGTGGTGTATTTAAAATCTTAACGGTTCATTTTTGGATTATCGTTTTCTAGTTATAAGTGTAAATAATCATTTATGCAGTATTGGGCTCCATACAAAAATTAAACTATATTTATATCTCTAGTTTTGATACTGAACATAAATTCTTATTAGTAGCTTTTAAATTTAACTAGGGATCTCGAAATTAGGGTTTAAGTCTAAATATAAACTCATTACTACTCATTATTCTAGTCTTGAATCATTATCGAGATCAAAAACAATCATTTAATCTTTATATTCACATTTTCTATTTAAATCTATTTGTATACTAGGTTTTGGGTCTAGATTTTAGATCATATCTTGAATTAGTTATTCAAGATACAAGATCTCGTTTTCGGTATTAACTAGGGTTAAAGAATTTCTTTATTCGGTTCCTAAATCTTTCATTTATCCAAAAATCTAAATATTATTCTATTATTAGACTTCAATCAGAATCTAAATCTATTATCTAGTTTATATAATCTATTGTAAAGTCGGGTACTAAAGTGAAAAATTCCCAGGGTTTACAAGCATGTTATGCATTAACTATACATGGCATTAGCCACATATAATTGCATGAGTACTCATTCATTCATATCGTTATCCTAAACTTGTAAATTTGTTTCCTTATGCATGAGTTCTTTTGTTTTATCATTTTCCTATGATTATATGAAGTTTTATAAGATTGATTTACATTCAAAAAATTTGATTTCCAACTTCTCTCAAAGTTATGAACCTTATTCGATGAATTAACTTTTTCAAAATTGGAGACATTAAAAAGATACTAAAAGTTACTAAATAATGTGTAAACAGACGAAACCGATGGATTCGGAATCGGGAGCAAGAACCTCTCCCGAACGAAGCCGACCAACCTGCTGTACCTCAATTGAATCCACAGGGAGTAGCACCCCAGAACCCGCAAGGTGATGTGATGAATGCGATTGGGAAGTTGGCCAATCTTTTAAACACATTCATCGAGAATGAAAATCAAAATCAGAACTCGCACCAAGGACAAAGTGTTCGGGATTCTACTCCGCTACCACCACCACCCGCAGATCACAAGGAAGTGACTGCTGAAGCACCTGCTCCACAGGAGGAGCATTCCTATAATGTACCTTTACCACCACCTCCCCCATACCGAAGCACTCATCGTAGCTCCTTACCAGACTTTATCAAGAGTAACCGGTATTTTGATGGGGCATTCGGTAAACCTGATGAGGCTAAGGATTGGTTAGCTCAAATTGAGCGATCTTTTGCTGCTTACGAGATCCTACCTTATTTGTAATTGGAATATGGGACATACATGTTGAGATATAATGCAAGGGTCTGGTGGGACTCTAAAAGAAGAAGCTTGGCTCTCCCAGTTACATGGGAATCGTTCCGCCAGGAATTCTTGGACAACTATTTTCCCTCCAACCTAGGAGTGAAATATAGTGCAGACTTTCTACATGTTAAGCAAAAGGGAAGGATTGTGGAATAGTATGAAACTGAGTTTACTCACTTGCTACAGTATGCGCCTGAACGCTTTAGGGACAGTGAAGAGTTAAAGAAACAGGTGTTTCTAGGAGGTCTAGATGAGGAATTATGAATCAAGTTAGAAGAATTTGGAGTGAGAACTTACCCCGAGTTGGTAGAAAAGGCTCAAGTGATTGAAGGAGCCAGGAAAAGGAAATATCAAGAACTCGATAAAAGAATATTCGGGAAGAAGCCGTTCGATGCCTCGAGCTTAGAGTCTAAAGGGAAGAGGTACAAACTGTACCATGGATTCAAAGATAATACTAGTGGGAGGCCGAATCAATCAAAGGCCATTGTCACTTGTTGGAAGTGCAAGGGAGTTCATGTCCCTAGGCAATGGCCACTGCTGAGAAACAAATGTTACTTTTGTGGCGAGTCTGGCCATATGGTTTATACATGTCCAAAAAAGATGGTCGTGACTTGTTTCATCTGTAAAGAGAAGGGGCACTTGGCCTCTGAATGCTCGCAACAAAGAAGTGTGGCCGCTTGACCATTTGGGAGTTCGAGTAATACCAACCCTTTGAGGTCGGGAAGTAAAAGCAGGAGCCGTGCAGCTTCGACAATGCATAGAATGAGACTTTATAACTTCGAAGGCCAGTGGATGGTTGAGGAAGATGATGATGAGGAGGTGGAGTTGGCCGCCATGGACGAAAGAGATGGCGTTGATAGCGGCCTAGTGACAGGTTAGTAACGAAACCCTCTTAAATTGAAAGTTATTTATTTAATCATTTTCTATAATAAATTGAAATTTGTATATGGGAAGGCTGGAAATTAAAACCCCAAATAGGTAGCTATGAGAGTGTTTTAGGGTTGGGTAGTGATGGATGTTTGTTGACTACAGGACATATACGGGTGAATAAAATGGAGGCTTATGTTTTGTTTGACATGGGAGTGACACACTCATTCGTTACCACTAATTTGACTAATCAACTTGGATTACCTATAGCCACAACTACTGTTAGCCTGAGAATTAAGACACCTACCGGAAGTGTTGTGTCTACACGGGAAGTAATAAAAGATTGCCCATCGGAAATTTAGGGGCACCACTCGAAGAGTGATTTGATAATATTGGAAATGAACAAATATGAAGTTATCCTTGGCATGAACTGGTTAAGCAAGGTAAAAGCCGTAGTGAATTGCTAAAAGAGGATGGTGTGCTTCTATGATCAATCGGGTGGAGAAGCGGAGTTCGTAGGAGAAACCCTAGTTCCAAGAAAGTTTGGATTAAACTCTTTCAAATTGATGATGGAGGATGAAGAGATAGTGCCTATTGAAGGTGTCTTGGATGAATGGGAAACTCGGAAGGAAGAGAATATACCTGTGGTAAATGAGTCCTTGGATGTGTTTCCAGAGATTTTGCTTGGGTTACCACCAAAGAAGGAAATTGATTTTGAGATTGTCTTGGCTCCAAATACTGAACCGATATCCAAAGTGCCATACCGGATGGCACCAGCCGAGTTAAAAGAGCTAAAGACTCATCTACAAGAGCTCTTGGATCAGAAGTTCATAAGACCAAGTGTATCGCCATGGGCGCACCTGTCCTGTTTGTAAGGAAAAAGGATGGATGAATGAATTAAACAAGGTGACCATCAAGAATCGATATCCCTTATCAAGAATTGACGATCTGTTTGATCAGCTGCAAGGTGCATGTGTGTTTTCACGCATTGATCTGCGTTCGGGATACCATCAGTTAAGAATAAAGCCTGAGGATGTACCAAAGACGGCTTTTCGTACTCGTTATAGACATTACGAGTTCTTGGTGATGTCATTTGGACTGACCAATGCACCAGCTGCATTTATGGATCTTATGAACAGGGTTTACAAGCCACTTTTGGATAAGTGCGTAATTGTCTTCATAGGTGATATCCTGATATATTCTAAGACTAAGGAATAACATGAAGAACATCTTCGGTTGGCATTGCAAACTTTGAGAGAAAATAAGTTGTATACCAAACTATCTAAATGCGATTTTTGGTTGGATAGAATATCTTTTCTTGGGCATGTGGTAACTGGAGAAGGGATATCGGTTCACCCCGAAAAGATTAAGGCTGTAGTAGAGTGAAAACAGACATAAACGGTTACTGAAGTGAGAAGCTTTTTGAGATTGGCTGGCTACTATCACAAGTTTGTGAAAGATTTTTTGAAGATAGCCAAGCCACTGACTTAATTGACCCACAAGAATGAGAAATTCATTTGGACGAATAAAAGAGAACAGAGTTTACAGGAGTTGAAGCAACGATTAGTATCAGCATCGATCTTGGTTCTATCGGACCCGGAAAAGTCTTATACAATGCATAGGCCTCAAGGAATGGCCTTGGATGCGTATTAATGCAAGAAGGAAAAGTTATTGCCTATGCCTCTCGACAGTTAAGACCCCACAAGCAAAACTATCCACACATGATCTGGAGTTGGCCGTGGTTGTCTTCGCCTTGAAACTTTGGAGACATTATATGTATGGGCAAAGGTCTGAAATATACACAGACCACAAGAGCCTTAAGTATCTGTTCACAAAAGGAATTAAACACGAGACAAAGGAGATGGTTAGAGCTAATAAAAGATTATGACCTGGGAATAAACTACTGTCCAGGGAAAGTTGATGCAGTTGCAGATGCCCTAAGTCGGAAAAATTACGAGGAAGTAGCTGATCACAAGCCAAAGAGATCTTATTAGAGATTTTGAAAAGTTAAGGATAGAATTCATTGACCAAAGTGCAGGGTTGGAAATAGCTAATTTGGTGTTGGAACCAACCCTGATGGAAAGAATCAAGGAAGCCCAAATGTATGATGAGATAATACAGAGGATTAAAAGGGAAACCCAAGAGGGAAAATACCTAGACTTTGTAGTAGACGATGAGGATGTGATCAGAATAAGAGGAAGGTTGTGTGTACCGGAAGACGAAGAATTAAGAAAGAAGATAATGAGTAAACCTCATAACTCCGGTTACACCATGCATCCTGGAGGTACCAAGATATACCAAGACTTAAAAAGCCACTATTGGTGGAATGACATGAAGAGGGATATAGCAGAATATGTGATGAAGTGTCCAGTTTGCCAACAAGTGAAAGTGGAGCACCAAAGGCCAAGGGGATTGTTGAAGCCTTTACCCATCCCCGAATGGAAGTGGGATCAGATATCCATGGACTTTGTGTGTGGTTTTCCAAAGACTCCCTTGGGATGTGATGTCGTATGGGTAATAGTGGACCGATTAACCAAGTCAGCGCATTTCCTACCCATAAACATGACTTATTCAATGGATAAGCTAGCTAAGATCTACATTCAGGAGATTGTGCGATTACATGGCATACCAGCAGGGATTGTTTCAGATAGAGACCCAAGATTTGTGTCTAAGTTTTGGACGAATTTGCAAAAGAGTTTAGGTACCAAACTGCACTTCAGTATAGCATATCACCCTCAGACCGATGGGCAGTCTGAGCGGACAATCCAAACCCTAGAAGACATGTTAAGGACCTGTGTATTGGAATTCAAGGGGAGCTGGGATAATCATATACCTCTCATCGAGTTTGCTTACAACAACAGCTACCACTCAACTATTTAGATGCCACCTTATGAAGCCCTATATGGATGGCGCTGTAGGTCCCCTCTGTTTTGGGATGACGTGGAAAAATTAGCTATCGAGCCGGAATTGGTACAAGAAACAACCGATAAGGTAAGGTTAATAAGCGAAAAATAAAAGAGGCTTAAAACAGGCAAAAGAGCTGGACAGATGAAAAGGAGGGAACTTGAGTTTAAAGTAGGTGACCATGTGTACCTAAAGATAAGTCCAATTAAGAGTATTAGAAGAATGCGTACACAAGGGAAGATGAGCCCGAGGTATATTGGACCCTTCGAAATTTTGGAAAGAATCGGAGATTTAGCGTACTGGCTAGCTCTACCCCCAAACTTGTCCAGGATTCACAACGTGTTCCATGTGTCAGTGTTAAGAAGGTATGTACCTGACCCGGAAGGGATTTTAGAATTGGAGCCCATTTAGTTGAAGGAAAATCTGACATATGAAGAACATCCCATAAAGATATTGGATAAGAAAACCCAAAGGCTATGGAATAAGGACATTCATTATGTTAAAGTGTTGTGGAGGAATCATGCCTTCGAGGAAGCAACTTGGGAAGCTGAAGAGGAAATCCGGAGAAAGTACCCCTTGTTATTTGAAGGACAAGGTACGTCAGTTTAGTTTTGAGGACAAAACTCTATTTAAGGTGGGAAGGTTGTAAACCCCGGTTTTCCCAATGGTCAAGTAAACTTCAGGAACCAAAAAGCGAAACTCTAAACCAGATTAGTTCAAGCCTTGTGAGAGAAACTTAGAAACCCTATATCTGACTTTCCTTTGGTTTCATATCAAAAGAAATCTTATAAAATAATTTAATGTGAAATATTGTTTTAAAGTATATTTCAAACCATAGAAAGTTTTAATTTCGAAAAATTTCCTGTTCCAAGCCTTCCCGAGCTCCATTACGGAAAAGCGAACCCCGGGACTAGAAACTCAGAAAAATATTCCGGAATATTCTTTAGAACCAAAATTTTATAAGGATTTCAAAAATATAAGTTTTATAATTTTTTGGGCTATAAAAATTATAGTTATAGCCTTTTCTCGTATTTTCTTTATTACTGGTAAAGTAGATGTCTTGTCTACTATTTACCACTATTCACAAGTACAACCTACATTACACACTACCCATGCCCTAGTCTTATATCCTTACAACTACTCATTATGTTTTCTTTTCCAAGAAATTTTTGTTTCTCACTAAATTATTACATTTAATACATTTTATTACATAAATTACAATTTCAAATAAAATCAACTCTCCCTGTCTCTTTCTCCTACGTTGGCCGGTGCACGAACCCCCCCTCCCCCAATGCCTTCAAATCGATTTATTTTATCTCTTTTATTACCTAAAACAAACCCTAATTCACTTAATATAAATAATCTTTAACTTTCTCTCTCCTTCATTTCATTTTAATTTGTTCAAAAATCACAAAACTCTCTCTTCTTTTCCTCTCTTTGCCGTGACCACCACCTTCACTCACACACACACACAAAAGTTTCATTTCTTCACCAAATCCATCTTTAGGTGATGATTCTTAAGCTTTCTTACTACTTAATCTTGTAATGGCAAGATTATTCATGTGTATTTTTACTTTAATCCCCATGAGCAAGTGCTAGGGATAAGAAAATGCTAATACATGAATATCAAGCCATCACAAGGGTAGATCTTGTGTTTGATGAGTTTTTGTTGAAATATCATCATGTTCATGCATATAAAAGTAGAGATCTTATATGAAAAATATATGTTCATACTCTTAAACTCTTTTTCATGCACTATAAATAGTAGATCTAGCACTTAGACACTCATATTATACTTGATATTCATGTTCATATAAATATTTTGTGTTTTCATGCATTAATGCTCATAAAGATTTAGTCTTGTATATATAAATGTGATAGTTGGTAGATCTTTATGTGGATAAGACAAGGAACTTGAAAAGAAAAGGTTTTTGTTAGAAATGTTCAAAAGAAAATTCGTATGACTTTCACATCCTATTTTAAAAACCCTTTAACAACTTTGAAACTCATGTTTTATATGAAAAATTGAGGGTATAAGTAATAGATATCATTAAGTAATGATTTTTATAAGTTGAAATGAGTTTGGATGAGGGTAATGTGTAACATAAGGAGTAGGATCAAGATGGAAAATTTTGAGTTAGTAGTCAACTTGTAAAATTCGTAACTTTAGATGATGCCTATGTAAACACCTATTATTCAAACTCAAAATGAATGTTTAATGTGTTAAATGAAGTCCTTAGGTAGTGGACATAGTAAAGTCTTGAATTTTAATGCATTACACAAGTTTTCTCAAAGGAATCATTCAAAAAAAGTGGATTTTCTAAAATTCGGATTTTTGAGAAAAGCCTATTTAAAAACATATTTGCAAATTAAAAAATATAAATTTTTATGTAAAAATGAAGGTCTTGGATAGTATAGATGATGAAGACTCATTTTTAATTAAGATAACTAGGAATTCTAAGAATAAAATCCAAAACACTAGTATGATGTCAAGGTTAGAAAATTTGATTTTCAAGAAGTAGTTATTGTTGGAGTCTTGTGAAATTTAAGAGTTCTCATAGTTCCCTTTATAAAAAATCATCAAGATCATGTATACATTGGACTCATCACATGCCATTCATGTTAGGAGCTCATTCATATTTTATATATACTTGAATCATCAACTAGATACATTTCAAACAAGTGCAAAAACTATTTTTCGAAAATAGGAATGGTTACTGATCAGATCTGATCCCTCTATTTCATGACCTAAATGTTTTCAAAACTTGGAAATAATATTAGAATTAGGTAGATCTTTCAATGTAGATAGAATTCGATATAAAATTTGCAAAATTCCTAGTTAAAATGACCAAGTTATGGTCATTTTAAATTGGAACTTCAGCAAATAGCGAGAATCACGATTTTTAGTAGTTTTGACACAGTTTGGATTAGTTAAGTGATGAAGTACTCATTAGGGTATTCTTCTTTGGTAGGTGATCCCGAGACCGACGAATCCCTACCACCTGATTATTACTACTAAAAGACCGGCGTACCATGGCCAAGTGAGTATCACTTCCAACTTCAATTATTGTTTGTGATTGTATTGATAGCTGCACTAGTTAGTTAGCAAAGATAAAATGAATATGCATGATGGGTTAAAAGTGAATTATAATGTCTGCTGTTGTTATGTTAAGTTGAACTTAAAGAATTTCGAAGCCGGGTGATTGCAAACCCCCAAATTTTTGGAATCGGTTTAGCCTAAAACCCTAAACCAGAAGTCAATCGAAGCTCTAAATGTCAACAAAACCCTAGTTAGACATAATAGCTCAAAGTCCGGCACTCCCGAATAAGAAACTCGGTGAGGATAAGTAGAAGTTTAGAATGTAGAATAATGTGGAATTATCTAAGGCAACAAAAAACGATCAGATTAGTAAAACAGCAACTCCTCTAGAACCCGATCGGACATGGTTCTTGAAAAACGTGTCCAGGTCCCCATAATAGTAAAAATATTCCGAATACACCGTTAGACTCGTAAAAATATAAGGTTTTCAAAAATATTAATTTTGTAATTTTTCGGTAAGTATAAATAACAGATATCGCATTTATACGCGTATTTTCTTACTACCGGTACTTTATTAGTCATATCTATCTTGCATTACACTATTCATTACTATTCTATACTATTCTTTTATCTCTACTTTTTCTTTCACCTACTCTTACACACTCCATAATCTATAACCTTTACTTTTTACCTTTCCCATAACTTTATTTCACATCTACCTTATATATTACTTTATTTAATTCACAAAATACAAAAAAATAAAATCACTCCCTCTCACATCTCTCTATGGCTGGCGCCCCCTCCCCCATGTACCCTCTCAATTTGTTTTATTTTTTTTTATTTTTATCATACAAAAATCACTCCACATTTTCCTATAAATACCCCCTCCTCTTTCACTTCTTTCACACTACTACTACCTGCAAATTTCTTACTAAAACTCTCTCAAATTCTCCTCTCAAAACTCTCTCCAACTATCATCCCAAAACTCTCTCAGAATAATTTCAAAACAACTTCTACCAACAACTAAAACCCATAACCACATAACAATACTAAAGTCTTCTCTAGGTAACCATTCCATATTATTTTCTTTCTACTCATGTCATGTAACTTTACATGACCATAGGGTGAGTTTCCAAAGACTAAATGTTATGGAAACTACATTATGTTCATATGTTCTTGTTCATGAAAATCTATTTATGTTTATGTTATTATTTTTGTTCATATTATTGTTGCTATATCTAAGTATTATTATCTATATAAATATTTACATATTCTTTAGAGCATATAAGCTCACTTGTAATTTATTTATTTTTATGCAATGTGATTTATTTTATTTATTCCTTGTTATTTTAAGACTAGTCTCTAGTCTTAGACTTGTCCTTACCAAGTGAAAACAAAATTTTTTCTTTCTTTCTTTCATTTTATTTTTATTTTGGGACTAGTCTACTTCTTAATCCGGGGAGCCTTGAAAAAGTTAAGACTCCCAATACTTGACTTTATTATTTATGCTATTTTGTTTTCTATTATTTTCGCATAATTCATGTTCATTTAATTTGTTGTCCAAAATTTCAAGTTCTAAACATAGTTGACAAAAAGGAGATTTTGACACGTAGAAACAAGTTTATGTAAAGTAGAAGATCTATAGATTAAAAAAAAAAAAGTTATCTCTTTTCAAGTTACAAGAAGAAACCACTAAGATTTGAGAAACTACTTCTAAAATAAAAAGTTTCTTAAAACACTTATTATTCAACTTCGTTTTTATAAAGAAAATAAATTTTTATGTAAGGATAATTTCTATGAAAAACATAATATGAGGAAAGAATGAGGAATTTTCAAATAAAAGATTTTTGTAAACAAATAGACAAAGAAATTTGTATAGGAAAAATCAATAGGAAAAATAGTATTGATATAGAAAATATAGAAAGAAGAAAAGTTATTTTCAAAAAGTTACTTGGAAATATATATATATATATATATGTCAACATAAAACATCTTTGGAAAATAAAGGAAACAAAATGTTCATTTCAAGAGATTTACAAAAGAGAATTCATGTAAACTATATTTTTCTACAAACTCCAAAACCGACATGATTTTTTTTACTTAAGCAACATGAATGGACAACAAACACTTGAGCATGAATGAATATGAGCTAAGTAACCATAAAAAGAGAATTTTTCAACTATATAAATAACTAAGTATTTATCCAACAAATTTTGATTGATTAAACCAAAGTTGTTTTTGCATTGGAAAATCTGTGGTGAATTTTATCCCCACTGTTTCGCAGCTTATATGACCTTGTTTATTAAAAGTGATTTTAAAAATGGGTAGATCTTTTCGAGTAGGTAGAAATTGGTATATTATATGCACGATTCCGAGTTAAAATGACTAAGTTATGGCCATTTTAAGTTGGAACTTTCCTTTATACGAACTTTAACGTTCTTTTGACATTGTTTTGTCAAAATTCAAGAAAATCATCAAGAAATACTCATTGTGGGTATTTTCTTTGACTAGGTGACTCCGAGGAAGGATATCTATTTCCCGAAGATTATTTTGATTAAGTGGAGTGTGTGAACGACTCATTCACATAGAGGAATAGTCTATATGGCATCGTGAGTTTATTTCCTTTAAATACTATACTTGTTGTGCTTGTAATTTAGTTGCATTAGAAGCTTGGAAAAGATAAATGGATATGTATGTAAATAATTCGTCGAAAGAATCCTAAGAATATCGAGGCCGGAATTGATTTAAAATGGTTGTTTTAGTATAAATACTTGCTTTGTATGAGATGCCTTAATCACCATAAACTTGATAATAACAATTTACGATATCATAAATAAATGGATTCATGCATACCACGAAGTGAGTCACATTGCATTTTGGGTTATTGTCCTTGGATGAGAAGGATAGTAAGCTCATGTCGAAAGCAACACTTGGCAGAGGATCCGAAAGAGATTACTTGGTGGGGTTATGGAAAAAGGAAAATGCTTAGCGGAAGATTCAAAAGCAAGGCTCAATTCAAGTAGACTTTATGTGGTTGGCGATATTGATCGAAAGCATAAAATTTTTTATTAAAACTACTGGTTTTGAGGTTATGTATCACCAAACCCCGAATGGAGGGCGCAAATCCATTCAACATATAGTTCCCGAAAAACTATATACCTTGTTTGCCCACTTGTATGTTGCATTCCATTTGTTTGATTAATTAACTTGTTTGAAACTTTGTTACAAGAAGTTATTTATGGAAATAATTCTCACTAAGCCTGCTAGCTTATACCTCCATAGATATCTTTTGCAGTTTCCCTATTTATGGTTAAAGCCACGAGGACCCTGCAGGCAGGTAATTTCTTTTTGGATAAAGGAAATTTTAGATGAAGTTAGTATTAGTAATGATGTACAAATATTCTTGTAATAGATTAGTAATCATGAAAATGTCCCTAAGTTTGTGAAACCAATGATATGAGAATATTATTATTATGAATCCTCTTTTTTTAATATGTTATTATATCTTCTTAAGCTTCATAATTCCATTATGGTCCTCTAAATTTGTGAGAGTACGCCTTACACTTAATATCAAAACTTTTGGAGTGGCTAAGGATATCATACTTATGCTTTAATATTGAGTGTGGCCGACTGTTACGTTTAGGGTATGCCTTGGGGCATGATAGTTTAAGTTGGTATCAGAGCATGGTTAAGAACCTAGGAATCATAAGTATAGAATTGGACTTAAGAAGAATTAAATAGAAACAAGAAAGACTTAGATGGAATAAATGGGTAGAATAAGCTTTCTAATCTCTCTCTTTTACATAGATCACCATAGATGAGGCTTGTCTTCAAGCCAAGAACTTCCGAAAAGGACCTTTCGAAAAACCAGAAGATTACCGACTGAGACTTAGAGTTTTATGCGAGGAGTTTGCCCTAGCAGGACAACCTAAGACTGTTCGGGAAATGTTCCTAATCTGGAAGAAGGGAATGATGCAAACCGAATGGAAGGGAGTAGTACAGACTATCCACAACTACCCTATAGGAAAGAAAATAACTGAGTTGGAAATGATATACGCTGTGGAACGAATCGTTGCCATCGCGAACAACCGACCAATGCTAAAGGAAGCAACTTTCATCCTTAGAGAAGATGGAGGTTGAACTACACCAGATTTTCGAACTTGGACCCGGATAGGACCAATGTTTGTTTACGCCCATGATAACTTGATGGATCATCTTGAATGGATGAAGGCTGACATCAACGATATCTTCCACTGGCATGGAGTATATCAGGAAGTGCTACGACCCCCGACCCAAGTGCCCACTGAGACGCCTATCTTTACAGGAATCCAACTAAGGATGAACGAGACCCTACGTCTACGAGAAGATGGATCGGTAATAAGAGATGAGCCTATGGAAGAAGAGACTGAAGATCCTGAAGAAGACCCTGAGGAAGACAATGAAGAAGGACTGGAACAGGAAGAAGAAAACCAGACCGTTATTGGGGAAGAGGAACCCCGTACTAGCACTGAAGAAAGAATCATCCCTACTTAGTAGGACGACAGACTCGAAGGGGGCAAGGAGCAGACTCAGCCATGAACACGGACAGTGCTCCACCTACTGAGAACAACAGCATGGAGACAGATGGAGCTGTTACTTGGAAAACTATCCATGACATAGTACCAGACTTGACTGGGGAAGAACTGACCGACATGCATGAAAGATCAAGGGAGGCCGCTCGGAAAAAGGAGGAAATATTTTAGGCAATTCATAAGGGATTGGAACCCAGGATCATCCAGCAGCAATCCTGAAGATGCGCCCGAAGAACAAAGAAAGGAAGGAAGAAGATTGAGCATATCCCTAGAAGTCCAGCTTAAATTTTGTAACCATCAACTAGATCCGCGATCTCGGTCTATCTTTTAGTTTTCGGAACAATGTTTTGTTGTTTTCTATGTAATTTCCCTTTTATGAATTTTATTATCTTCTATATATGTTAAAGTTTCCGTTACATCCACCAGTTTTAGACAAAAATTTAATTAAGTTATCAAAATTTATAAAACTTAACTTAGGAAAGTTTTAAACAGCCGAAATAGAAGTAGACGAAGAGAGGAGCAAAGTGCCTCTAAACAGCCAGATGTGGAAGCAGAGCAACCTACCGCTCAAGGAGCCGCTGCACCTTAGATGGACTTCCATGCCACGCTAGGACATTTGACCCACGTGTTAGAAGCGATTAGGCAAAACATGCTAGTACAAGCACTCGTACCAGAAACTGCACCAACTACAGTGCCAGCACCTATACCAACACTACTGTAACCACAAGTATCAATTGAGGCATCTGTGCAAAGGAACATGCACTTCGAAAATATGCCTTTACCTCCACCCCCACCGCCAAGGCCATATAAAAGCATATTGCCTAACTTCATCAAAAGCAATCGCTACTTTGAAAGAGCTTATGATAAGCCGAAAGAGGCCGAAGATTGGTTGTCCTAAATTGAGATGTTTTTTGATGCATATGAAATTCTGCACCACCTGCAAATCAAGTATGGGACATTCATGCTTCGTCTGAACGCTAGGATATGGTGGGAGTCAACGAAAAGAGAGCTAATGACTCCAATCACTTAGGAAATGTTCAGACATGAGTTCTTGGAAAATTACTTCCCAGGAAGTTTACGAGTAAGATATAGTGCAGACTACTTGCAAATTGCTCAAAAGGGAAGGACGATCGAGCAATACGAGACCGAGTTCAATAGATTGTTGCGATATGCCCCTGATTCCTACAAGTACAGCGAGGAATTGAAAAGACAAGTCTTTATAGGAGGATTGGATGAAGACCTGAGAATGAGGTTGGAAGAATTTGACATAAGAAATTTTCGAGAATTGGTGGAAAGAGCTCGGATCGTAGAAGGAGCAAGGAAAAGGAGAGAAAGAAAAGAAGATGAAGGAACCTCGATCATTGAAAAGAAGTTTTATGTAGAATCCAGTTTCATGCCTCCACCAAAGAAATTCAAGTTCTCCAACAACTACAATAACGATAGTGGAAGGTTCACACCAAGAGACGTCCAGTGTTGGAAGTGCAATGGAGCACACTACCCTAAGAAGTGCCCTCAGTTATTTGGAAAGTGTTTCTTCTGTGGAAATGCAGACCATAAAATATCAAGGTGTCCAAACAAAGGAATTAATACTTGTCATGTCTGCAAACAGAAAGGGCATTTCGCCAACAACTGTCCACAAGGGAGGAATGTTCTGACAAGATCTTCAGGAGGAATTGTTCCTGTAAGGGTTGAGAAAGGAAATGGAAGTAGAAGTGAAAGCAGACTAGGATCCACTACTTCAAGAATTCGAGTCTACAACCTAGAAGGACAATGGATAAGTGAAGAAATAAATGAAGAAGATAAAGACTTGGCTACCATGGGATGCAATAGAGACTATAGCTGCGACATGAGAACAGACAAGCCTTGAACCCTCTTTGTTGTTATTCCGTATATCAAGCAATAGTTTAAAGTTTTTATAGATAAATAGAAATGCAAATAGAAGTAATAAACCCTCTGTCAAATATGCAAGAAGCCTACAGTTAGGAAGCCAAAATGTTTTTTTTTTTTTTGCTCTCTCAGATTTCAAAGCAACACATTCTTTTGTCAGACCTAGAGGATAAGATTACCAATAGCAAACGTCAAAGTTTTAAGATTTGAAATCCCCACAAGAAAGGAAGATGAAAGTCAAAGAAGCGTTAAAGGATCATCTAGTAACAACATAAGGACATGTAGCCGCTCGTGATGAAATTAAGAAGTAATGTTTGGTACAAGATGTTTACTTTCCTATAAAGCTCCAATAAAAAGTCACAAGGAGAACATAGGACTCATAAAACTATATGAAGGGAAGGTAACATTTGTAAAGAACTTACTATCATGAGACAAGAAGAGTCACATTCTTTCAAGTTGACAGAAAAAGTTTCAAAAACGAATGACTATCTGGATGACGCGAAAGAAAATGAAGAGGGACCGACCCTTGGAGATATTCATGATTTTCGATAAAGTTCTGGATAAATAAGATGACGTCCGAAGAAGAGAATCAACTTTGAGAAAAGACTAATGGCCTTTGAATGTTCTTAAAGGAGATAAAAAGGATTCGGAAGATTAACTACAAGAACTTTGAATCAAGGCTTTATGCAATTAAGTATACCCTCATGGAAATATGACGGTTCAGCTTATAATAGGAGGAAAGGATAAAACCCTAAGTTTATGCGTTGATTCTCGAAGATGAACAAGGTCACAAACAAGAGTGAATACCACTCCCAGGAATTAAAGATCTTTCGACCAACTACAAGAAGCAAATTCATTTTCTCAAGATTTAAGATCGCAATACTGCTAAGTAAAGATCAAATCGAAAAGTGATTCGAAGGAATGACCCTCAACTCTTTATGGACACTACGAGTTTCTAGTAATGCTTTTTGGAGTACCCAGCTAGAACCAAGAATGAAAGTCCCTATTGGATAAGTTGGAAATTGACGAGAATCGTAATCTATTCAAAAAGAGAAAAGGGAGATAACCAAGGAATGCAATATGGAGTACAAGAAGTTAATGAAGAATCTAAACATCGAAATTTCAAAACAAGGCTTAAACGAAGGAGACGATCGACATGTATTAAAATCAATGGATAAAAGGGCTTAACGCTAAGATAAGAAGATACGAAGGATAAAGGAGATAATATGGAAGGAAAGAAATACGAATTAACTATAATGTAGAAACTAAAGGATGAATTTAAGAGATAAGATCAAGAAAGTGATAGAAAATCATAGGTATAACCTATAGCTTGGGATTAACGGCCCATTCGAGAAGAACTTGAATATACCAAATTTTGAAAAACGTTATTAATAAGATAAGAAGAAACAAAGTGTTAACGAGAAAGTAAGAACGCCAAAGGACGAAAGATCTATGAAGCTGTTTGCTAATACCAAAATAAGAATAGAACCAGACTTCCCAAGAATTTGGATTTTCCACATTATTAACAGAAAGGTGAAAACGTTTATAGGTTAATCGATTAACCAAGTTGGATCGTTTCTTAGCCGACCAATATAACATCCCCTATATACAACGTGGCAAAGTCTTTTGAGATGAAAGCAATGAGTCCTAGTCGAGATCGTGACGAATCAGGACATAAGAATGGTACATATATGAGAAGCTAGCAAGAAATTTTGGAAACCTTTTGATACCACATAACGAACAATCAGAGAGAACAATCCAATTTTGAAGAAACGATTAAGAGTACCTCACGGGTTTCCAAGACTGAGGAAGGCACAAGATAAATAAAGAAGGTGAGACTGATCAGACAATGAGGACCCTAGAAATTTTGAACGGAGATCAAGTGTGCTTAAGAATAAGAAATGTTTATCGTATAATCCCTTGGAAGGTAATAAAACAAGATGAGCATGTCATCTAAACCGGTTGGGAACATGCGACATCTTCCAAATCCCTATATAATGATTAGTCAAGGGATCAATTTCGAAGATACAAAGGTGGCACTCTGGAAAGAGGACCTTCCCTATAAGGAATACCTACTATAGACATCTGTCCAAAAGGTTCAAAAGATGGAAGTCGAGTAAGCCAAAGGTCTAAGGAGAAATCTTTTTCAAATAACTTAAGGAACCATGGACAAAGTGTAAGCCAAGTATCCAAGTGCGTTTGGAAGCTACAGTTTTGAAATTACAAGTTTTGAGGACAAAACTTTCTTTAAGGGGGATAGGTTGTAAACCCTCAAATTTTTGGAATCGGTTTAGCCTAAAACCCTAAACCAGAAGTCAACCGAAGCTCTAAAGGTCAACAAAACCCTAGTTAGACATAATAGCTCAAAGTCCGGCACTCCCGAATAAGAAACTCGGTGAGGATAAGTAGAAGTTTAGAATGTAGAATAATGCGGAATTATCTAAGGCAACGTAAAAGGATCAAATTAGTAAAACCGTAACTTGTCTTGAACTCGATCGGACATGGTTCTTGAAAAACGTGTCCAGGATCCCGGAATAGTAAAAATATTCCGAATACACCGTTAGACTCGTAAAAATATAAGGCTTTCAAAAATATCAATTTTGTAATTTTTCAGTAAGTAAAAATATCAAATATCACATTTATACGCGTATTTTTTACTACCGGTACTTTATTAGTCATATCTATCTTGCATTACACTATTCATTACTATTCTTTTATCTCTACTTTTTCTTACACCTACTCTTACACACTCCATAACCTATAACCTTTACTTTTTACCTTTCCCATAACTTTATTTCACATCTACTTTACATATTACTTCATTTAATCCACAAAATACAAAAAAAAAAAAAATATCACTCCCTCTCACATCTCTTTATGGCCGGCGCCTCCTCCCCCATGTACCCTCTCAATTTGTTTTATTTTTCTTTTATTTTTATCATACAAAAATCACTCCACATTTTCCTATAAATACCCCCCTCCTCTTTCACTTCTTTCACACTACTACTACCTGCAAATTTCTTACTAAAACTCTCTCAAATTCTCCTCTCAAAACTCTCTCCAACTACCATCCCAAAACTCTCTCAAAATAATTCCAAAACAACTTCTACCAACAACTAAAACCCATAACCACATAACAATACTAAAGTCTTCTCTAGGTAACCATTCCATATTATTTTCATCCTACTCATGTCATGTAACTTTACATGACCATAGTATGAGTTTCCAAAGACTAAATGTTATGGAAACTACATTATGTTCATGTATTGTTCTTGTTCATGAAAATCTATTTATGTTTATGTTATTATTTTTGTTCATATTATTGTTGCTATATCTAAGTATTATTATCTATATAAATATTTACATATTCTTTAGAGCATATAAGCTCACTTGTAATTTATTTATTTTTATGCAATGCGATTTATTTTATTTATTCCTTGTTATTTTAAGACTAGTCTCTAGTCTTAGACTTGTCCTTACCAAGTCAAAACAAAATTTTCTTTCTTTCTTTCATTTTATTTTTATTTTGGGACTAGTCTACTTCTTAATCCGGGGAGCCTTGAAAAAGTTAAGACTCCCAATACTTGACTTTATTATTTATGCTATTTTGTTTGCTATTATTTTCGCATAATTCATGTTCATTTAATTTGTTGTCCAAAATTTCAAGTTCTAAACATAGTTGACAAAAAGGAGATTTTGACACGTAGAAACAAGTTTATGTAAAGTAGATGATCTATGGTTTAAAACAAAAATAAAGTTATCTCTTTTCAAGTTACAAGAAGAAACTACAAAGATTTTAGAAACTACTTCTACTATAAAAGTTTCTTGAAACACTTATTATCCAACTTCGTTTTTATAAAGAAAATAAATTTTTATGCAAGGATAATTTCTATGAAAAACATAATATGAGGAAAGAATGAGGAATTTTCAAATAAAAGATTTTTGTAAATAAATAGACAAAGAAATTTGTATAGGAAAAATAAATAGGAAAAATAGTATTGATATAGAAAACATAGAAAGAAAAAGTTATTTTCAAAAAGTTACTTGGAAAAAAAAAATATATATATATGTCAACATAAAACATCTTTAGAAAACAAAGGAAACAAAATGTTCATTTCAAGAGATTTACAAAAGAGAATTCATGTAAACTATATTTTTCTACAAACTCCAAAACCGACATGATTTTTTTTACTTAAGCAACATGAATGGACAACAAACACTTGAGCATGAATGAATATGAGCTAAGTAACCATAAAAAGAGAATTTTTCAACTATATAAATAACTAAGTATTTATCCAACAAATTTTGATTGATTAAACCAAAGTTGTTTTTGCATTGGAAAATCTGTGATAAATTTTGTCGCCACTGTTTCGGAGCCTATATGACCTTGTTTGTTAAAAATAATTTTAGAAATGGGTAGATTTTTTTGGAGTAGGTAGAAATTGGTATATTATATGCGCGATTCCGAGTTAAAATGACCAAGTTATGGCCATTTTAAGTTGGAACTTTCCTTTATACGAACTTTAACGTTCTTTTGACATTGTTTTGTCAAAATTCAAGAAATACTCATTGTGGGTATTTTCTTTGACTAGGTGAATCCGAGGAAGGATACCTATTTCTCGAAGATTATTTTGATTAAGTGGAGTGTATGAATGACTCATCCGCATAGAGGAATAATCGACATGGCATCATAAGTTTATTTCCTTTAAATAATATACTTGTTGTGCTTGTAATTTAGTTGCATTAGAAGCTAGGAAAAGATAAATGGATATGTATGTAAATAATTCTTTGAAAGAATCCTAAGAATATCAAGGCCGGAATTTATTTAAAATGGTTGTTTTAGTATAAATACTTGCATTGCATGAGATGCCTTGATCACCATAAACTTGATAATAATAATGTTACGATATTATAAGAAATGGATTCATGCATACCAAGAAGTGAGTCACATTGCATTTTAGGTTATTATCCTTGGGTGAGAAGGATAGTAAGCTCATGTCGAAAGCAACACTTGGCAGAGGATCCGAAAGAGATTACTTGGTGGTGTTATGGAAAAAGGAAAATGCTTAGCGGAAGATTCGAAAGCAAGGCTCAATTCAAGTAGACTTTATGTGGTTGGCGATATTGATCGAAAGCATAAAATTTTTTATTAAAACTACTGGTTTTGAGGTTATGTATCACCAAACCCCGAATGGAGGGTGCAAATCCATTCAACATATAGTTCCCGGAAAACTATATACCTTGTTTGCCCACTTGTATGTTGCATTCCATTTGTTTGATTAATTAACTTGTTTGAAACTTTGTTACAAAAAGTTATTTATGGAAATAATTCTCACTAAGCCTGCTAGCTTAGACCCCCATAGATATCTTTTGCAATTTTCCTATTTATGGTTAAGGCCACGAGGACCCTGGAAGCAGGTAATTTCTTTTTGGATAAAAGAAATTTAGATGAAGTTAGTATTAGTAATGATGTACAAATATTCTTGTAATAAATTAGTGATCATGGGAATGTCCCTACGTTTGTGAAACCATTGATATGAGAATATTATTATTATGAATCCTCTTTTCTTAATATCTTATTATATCTTCTTAAGCTTCCACAGGAAACCGAAAGACTTTGGATGACTGTAGCGAACCTTTAATATTCTTTTGCGGGAGAATGCCCCTTAAACTTTGTAATTTTTATATATATGCGTTTTGATTTATCATCTAATGCTATTGAATGCCGCATTAAATTTCTTAACTCCATTGAATAAAGTATTCTATTGTCATAAAGGGACGCCTTACATCTATACAAGACTCCCGAAAGACTCAGATAGTAATTCAAGGGTCTTATATGGCATGTGGCAAACTGTTACGTTTAGAATACCCCCATGGGACTTGACACAACTACCATTACAATCACAAGTAATAATTGAAATCGGAAGTGATACTCACTCGGCCATGGTTCACCGGTCTTTTAGTAATAGTAGTTCGGTGGTAAGGTTCGTCGGTTTCGGGATCACCTAACAAGGAAGAAATACCCTAGTAAGTATTTCATCACTCAACTAATCCAAACTATATATCAAAACTTAACAAATTCGTGATTTTCGCTATTTGTGGAAGTTTTGACTTAAAACAGCCATAACTTGGTCATTTTAACTTGGAATTTCGCAAATTATATATCGATTTCTATCTACTTCGAAAGATCTATCAAATTATAATATTATTTTCAAGTTTTGAAAATATTTGGATCACGAAAAAGAAGGATCCGTTCTGATCAGTATCAGTTTCCACTTCCGAAAAATAGTTTTGTAAATGCTTGAAATGTTTCTACTTGATAAATCATGTATACATACAATATTATTGATTTCCTAACGTGAATGACATGTGAAGAGTTTAATGTATGCATGATCTTGATGATTCTTACTAAAAGAAAATTTTAGAACTCTTTATTTTTGCAAGACTTTAACAATAACTACTTTTGAAAAATCTAGTTCTCTAACTTTGACAACTCACTTATGTTTTGGGATTAATTCTTAGGAATCTCTAGTTATCTTAGTTAAAATTGAGTCTTCATAACATACACTACCTAAGACCTTCATTTTTACATAAAAATTTGCATTTTACACTTTGCAAATATGTTTTCAAATAGGATTTACTCAAAAATCCGAATTTTTAGAAATCAAATTTTTTATTGATTCCTTTGGGAAAAACTTGTTTAATGCATTAAAATTTAAGACTTTTCTACACCTACTACTTAAGGACTTCATTTAATACATAAAACTTTTATTTTGAGCTTGGATAATAGGTGTTTTCATAGTCATCATCCAAAGTTACGAATTTCACAAGTTGACTAATAACTCAAAATTTTCTATCTTGTTTCTACTCTTTGTTTTACACATTAATCTCATCAAAACTCATTTCAACTTATAAAAATCACTACTTAATGTTATCTATTACTTATACCCTTTATTTTTCACATAAAACATGAGTTTTAAGTTGATACAAGGGTTTTTAAAATATAGCTTTGAAGTCATACGAATTTTCCTTTGAACATTTCTACCAAAAACTTTTCCTTTTTATATTCTTTATCTTATCTACATAAAGATGTACTAACTACAATATTTATATATACAAGATAAAGTCTTTATGAGCATTAATGCATGAAAACATAAAATATTTATGAGAACATGGATGTCAAGTATAATATGAGTATCTAAATGCTAGATCTACTACTTATAATGCATAAAAAGGAGTTTAAAAGCTTGATGATGGATGTTTATGCAAGATCTCTACATTTATATGCATGAACATGAAAATATTCAACAAAAACTCATTCAAACACAAGATCCACTCTTTTGATGGCTTGACATTCATGTATTAGCATTTTCTTGTCTCTAGCAAATGCTCATGGGGATTTAAAGTGAAAATACTCATGAATAATCTTGCCATTACAAGATTAAATGGTAGAAAGGTTTAAGATTCATCATCTAAAGTTGGTTTAAATGAAGAAGAATGAAGCTTGTTGTGTGTGTGTGAGGGGGTGGTGAAGCTCACGGCAATGGAGAGGAGAATAGAGAGGATTTTGTGAAATTTGAACAAATGAAATGAAAATGGAAGAGAGAGAAAATTAAAAAAACTATTTATATTAAATGAATTAGGGTTTGTTTAATTAATAATAGGAAATAAAAATAAGCAAATTGAAGACAAATTGTTGGGGGAAGGGTGGGTGGGGGGGCTGAGAGTGGGGGTTGGGGTTGCACCGGCCAAGCTAGGAGGCAAGAAAGGGAGAGGTTTGAAATTATTTAATTTTTAATTTATGTAATAAAAATATTAATTATGATAATTTGTTAAGAGATAAAAATTCCTTGGAAAAGAAAATATAATGAGTATTTGTAAGGATGTAAGACTAGGGTATGGGTTGTGTGTGTAGTAGGTTGTATTCGTGAATAGTAATAAATAGCAGACAAGACATTTACTTTACCAGTAGTAAAGAAAATACGGGAAAAGGCTATAACTATAATTTTTATAATCCGAAAAATTATAAAACTTATATTTTTGAAATCCTTATAAAATTTCGGTTCTAAAGAGTATTCCAGAAGATTTTTCTGAGTTTCTAATTCTAAGGCTTGCTTTTTCGTAATGGAGCTCGGGAAGGCCCGGAATAGAAAATTTTTTAAAATCAAAACTTTCTATGGTTTGAAGCATACTTTAAAACAATATTCCACATTAAATTATTTTATAAAAGTTCTTTTGATTTGAAACCGAAGGAAAGTCGAACCTAGGGTTTCTAGGTTTCTCTCACAAAGCTTGAACTAATCCAGTTTAGGGTTTCGTTTTCCACTTTTTGAAGTTTACTTGATTTCTAGGAAAACCGAGGTTTATAATGACCTATGTAAAATAGCTTCCAAATTCTAGAGAGTTGCATATATTTGTCTTTGGAAACCTTAAAATAGATAATAGAAACATGAAAAATCAACATGCATTTTAATCATATGCCACAATAACACTCATGGAGTCAATACCCAATAGTCACATTGTCCCGCCCCGAGGGGTACCCTAAACATGGCAGTCCGCCATACACAATACTAAAGCCTAGGAATGACTACTTCAGTCACACAAAGGCTTTCATATCATGTACAAGGTGTACATCACAACCAGGGGAACGCATCGGTGTAGCGCAATTTATATTGATAATAAATAAGTAACAAGGCAAAGAGAATACTTATCACAAAACATAAACATATCAAGCTAAAATTCTTAGGGGTATATCCCTCTATTGTCTCAAAATATACATCTTGGAATCAACATAACACTAATCATATAAGTCATTACATATAAAGAACCTTACAAAAATTACTTCATCTTATGTTCCCATTTCTTTCATGGAAGCTTAACATCTCTCCATGACATCCTTA
The DNA here is from genome assembly GCA_024138025.1 of Combretum micranthum. NCBI lineage: Eukaryota > Viridiplantae > Streptophyta > Magnoliopsida > Myrtales > Combretaceae > Combretum > Combretum micranthum. The sequence goes on along the minus strand of JAMXBD010000398.1, from coordinate 482,262 downwards.
ATGTCATGATCCTCAATTTAAACCATGAGTATACCTGTTTCAACAAAATCTATAGGGGTATAAGGTACAACTAGCTTAGTGAGATATTCATTTTCATTCGCACCATATTTTTAAACAAGTTCATTTAGATTTTCACACATATGCTATGCATACAATGCAACAATCACGTGATTTTCAAATATATATAGTTATCCAGAAACCATATATACAACAGATTTACCCCTCCGTATCGAAGATTAGGGAATCGAGGTTGAAGATCCTCGATCTTATACTGCTAGTCCCTAGGTCCTCACCCACAGCGTTCGGTTGGCTCGGCTCCAAATCTAGAGTCGCATTCCTCGGGTAATTTGGATTCTCTAGGAAGGAACATGGCCCGTGTCACCGCACGATCACAGCCAATCCAACTCTACGCATAGGAGTAGCAGCCTTCCGAAAGAGATGTGACTCGATGGATACTATGCGAGAGCATTTTATTTATTTATTTTTTTTAAGCCAAACCTTATTAGGGTTTATTAGGGGGCGATCAATCAATTTAGCAAATAATAAACAATCATACAAGTAAGTAAACAAAAATACTTAAATAGGCAGTTTGAAGTTGCAATATTCTTAATTCTCGTTTCACGCATAATTAAGGAATCACATATATACATATCCCGAATCCCCATACATATCCATTTTTATCTTCCCTTAGTATACTAATGCCACTACTTTACAAGCACAACAAGGTAACGAAATTAAGAGGAATAACTCACTCGTCCATTTTGCAATCTTCTTAGTCGTAGTAATCCTCAGGAAGGGTAATCTCGTATCTTTCGTCATCTAGACAAAAGAAATACTCGGGATAAGTACTTCGTAGAAATTCTACTTAAACTTTCTAATTCTATTTCACTATGTTCGTCAAAATCGTATAGAATGAAATTCCAATTTAAAATAGCCATAACTTGCTCATTTTAATTCGGAATTTCGCATATAATATACCGTTTTCTACCTATTCGAAAAGATCTATCCATTTCTAAGGTTATCTTTGTCATATGAAGTCATTTGGGTTCCAAAAACGTTGGGTACAGATTTAAAACGAATATTTTTAAACTTTTGCAAATCCATTTTCTAACTTGACTTCATTCAAAAATCATTTAGTAAAAAATATATAGATATATATATGTATATATATAATTGATAAATCCTTTGAGTACATAGATAAGCTCGCTTTATATGCAAAATTTCTAATGGTAGTGTCTCAACAATTTATTTCATAAAACAATTCATTTTGAGTTGTTAAAACTTTAACTTTGATAATTTCTTTTCAAGTATTTGAAGAAACTTTATAGGTTGTTATAAATGAGTATATTCTTATTTTATTTTCTTCATTCTTTTTCCGAAAACAAGTAAATTTTCTTTTAACCTTAGTCTTTCATAAGTTTTACTTCTAGTGATAAAAGATCAAATTTATCAAAAGTGTATTAAGTTGTTGAAAACCTTTTTGTATTTATAATAGTTTTAGAAAATGAGTCTTGTCTTCTTATATTTATTATTTTAAAATATAAGTTTTTGTTTTCTAAAACTTGTTCTTTTATTTCCTTTGAAAAGAATTTTCTTTATTGATAAAACCCTTTGTTTTTAATCTTATCTTGTTTTTATTATTTGAAAACAAGTTGTTTCTTTAGAAATTTGAAAATCATTATTTTTCCTAAGTGGATTTATAACTTTATGGGTTGAATTTATCTAAACTTTAAAAACTAGTTTGTTTCTTAGCTTTGTTATGGAGTGAAAAAGAATTTAAATCTTAAGCTTTTTGTAAAAACTTTGAATATTAACAAATTATTTTACTAAAACTTAGGTTACCATAATATACAAAGAAAATATTTATTTCTTATGTTTTTTTGGTAAAGTTATCTTTATTATTTGAGAAAAACTTGAGAAAACTTGTATTACTTTATTTCTATGTTGTTGATAATAACTTCATTATTTTGTGACAAATTACATAATAGGAAATTTGGTTTTAAGTTTCTTTAGTGAAGTAAAATTCTAATTTCAAATTAGTTGAGACAATATCATTTTGTAGATGCAAGTATTATGAACATGTAAAATAATAAGAACATAAAAAAATACTAGAAACAAATGATAAGCAAGAAAATAAAATATCAAGTATTGGGAACCTTAGCTTCATCAAGATATTCCGGTCAAGTATTGGGAGCCTTAGCTTCATCAAGGCATCCCGGGATTAAGAATGGACTAGTCCCAAAAGATTGAAGAAAATAAATAAAAGATTACTTTGACTTGATATGGATAAGTTTAAGACTAGAAAGACTAGTCATAAGGAAATACCATGAAATAAATAAACTGTAAAACATGAAATTAAATAAATAACAAGTGAGCTTATGTGATCTAAAGATTATATGTATAAATTGTAAGCCCCGGAAAATTATGGTAAACAATTCTAAGATGAACTTCGAAAATAAACCCTAAAAACCACTCCAAATTAAAACCGAACTTCAATAAGTTCTAAATCCCGAACGAATCCAGAAATTTCCAAAACTTGAGAAAAATAAGAATCCTTAAAAACAAAATAAGACCTCGATATACTTCAATTCCAAAACCTCTACGTACGACAAATTCTATATTTAACTCCAACTTATAAAATCGGGTAATATAAAGCCAAAAAAAAAAAACCATTAAAAAGTAAATAATGATTAACCTTCGGAAATAAAACTCAATTCAAAGAATTCTAGAAAACGTCGAGAGATATTAAATACTTACAAAAATCAAATTTAAAATAAATTTCTCAAATCAGATATGCTGTATAAACATAAAATATCAGTATCCAAATTGGCAAAGGTATAAACCGAAAAGTCAACCGGAAAATCTAAGTCCATGAAACTCCCAACAAACCCCGTAGCCTAGATCCGGCAATTCCGTATTCCTAAACCAAGGAGTCGGAATAAGAGAAAAAGGTGTAGTTGGTTCGTATTAATTCTAGGATGCTCTAAAAGATGAGATTAACGAATTTTCGATCTATTTCAAACCCGGTCGGGTACAAACTTCGAAAAGCGTACATCGGGATTTGAAATATTAAATATATGTTATTAATACCGTTAGACTCATATCTTTATAAGGATTTCTAAAATATCAGTTCTACAATTTTTTTGATAACTAGAATTACCTGATTTTGCGATTTTGTTTGTATTTCATCACTACCGGTAATTAGCTAGTCTTTTGGTACTATTTACTATTATTCATTATACAATTTTATTATTCTTATAATGTATACCCCGATTTTCTTAGTAATCAAGTAAACTTCGGAAACCGGAGAACGAAACCCTAAATTGGTCTAGTTCAAGCTTAGTGAGAGAAGCTTAGAAACCCTAGATCTGGCTTTCCTTTGGTTTCATAACAAAAGAGGTTTTATAAAACACATTAATGTGAATTATTGTTTTAAGGTATAATTCAAACCTTAGAAATTTTTTATTTCGAAAATTTTTCTGTTTCGGGCCTTCCCGAGCTCCATTATGGAAAAACGAGCCTCGGGACTAGAAACTCAGAAAAATATTCCGAAATACTTTAGAACCGAAATTTTATAAGGATTTCAAAAATATAAATTTTATAATTTTCCGAGCTATAAAAATTACAGTTATAGCTTTTTCCCGTATTTTCTTTACTACCAGTAAAGTAGATATCTTGTCTATTATTTACCACTATTCACAAGTACAACCTACACTACACACTACCCATACCCTATTTTTACATCCTTACAACTACTCATTATATTTTCTTTTCCAATGAATTTTTATCTCTTATTAAATTATTACATTTTATTACATAAAATTTCAAATTCAAATAATATTAACTCACTCTCCCTCTCTCCCCCTATATGGCCGGTGCACCCCCCTCTTCATTCCCCCTCTATTTTTTTTTTATTTTACCTCTTTTTAATATAAGTAAACCCTAAATCACTTAATATATAAACTCATTTTCACTCTCTTTCTTCATTTTTCACTCTTCCAAAAATTTTGAAAAGAGAAAACTCTCTCTTTTCTTTCCTATTGTTGCCGTGAACTCCACACACACTCACAAGTCCATTTCATCTTCATTTCTTCTCCAAATCTCTCTTTAGGTGATGATTTCTAGACTTTCCACTACATAATCTTGTAATGACAAGACTATTCTTGTGTGTTTTTTACTTTAAATCCCAATGAGCAAGTGCTAGGAATGAGAAAACACTAATACATGAATACCAAGCCATCACAAGAAGTATTATTATGTTCATGCACATAAAAGTAGAGATCTTGCATGGAAAATATATGTTCATGTCCTTAAACGCATCTTCATGCACTATAAGTGGTAGATCTAGTATTCAGACACTCATATTTTTCTTGACATTCATGTTCATATGAATATTTTGTATCTTCATGCATCAATGTTCATAAAAATTTAGTCTCGTATATATAAATGTGATAGTTGGTAGATCTTTGTGAAAATAAGATAAGGAACTTGAAAAGAAAAGATTTTTGTTAGGAATGTTCAAGGGAAAATTCGTATGATTTTCAAGACCTATTTTAAAAACCCTTGAAACCACTTTGAAACTCATATTTTATATGAAAAATGAAGGATATAAGCAATAGGTAACATTAAGTAATCATTTTTATAGGTTATAATGAGTTTGGATATGAGTAATGTGCAAAACAAGTAGTGGAATTAAGATGAAAAATTTTGAGTTAGTGTTCAATTTGTTAAATTCGTAATTTGAGATGATGCCTATATAAACACCTAGTATTCAAGCTCAAATTGCATGTTTTATGTGTTAAGTGAAGTCCTTAAGTAATAAATATAGTAAAGCTTTAAATTTTGATGCATTAAACAAATTTTCTCAAAGGAAACATGCAAGAAATGAATTTTTCCAAAATTCAGATTTTTGTGAAAAGCCTATTTAAAAACATACTTTCCAAGTGAAAAATATAAGTTTTTATATGGAAACGAAGACCTTGGATAATATAGATGATGAAAACTCATTTTTATTTAGATAATAAGGAAATTCTACGAACAAAATCCCAAAACACCAATGAGATGCCAAATTTGGGAAATTGGATTTTCAAGGAGTAGTTATTGTTAGAGTCTTGTATGACTTAGGAGTTCTCAAGTTTTGCATTGTCAAAAATTATCAAGATCATGCATATATTGAACTCATCACATGTTATTCATATTGGGAACTCATTCATATTTTATATACACATGAATCATCAACTAGATACATTTTGATCAAATGCAAAACAATTTTTCGGAAATGAAAAAGGTTACAGACCAGATCTGATCCCTCTGTCCCGTGACCTAAATGTTTTCAAAACTTGGAAATAATAATAGAAATAGATAGATCTTTCAAAATAGATAGAAATCGATATAAAATTTGCGAAATTCTGAGTTAAAATGACCGAATTATGACTGTTTTAAGTTGGAACTTCCGCAAATAGCGAGAATCACGATTTTGTTTAGTTCAGATGCATAGTTTGAATTAGTTAAGTGATGAAGTTCTCATTAGGTTATTCTTATTTGGTAGGTGATCCCAAGAACGACGAATCCTTACCACCCGATTATTATTACTAAGAGACCAGCGTACCATGGCCAAGTGAGTATTACTTCCAATTTCAGTTATTGCTTGTGATTGTAATGATAGTTACACTAGTTGCTAAGCAAAGACAAAAAATGAATATGCATGATGGGGTTATTTGGGTATTATATTTGTCTGCTGTTGATATGTGAAGTTGAATTTAAAGAATATTGAAGCCGGGTGGTAATTCATTGCTTGTATAGAGAGGAGCTAGAATTGATTATTTACGAGTATTGCTTGGTCACCTTAAAGAATTGGATTAATCGATTATTAGACCTCAATTATAAACTCGAATTCATTCATATCACGATGGGGATGGAGCATTAGCATTTGTTGGTTTTTTGTGATCCATAAAACGAATATGTTGGTTAATCCTGATCCATAAAACGAATATGTTGTTAATCGTGATCCATAAAACGAATATGTTGGCTAATCGTGATCCATAAAACAAATTATTATTCAGTTGACCATGAGCTTAAATGGCGTTGTACCGCAGGATTCGTTAATCTACTAACCCAGGATGGAGGGCACAAGTCCATCCACATATGATTTCCGGCTGGTCATATGTTTGCCGAATTCACGTGTTTGATGCATTTCACTTGATTGATTAATCACTTGCTTGAATGTTTTGTTGAAATTGTGATATGGAAGTTTCCACTCACTAAGCTAGTATAGCTTATACCCCAATAGTTTCCTATTGCAGTATGAATACTTATGGCTATCTCAGCCGCGGACATCAGGTACAACTCTTAGACATTAAGGAGCTTTTGATGAGGCCGGGACCTAATAGTAGACACGGACTTCTAATCATGTTTCCTAAGTTGGTATTTAAAGGATAATATAAGGGATTTTGTGAGCCTAAGTGATGTGATCCATATAGCACCATCAATTGAGCCCATCAAGTTCAAGATCAATAATCCAGTTAAAGGAAAAGAAGGCTTGTTGACGGGAGTTATGATCATTAAATCACAAGTTAAAGTTTGGGATATAAGAGATTAAAGGATTTTTAGGGATATTTATTGTTCATTAATAGTTTAAATGTTTCAAGTTAAATAGTATATTTCAAGGACCAATCACAAGAGCTAGAGCTAAGAAGATTCAACAAGCCTACAATAATCACTTCCAAGGCTTATTAGAGCATGCCAAGGATGAATCACAAGGTTATCAAGGCTTTGGAACAAGGATGGAGCAAGTATACTTCAATATTTTTCAAGTAATCATCAAATAGAGCCAAGGAAAGCTGATTCGTGCAGAGAAGCAAGAATGGCCGCCGGCCATGACTCCCCTGGCCAATTTTTCGAACTTTACAATTTTGCTCCAGAATGCTTATGGCCGCCTGCCATCTTTGATTGGCCGCCAGCCAACATTTAGGACGTATTGAATTCATTGTTTTGGCGTTTTGTTTTCATTGTTTGAGTTATATAAACCCTATTTGGGTCCTTATACAAGATAGATTATTGTTGAATGAAAAACCAAAGCTTTTGCTTGAATTCTTTGTGTTCTTGATTTAGAATACATGCTAAAGGAACATTCAAAGGAGTTTTGATCGCCTTCTTTGTGGAGTGTTTCAGAAATAGGGCTGACTTTGTTCTATCTATTTAGATCAAACACTAAGACAAACCTATTTCTAATCCATCTTAGGGATTGATTACCGATAGAATTCGTGGGTTTTCGTATTACTGCGCTGGGGTTTCATAATATCCAAAAGGGTTCTCACGCGTGATTGCGAAGGTTCTCGCATCACTAAGAACTCTTAACGTTGTTGACAGGGGTATGCCCCTCAGTTCATGTAATAGAATAGACCTAAAGGAAACGATTATGATTTACATTCTTTTTGCTATGTATATCTCCTTAAACTACTACGAAGCAAAGTATGGTCCCTGTATGCTGAAAGTGAGTCTTACACCCGATGTTCAAACTCATGGGAAGGCTAAGGTTGCCTTACTTGAGTTTAAATATCGAGTGTGGCAGACTGTCGCGGTTAGGGTGCCCTCTAGGGCGTGACAGTTTAAGTTGGTATCAGAGCATGGTGAAGAATCTACAATCATAACCTTAACTGATAGACTTAAGAAGACTAAGACATGATGAGAGTAAAATAAATAAAGCCTAGATAAGAATAGCACGGGTAGAATGGGTTTTACAAGTGTGATTCTTTCTTCTTTTGTGAATAGCTTACTCATGGTGAAGCCCGCCAAGCGGCAAGGCAAATGCGTAAGCAACCTGGTGAGACCTTGGTTGAATACCGTTTGAGAATTAGCGTCTTGTACGAAGACTTTGCTTTAGCTGGTCATCCCAAGTCAGTCCGAGAGACGTTTAATATGTGGAAAAGAGGGTTGATGAACACTGAATGGCATAAAGTAGTGACCAACCTCGAGTATTGCCCTCTAAGGAAGAAATGTTGGTCGAAGCTTGAAGTAATCTATATAGTGGAAAGGATTGATGTTCATAAGTCAGGGGAACCCATGTTACAAGAAGCTACCTTTGTGTTGAGAAACGAAGGGAAACCGACCTTTCTCGATTTTCAAACCTAGAACCTAATTGGATATCTGTTTTTCTATGCCCATAATGTGTTGGGAGATCATACCGATTAGCTTCGAGCGGATGCTCAAAGTCATTTCTTTTGGTGGGGAGTGTATGGGGAAGTGATACCTCCACCCACCGACATGGCTTAGCCACCTCCACTAAGTGAAATTGGTTACCAACCCCACGAGAGAAGAGATGGGATAGAGGATGTGAACATTAACCATTCTGGAGGAAATTGATGAAAGAAAGGGAGTAGCATGCAAAAAGAGGAATTAAGAACCTAAGGGAGGAAACGAGACCTATGTCAAACCCATAAGTCCAAGTTGAATTTTGTAGTTGCGACCTTGAAAGATAGGTCATAGTAGCTCTGTTGCTTCATATATCATCTATGTTTGTTGCTTGTTGTGATGTTTTGCATTAATATATGTTGATTTCGATTCCCATGTAGAGGTCCCCATACCTCCAGTTTAAGTTTTAATGAAAAGCTATATTGTGTTTTATGAAATTGAGATTTCTTTATTTAAGTTCCTTAAATTATATGATAAGATCCCAAGGGGGCTAACAATTTTTCACAATCTTTTTGGGTTTTCTGATTTTAAAGGAAAACAGAAATAAATGATATGGATGATATTATTAGTCGATAGGTGCCACGACTAAAAAATCAAACTGGTTTGTGAATGGAATCACAAATCGATATAACTCACGATTTGTAAAAAAACTCTCACGAATTGCTAAAGGAATATAAAAATTCAATCAGCAAGAAGAATAAAGAAAATTATAATTCTCAATATTCATAACATGTAATGACAATCCTGTCAATTACAAGAGAGAACTCTCTCACATTAACTCACCAAAATAGAAATAAACTAAAACCTCCAATTCTCAAGATCAAGGCGTAATATATAGCCTTTTACATAAAAAAAAAAAACCCTTAAAATAACCTAGGAAACTAAAGGACATAGGAAAAACCCAAAAGCCATGTAACTGACAAAGAAATTAAAGACATATAACTGACAAAAATAAGTAACCGACTGTAACTGACAAAGAAATTAAAGATATGTAACTGATAAATAATAAGTAACTGACTGTAACTGACAAATAAATTAAAAATAACAATTAACTGATAAATTGGCCTTGATGTGTTTGCATCATTATATTTTTCTTTTATAATTACTCGCTTGTATAAGAACTTCCGGCAATTCCAATTTTCGATAGGAAAAGTTAATAATGTTACCAGAAGATTACTTAACTAAGTTAATTAGAGGTAACATAACTGCGGTAGGGAAAGAAGATGCTGAGAACAAAACATGTCAAATGGACCCAATATGGGGGGAAAAGTAACAAGAGGCACCGTCGCCAACCCCACCCATGGCCGATGCTTGAACCGCTTTACAAGCGACTTTAACACATACTATCTTTCTAAAAAGTCTCTAAACACATAACCGATAATTTAAATATTAACTAACTTAGACTGAAAATAAAAGCAAATAACTTATCCCGTAATCTTCCATTAACTTCCAGTCTTGAAGTTCTTACCGGAGCTAAATTACTGGAAGTGACAAGCCATGGCCTAAGTGTAAACCTGAAAGGACTGTTGGAGTATGAGCAAAACCACGAGCTCAGTGAGCAACCAGAACATACCACATATCAAATAAGTTTCTTAACAATCATATTAAATGCATCAATCAAACATATGCACAAATGCAAGCCTAGATAACTCGAAATCCAAAGCAGGATGAAGATTTACGCCTGCTCATCGGGGTTGAAGGAGGACAGTACTATGGCCTACCTACCCCGGAGAGACTAAGCATACAGGAAAACAACAAAACTCACTTTAATTATCACTTTAAATTTAACATATCTTTTACACTCATTTTCTGTTTTTAGCAATAGAAACTCCACTAAATGTTAGTCATTTCAAAGCGATACCTTAAGCGGCATCCTTCATTTACCATTTAGATCCTATGGTACCGACAGAACAAAGGTAATCTTGTCATGCCCCGAGGGTATCCTAGTAGTAGTAAACAAGATACACTTGATTACCATTACTAGCTTACCTTCTGAGAATGACATATTTTTAATAAACAGGATCTTTTAGTTGCTTGGATAAGTTGAACAAATATATATAAGACATAAATTAGTAAATAATTGTCGCACTAAGTTTTTAAAAATAAAATATTACAGACTATATCATTTCTATAAACTCCTGCAAATACATAGCTAAAGATTCCAATGCAAGATACTTGCAACTAAAAGATAAATAGAGATATATATTCTTATCCTATACTATTCTTTAAGCTTCCAGCTCCTAATTTCTTATCGGGACCATGCTCCTGGTAGTAATGGGCCAAGATCGCAGAGTGAACCTGAAAGGACTATTGGAGTGTGAGCTAAATCACGAGCTTAGTGAATAACCCGAACTTATCACATAACCCATTCAAGTTATTACATGATCATATGCAATGTATCAATCAATCATATGTATAAATATAAGCTTGGATAACCCAGAATCCATACAAGATGAAGATTTGTGCCCTCTTATCGGGGTTGAAGATCACAATCTATGGTATACCTACCTAGGAGAGACTAAGCTTTCAGGAAATAGTAATGCTCAATTTAATTATCTCTTTGAACTTATTGTGTCTTAATATTCATTTCTTGTTTTAGCTTTAGAAACTCCACTAAGTGTTAGTTATTTCCACGCAATACCATAAGCAGTGTCCTTCATTTACCATTTAGTTCCTATGGTATCAACAAAACAAAGATAACCTTGCGATTAACTAATAGCTTTCCTTGCCTAGATAACCCAAGCATTACCAGAGATCCGAAATACTAACACGTAGTAGGCTACCACTTACTCAAATGTTATTTTATGCAAAATATGCAATGCATGTACAATTTTCATTATGGTACCAGTAGTTTTAATTGGTTTGAAGCCAATCAAGCATTACAGACATTCAATCATGTTACATAAGCAATATAGTCATACATAATTCTATTGTCACTTTTATTAGAGTGACTTGGCAATCAATACAATACACAGTTCCCATAAACCTTACAGTACACCCAAATTATTGTCTTTTATTTAAGGTTCGCTAGATTTACAAGCACAACCAATGTAATAATACTGAGTTACTCACCTGCTCATGTTGCTCAGTCGTAATAATCGTCAGGAAAGTCCTCACAAGTACCCAAATCACCCATTGACATGATTAATATAATCATTAATGACACAAAAACTATATAACTCAACTCCTATGAATGTCTAAGTGTCCTATCGTGCTGCCGGGTTTTTCATTCTATTACTATATTAATTCTTTAGAGATCTTACGATAATTAAGTATTATTTCACTCACTTTTATTTCAAGTTGCTTGATTTGATTTTGTTTGATATTTAAATCTATTAATGGGGTATTTAAGAATTTTGACAATTTAGTTAATTCACTTTTATAATTTTTATTGTTTAAAACTATCAATTTTCTTTTGATTTACTTGATAAATTTTTCTTGTAAATATAGGTATCCCTATATTCACAAATTTAGATTATTTAAATTTCCATTGTTATCTAATTATTTAAAATTATTCACTTAGATAAATACTTAGTATTTACTAAACTTGTAATTTTTCTTATAAACTAATTAAATACAACCCTAATGACAATAAATTTATTAACATAAAGATTTGCTAAAAAAATTCTTGTTGGCCGAAAATAATAACAAAAGCAATAGTAATAGTATAATAATAATAATAATAATAATAATTGTGGTGACAACATTAATAATAATAATTACGAAAAAGACAATAAAAATAAATAAAATAAAATAAAATTTTTTTCACAATAACATTATTTGTAATACTTGTCTTATACTTTAATCAATATTAATTTATAAATTTTTACCGTTAAAGTTGAAAATTAGTAATAATATTACTAAAATAGCTTTAGCCTTAGCTTTTGAGTTTTATTATAGATATTACATATAAAAATATTTAAGAAATTATAATTTCAAAAACATTATTAATTTAAGAATTTTTAATAATATTAGAAATATTAACAATTATAGTTGTAAAACTTAGTAAACTTGGATTAAATTAACAATAATGATTTATATTACTAATAATCTTCTCTTGTTAATGTTAATAAACTCATTTATATTACTTAGATATTATATGTTTATTAATACCGAAAAATATTTCATTTTTTTAAACTCAATTTTTCAAAAATTTTGATATTATATTACTAAATAGCAATATCACTTATAGTATATAAAAAAAATGAATAAATAAATAATAGTAGTCCTAAAATTACTTATAATATTAAATATTATATACTTTAATTTAATTAAATTCGTTTTTAAATTTTTTTAAAAATAAATTAGAGCCGAGAGGTACACGGGGTGGTGGAACACACCCGTGTTCCCCCCCTGCTCATCAAGGAAGACACTGTTCATTGTCTTCCCTGATGGGCTCGGTCGATTCCGGCCGATTCCTGACATTCCAAGGCCTATTTTTCAGCTCCTATGAGTTCCTATGATACTATATTATCTAAATATCACATCAAAACATCAAAATAACAACATGTTCCATGATATTTAGATCATCAAAGTAAAACTAGGGTTTTTGAAAATCACCGTCGTCGAGCCACTCCGATGAAATTCAAAGCTTGTTTGTATGTTGGCTACATTCCTATGATGTTCAAGAGTCAGTTTCAATCCTTAGTTTTGAAAGAAAACAACTCGAATTACATCAACTCACCTTAAGCTCGTTTCAAGCGTTTTTCCGTATTATTTTTCCTCTGATTCGTACTAGGATTATATATGCGGTTTAATTTCTGTTTCCAGTTGTTTTAGCTATTGATTACGAGTAGGTTTTATCTGGAAAATTTGAGAGGAGGTTGTGTTTTTTTGTATCCTCTTTAAGAGCTTTAAAAAATATATATATATATTATATATAGAAGAAAAAGAGAGTGTTTGCTACAGCATTTCCTACGACATTTTGATCCGAATTCCTCCACTTTGTTACTGTTTTATCAGTTGTTCTTATTGTCATTAATGTGGAGTTGATTTGGCAAGGTTGGATTGGCTTCTAGAGTTGATTTTTTTTACCTAAAATGCATTATTTGAGCAATTTCGGTTCTCCTTTTTCAAGAACATCTACACCCTACATATAAGCAATCCAACATATCCTACAAGTGTTTATACATATATATTAATATTTAGATAATAATTAGCTATATTTTCGAGAAGTTTATGACATTAATTAGGTATAAGTTAGCTAGTATTTGAGAGTTTTTTACACAAAAATATTTTTATTGAGTCCTACAAAATATTTAGTTTATCAAACATTACAAATTTAAGTTTTAATTTTACACAATTAATTATTTATGAAATTTTATCTCTCTCTATGAAGGTTTCTAAGCTTGTTAGATCAGTTTTTGTTTTAGGCCCTAAGGGCTTAAGAAAACCCTAATTTGAACAATGGTATAATTCAAATATTTATTTAGAGTTTAGATCTTGAGTTATACATCAGTTTATGTTTTTGTTGTGTATTTATAATTCTAACGGTTTATCTTAAGGTAGTCATTTCCCAATTATAAACGTAGTCGATCAATTACTTAATATCGCCTTAGATATAGAAGCTAAATTATTTATATATTTTAGGTTTGGATACCTAATATGAAATCTTATCAGTAGTGTTTATTACTATCTAAGAATCTCTATTTTTAGGATTTAAATCCATGTATAGGTTCATTACTACTCATTGTTCTAGTCTCGGGTCTTTATTGAGCGCAATAGTAGTCATTTAATTTCTATATTTATATTTTTTTATTTAATCCATTCGTATGAAAAGATTCGGGTTTGAAAATTTGAGTTCTTTTAATCATATCTTGAATTATCAGTTCAAAATACGAAATCTCGTTTTTAGTATCAATTAGGGTCAAAGAAGTTCTTTATTCTGTTCATAGATCCTAGCCCAGCCAAATTTAAATTATGGATCTATTCTTAGGTTTTTATTGAATTCTAGGTTTACTAACTAGTTCATTCTTTCTATTATAGAGTCATATATTATCGTGAAAAATTTATAGCCTCTTTGCCTAGAAAAACCAAGCATTACCAGAGATCCGAAACACTAACACATAGTAGGTTGCCACTTACTCAAAATGCTGCTTATGTAAATCGTGCAATGCATGTTCATTTCATTTATGGTACCAGTAGTTTTTAATCGGGTTTAAAGTGATCAATCATTTCACATACAAGCAGCATATTATATAAGCAATACGTTCATACAAAATTCTGTTATTACTGTTGTTAGAATAGCTTAGCTATCAACAATTCATATAGCAAATAATTCCCATAAACCCATACAACAAATTCATGTTATTATCTTCCATTTAAGATCAGCGAAGCCACAAGCACACATAATGTAATAAGCTTGAGTTACTCACTTGCTCATATTGGCTAATTGTAATAATCAATGGGGGAAATCCTCACAAGTATGAAGGTCACCGATTGAGATGAATAAATATATTGATCAATACAACATAAATTATGTAATTAAACTTCTATTAGTGTCTAAGTGTGCTATATTGATATTTGGTTTTCTTTTTATTACTATATTAGTCCTTTAATGGTCTTATGATAACAATTATTATTATTATTTAACATTTATTTTCATTTTAAAAAAAAATAATATCGATTATTGTCCTCATCATATCTGGCTTTCCTCTGAAATTGCCATGGTTGTCCCAAAAGAATATGACAAGTTTCCATTGGTACCACATCACATAACACTTCATCATTATACTTGCCAATCGAAAATGAAATTAGAACCTGCTCAGTCATCTGAATTTCTTCATACCCTTTTGACAACTTTAATTTATAAGGTGTTTGATGCATGCTAGTTTTCAAATTCAATTTTTCTACCATCAAGATACTAACAAAATTTGCGTAACACCCACAATCAATCCTCAAACTGCATGTTTTGTCTTTTACATGGTTTACATGGCATCTAGTGTAAAATTTAGGATCACCATCAACATCATGCCTCAACAGACTAGATCTCACTTGCACTTTACTCATAATTAATTTTTTTTTTTTTTAGACAACTCAAACCCCAGATAGCAAAAATCAAACCCCCGACAACAAATCAAAGTCCTCTTTTTTTTTTTTCCTCCAAATCCAAATCGAACCCTAAAAATCAAAGTTTTTTTTTTAAACCCTATATCAAAAGATCACAACTTTTCACAAAAGAACCCTAACAACAAACCAATCAAAATCAAATCTTTGTTTTTTTTTTTTTTTATCTAATCCTAATAAGACAAATCTACCAAATCAAAAGACATAACCAAGGGATATGAATGATTAAAGTGTTACCTCTAATCGAACTGAGATATGGATTTACTTGATTCAAGAAGCCGAAGCTCTGATACCAAATGATGAGAACCCTAGGTATATTAAACCTAAGACCCAATGATAGATGATGGAATTCGAACCCAGGGACCGTCTAATAAATAAGGTTATTTTTCGTTATTTATTATAGCTTAGTTTTTAGGTTAATTAAAAGCCTATATAAATCTATGAGATGTAACATATATGACATATATCTTTGATAATGAAAATATGAGATTTTCTTCTCTTTGAGTTCTAAAAAGAACTTACTTATGAACTTATCGGGAGTTTCCCACGGCATTCAACCCCTTTGACTTATCAATCGGTTTGCCATCACCGGTTGTGGCGTCTACGACTATACAAAGATTCTTGCCCCCATATAGGCAATGGGTCGCGGTTCCATCGATTTTGAGGTCTTGAGAATCTAGATAATCAAGCGTATTGATATAGGGTTTCGTCACAGGTTGGCGTGGTTCGTATCACATACATTGCCATAGACTTAATATTAGAAGCCTCCATAGAGTTATATTAATGGTAGTGTAAATGGAAATGATGTAGGATAATTATTTTGAATGAATTAGAATAAGGAAAAACTTTGAAGAAAATTTGTCTAAACTTTAGAAAACCCTAGAAATTAACTTTGAAGTTACTACAAGACCATTGTCTTGAAAACCCTAACTTATAACCTTCTAAATTAGTAGACACATTATAATTGTCATCTAAACAATTAGAATTAGCCAATATACTACCGATGAGAAGTCTTGAACTTAAGACTCATAATAGAAATTTACTAAAATATAGACAAGGAAATTAAGTGGATTAGAAACAATCTTAAGGAATATATTAAAAACCGAGTGCACAACAATTACTTTGATGAACTTAAAAATAATGTGGTAATGGTCATTAGTAATCTAGATGGAACCCCTTAATTCTAATTAAGAATTCATCTTACATAAGGTTGAAAGACAAAATATACAATAACAGAAAATATTGATATCACTAAATACATTAATGGGTAAAATAAATTAAAGTTCAAATAAAATTCTTTGCCATTAGTAAAAGCTTAAGACTAAGAAATAAAAATAAGACTTGAGAAAGTCTTACACTAATTATAGAGAACCATTTGCAAACAAATAAATTTAGTAACTAGCATACTATAGATAAAATAAGCTTTTTAACACTTATTTATACATAAAAATGTAAGATAAGATAAGTAATATAAGTATACTTAAAGATTTTGTACTAAAAACATGAATTTAGAACTAATTAGATCACTTTTAGTAGAGAAAGTGTATTCATACGAATTTTATAAAATATAGGATATTTCATAAATCTTTTAACAATTAAATATGGACTACCTTTAGAATTGATAGAAATGACTTTACTTAGGGTAAAACTAATATAGGACACTTAGACCCTCATTAAGAATTGTTTACAAAGTCAAATATCTAAATTATGGAACTTCATTCATCTAATAGGTGAATCTGAATCAATTTAGACTTCCCAGAAGATTACTACGATTGAAAGCATCATGAGCAGGTGAGTAACTCTGATCTATTACATTGTTTGTGTTTGTAACAGTAGTAGCACCAAAAGTTATATATGAAAATGATTGTATGAAACATGTGGGATTGGGAATTGTTCTTGTTACGAAAGAGCCAACGGTCCAAACTTTAGATTCAAACCAACATGAAGATCAAATTGCTACCACGGAAACTCAAATGAATTCAAGTTCAAAAAGTTTTCCTTAAGGACTAATCACAAGAGCTCGAGCTAAGAAGCTTCAACAAGCCTATAATAATCACTTCCAAGGCTTATTAGAGCATGCCAAGAATGAATCACAAGATTATCAAGGCTTTTGAACAAGGAGGGAGCAAGTATACTTCAATATTTTTGAAGCAACATTCAAATAGAGCAAAGGGAAGCTGATTTACAAGAGCAGCAAGAATGGCCGCCAGCCATTCCCCAAGGCCGCTAGCGATTCTCCTAAGGCCGCCGGCCATGACCCCTTTGACCTTTTTTTTAACTTTGCGAAATTTGTCCAGTTTGCTCATGGCCGCCAGCCATCATTTAGGACGTATTAATTCCTTGTTTTGACGTTTTGTTATCCTTTGTTTTGGTTATATAAACTTATTTGGTTGTTTGTAAAAGACAAATTATTGTTGAATGAAAAACCAAAGCTTTTGCTTGAAATCTTTGTGTTCTTGATTTAGAAAGGAATGGTATTGAGTCTACACGACCGCATCTAGTCCCCAAGCCCTCGGCTCTTAGCACTCGACTCGGCTAGGCTCATCCAAGAATGCATCCACATGCGCCTTAGTACCCCTGAATGAGCTCTGGCACCGGGCTCGTTATCCAAACGAGTCATCACGGACCATACCGATCGACCTGCGTAGGAGTAGCATGCTACCAAATGCAATATATCCGATGCGATGCATGACCAATTTAATTTTTTGCTTAGGTCAAAAATATTTATACATTCCTTAAAGTGACCAACCAATATCACATATAACAGGAATAATATGAACGGTGCAGTTATCCAATCAAATCGTGGTTTCGATATGCTTTAGTATTCTTTGGCATACATTCATCACAGTCTCATCATATATCCCATCCCCATTTATATCAATTTTTATCTTGTTCCTATAATTCTAATGCAACTAACTACAGTCACAATCAAAGTAACAAAACAAGGAGAAAACTCACTCGGCCATTGGATCACCGGTCTTCTAGTAATAATAATTCGATGGTAGGGAATCTTCGATCTCGGGATCTCCTAAAAAGGAAGAAATACTCTAATAAGTATTTCAACTCAAAATAATCTAAACGATCTTATACGAACTATCAAATTCGTAATTCTCGTCCTAAGCGGGAATTCCAACTTAAAACGGCCATAACTTAGTCATTTTAACTAGGAATCTTGCAAATTATATATCGATTTCTATCTACTTCGGAAGATCTATCTAATTCTAATATTATATTTAATTTTTGAAAACATTTAGGTCTCGAAACAGAGGGATCAGATCTGATAAGTAACGGTTTCCGATTCTTAAAAATAGTTTTGTAAATGTTTGAAATGTTTTTATTATATAAATTAGCCATACATGCAATATGAGTGATTTCCTAACATGAATGGCATGAAATGAGTTTCATGTATGCATGGTCTTGATGATTTTTGGTAAAAGAAAATTTTGGAACTCTTTATTTTGCAAGACTTCAACTATAACTACTTTTTGAAAAGTCTAGTTTTCTAACTTTGATAATTTCCATTTGTTTTGGATTTGTTACTTAAGAAATATAATTATTTTGTCAAAATTGAGTCTTCATTATATATATTACTTATGACTTCATTTCTCATAAAAATTTCCATTTTACACTTTGTAAATATGTTTTAAACAAGCTTTTCACAAAAATCCGAATTTTAGAAATCATTTTTGAATATTCTTATGGGGAAAACTTGTTTAATGCATAAAATTTGAAGCTTTGCTATATCTATTGTCTAAGGACTTCATTTAACACATAAAACTTGCAATTTGAGCTCATATACTAAGTGATTACATATGCATCATCTCAAATTACGAATTTGACAATTTGATCACTAACTCAAAATTTTCCATTTTAATTCCATTACTTGTTTTACACATTACTCATGCCTAAACTCATTTTAACTTGTAAAAATCATTGCTTAATGATATCTATTACCTATATACTTCATTTTTCACATAAAACATGAGTTTTGGAGTGATACATGGGTTCTAAAAATTGGTCTGGTTGGGATCCGAATTTACAAAATTCATTTTTGGTTATATCTTTTGATAAAATCTATCTAAGCTCATGAAAATCCATTCCTTACATATCATATCTTATGAGCCTTCATTTCTTAATAAAAAACTTCATTTTTGAGTTGGAAAACATGTTTTTAAAATAGGCCTTGGCCAAAATCCGAAAATAGAATTTTTATTTTGAAAGTAACTTTTGGAAATCACTTTTGATTCTTGTAAAAAGAAGTCTTGATGATATACATATATTAAGCCTTCATTTTCTTAAGTAAAAATTACATTTTGACACTTGGAAAGTGGTTTTTAAATGGGGGTCTTGCCAAAATACGAATTTCACAATTTTGTTTGAGTTCATAACTAAGATCTATACTTAATATGAACATAAACATAAAACAAATGCATGGTAATAAGCTATAAACATCATGGATCTAAACTTCACTTATCAAAATCTTTCATTTATGGTATCTATACCCTAAGCCCTTCATTTTAAATGAAAAATATACATTTTGAAGTTGAAAAACCACTTTTCTAAATAGGGTTCCATTTTCATCCGAATTTTCAAAAGTTGTTTTTGTTGAGAATAAAATAGATCTTGAGTTTCCTACAACTTTCCTACCATCATCATGTTATCGCAAGTTGTTCATGAGCATAAACAAAGATCTAATGCATTTATGAAATCAAAACACTAGATCTAGTCTTTCAAACTAGTTTTAAATGGATAAATCACTAAGATGAATATGTGGATGATAGATCTATGCATAAATCATAAGAAATAACAAATATAACAACTTAAACAACAAGATCCATGGCATGAACAAGATCAAAGCTACAAAAATTTAGATCTACAAAATATATCAACTTTAAACAAGAAAATAATTGTAATACAAGATAATAAAAGTAGAGAAAAGGAGTGTTCCATTTTTGGCATCATCATCCTAAGCTTTTAAGCTTATGGAAGGTCATTTGATGCATGAAACCTTCATTACACTTTACCTAGATCACCTATGGAGGCTTTGAGATGAATATTTGCTTAGAAATCTTCAAGAAATGTGGGTGGAAGCTAATGGAAGAGATGGGGGCAGCATGTGTTCTTGAGGAAACAAGAACAATATGAAGAAGAAAAGAGAGGAAAATGAGAGAGAAAAAGCTAAAGAATGAAAGAGGGAAAGTGAGTAAATGAAGGAGAGAGAGAAAATGAGTTTTTTAATTGAATAAATGAGAGAAAAAATAAAACAAGGGCAGCCAAGAGGGACCCATGCTGCACGTGAATGATGGTGAGGAGAGAGAGTGAATTTTGTTGAAATTTGACTCAAATTTGAATTGTATAATTAATGTGTAATGTAACTTTTTGAAGAAGGATTGAAATATAATTAATTTTGGTCAAAATAGGAGTAAATGAAGGACCATGACAGCCATAAAGAAGGTGAAAAATCTGCCATCAATTGTGGGATAATGTGTAGAAAGATTGAAGTGAAAAGGAAGTGATATGTGTAAGGTGTACTTGAAGGTATGGGTTGTAAAAGTAATTTATTAATAAAATAAATTAAAATTAAATAAAATTAAAAAATTTATTCCAAATATTTGTAGCAGATTTTTCATATTTAAAATTAAATAATTATTTGAATTATTTTAGTAATTTAACAAATATGTTACCGGTATGATCAAAATACGCGATTATGGGCTATAAATGATATTTTTATAACCCGAAAAATTCTAAAAAAATTATTTTATGAAAATAAAAATATTTTTAAAATATTTTCCAATTATTAAATTAATTTATTTTATTTTTAGTATCGAGTCTTAAACAGAATCTGATCCCGTAAAGACCCGGAACGAACTAAATTTTAGAAAAACAAAATTTTCTATAACATATAAAATATTTATCTAAAAATATAAGACTTTATAAGAATAATAAAATTTTGTAATGAAATAAAAATGAATAGTGCAAATGACTAATCAATTACCGGTAATAATGGAAATACGATAAAAGGTTATAACTGTAACTTTTATAACCCGAAAAATTTCATAACTGATATATTTAGAATTCTTATGAAATTACGAGTCTAACGGTACTATTGGTATGTTTTTGATATCTCGAGCCCCGGGACATGCTTTTCGAAGTCTGTATCCGAACGGGTTCGAAATAGGTCAAAAATTTACCAATCTGATATTTTTAAACAAACTTATATTACTATGAGCTGTTCTATATATTTAAACTACATCTCGGCCTTTAGGGTTAGGGGCACTAGATTGCCGGACTTATACTATTGTATTCCGGTTATGATTTCCGGGTGATTTTCCGGTTTAGACCTTTGCCAATTTGGAAACTGATATTTATGTTCATACAACATATTTAATTTGAGAAGTTTATTTTAAATTTTATTTTTGTGAGTATTTATTATCTTTTAACGTTTTTTTTTTGGAATTTTTGAATTGCGTTTCATTTCCGAATGTTTGCTTTTTAATAATTCGTTTTTGGGATCTATATTACCCGACTTTATGAACCGGAGTCACGTATGGAATTTGTCGTACGTAGTGGCTTTGGAATTGTAGTATGTTGAGTTCTTACTTTGTTTTTGGGAATTCTTATTTTTCCCAAGATTCGAAAATTTTTCAAATTCGTTCGTGATTTAAGACTAGTTGTAATTCGGTTTTAATTTGGAGTGATTTTTAGGGTTTATTTTCGAAGTTCATCTTAAATTATTTATTGAAATTTTTCGGGGCTTACAAGCAGTCAGATGGAAGTCAAAGTAACTCAAATAGTGTTGAAGTTTATCCTGAATTGAATCCTAGGGATAGGGGTAAGAGGCCCCTGTATCGTGATCCTAGCAGAGATGCTTGAGGAGTGAATGACTAGGATATGAGTAGTAATATGTAATTAGAAGACTATGAGCTACTAGATGTAAAATGCCACTTTTGACATGTACATAATAGTATTAGGCATAATAGTTGTAATGGCAGCTCTTTTTGTCAACTATATGTATTATGAGTTTGATTATATAATGTAAATTATGTTTAGTTGTAATGGAAGTTTCATTTGTGTATGATGATATGAATTTCTAATAACTTATAAGGTTGATGTGAAGATTGGTTACCTAAATTAGTAAACTTTGTTTAAATTACATATTGCTACTAAAAAGTGTCTCTAATGTTGATAGAGTACCAAGGACAGGAGCCGGAAATAATAGAGGAAGAGGTGAGTCCTCACAAGCAGACCAACCTAATAATGCATCTAAGCTGCCTCAAGATCTTAGAAGCTATACTTATGGCAATTCAACAACAGAACGTTTTGATATTGCAAGCTTTAAGAACAGGACAAACACGCTAGACAATGTCCCCATCAAATGAGACACCTAACGTATCTCAAGAAACCAATGGAAGACCGGAAAATTCTAATATGTCAACTCAACCATCAAATACCGAGCCTAGAAATTTGGGACAAACTCCTGAACTTGCCCCGAGAGTACAAACACCCGGACAACCTGGACAAGAATTATTACCACTACACCGAGCTCAGAGGAATTAATTACCAGAATTCATTAAGTGCAATAGATATTTTCAAGGACATCCCGGCAGACCTGAAGAAGCTGAGGATTGGATAGCTCAAATTGAAAGGTCATTTGATGCATTCCAAATACCTGAAGCTTTAAAGACATCCTATGGATCATACCTATTGCGTTTAAGGGCAAGGATTTGGTGGGACTCTAAATTAAGGACCTTATCACAGCGGTGACATGGGAAACATTCAAACGAGAATTTTTAAAGGAATATTTCCTCGGAAGCTTAAAGGCAAAATATAGTACCGAACTGATGAACCTGAGTCAAGGAAATAAGACTATTGATGAGTTTGAGCATGAGTTTAATCGACTACTACAATTTTCCCTTGATGCATATAAAGATAGTGATGAGTTGAACAAACAAACTTTTATGGCCGGATTAGAGCCACATTTCCAGAGGAGGCTTGCTGAGTTTGAGATATCTGATTTTGCTGCTTTAGTGGAGAAAGCACGAGTTATAGAACGTGCAAAGGTTTATGAAATGGAAAGGTATAGAAAGGTAAGCTGCCTTGCTACAACCTTGAGAGTTAGGACGTTCGGGGAATACGATCTCAAGTTATAGCCAAGCCGGATCGATCGTTTTGGGTAAGGAAAGCCCGGGGACTAGTAGTACGGTTTGTTGGAACCCCAAGACGCGTGCAACTCTAAGGAGGTCGTTTGTGACCTAGTTCAAAGCATTCCCTAACCACTGATGGAGGGGTAAATCCATCACACATACGAAACCGGATAGTCGTATGTACTGTTTGATCATATGATTGTTGCATTTATATGCTTGTTTAATAAACTTGGTTGATTACCTATTATGAGTACTTTTGCGTAAGGAATATCTCACTAAGCTAGTTATGCTTATACTCCTATAGACTTTTGATATTGCAGGATTATCTTTTGCACCTGATACCATCTTGATCCACCGGGTAGAATCCTTGTTCTGAGAAGCTTTTGGAGGAATTCTGTTTTGAAGTCATAGAGTAGATTTCTTCTAAAATCTTCTGGCTTTAGTTATTTTATCTTTAGTAGAACTATGTTGTTATTATTGGGGGAATGCCCCATAGAAGATGTAAGACTTTATATTTTAACGCAATATATTAAGTGTTATTTTGTATGTTCTGCTGCCAATATCTTAAAATACATTACTTCACCAGTCTCCCTTTGATGTGAATGTACGCCTTGCACCGATATAGAAACTTTCAAGTGAATGAGGTAGTCATTCTTAAGTTTTAATATTGTGTACGGCGGGCTGTCACGTTTAGGGTACCCGTTGGGGCGTGACAGTTTAATTCGGTATCAGAGCTAGGGGTGTGCATGGTACGGTTCGGTTCGATTTGCATCTCAAACTGAACCGTACCATAATTTACGGTTTGATTTTTCTTTTAAATTTGAACCGAACTATACAGTTCGGTTCGTAATTTTTTCGAACAAAAAAAAAAGGTCCGGTATGGTTCGGTTTGATGTTCGAACCGTTTTTTCATAAAATAAAAAATATATTTTATCGAAAAAGTTCAATTACATATTTCTTATCACTAATGCAAATATAAACAATAATATTTAAAATGAATCATTTATCAAATAAACATGTAAAACTTATAGGAAGGAAAAGATTTCATCAATTATAAAATTATAACTATGACTAATCTCATTTTTTTGAATTATCTTGAACTATAATGATATACTAGACTTTATCTCATATAAGACATAAAATGTAATTCGTTGTATGCCTCTAACTAACATATTACCAATTATATAAATCAATAAGTAACTAAATAATATAACTAGATTAATTAGTAAGACAAATGGAAAAGAAATATGCAGAAGTTAGAATACTAGAGGTTAAATTCTAAAATCTACCTTACTTATAGATAACATAACAATTAAAACATATTATAAAAAATCTAATTTTATTCTAATGAATAACACATATCTAAGTAAAAAAATTTTACAACAATTAATTTTTTTAAGTTAGAATACTAGAGTTTAAATTCTAAAATCTATCTTACTTATAGATAACATAACAATTGAAACATATTATGAAAAATCTAATTTTATTCTAATGACTAACACATATCTAAGTAAAAAATTTTAAAAACAATTAATTTATTTTAAAAAATTAATTGTTTTTAAAATTTGTGATATAGATATGTACCATTAATAAAACAATTAAGAGTAAAAATAATATGTTTAATTTTTTTAATATATAAAACGATTCGATTCGGTTCATGTCCCGAATCGAACCGCGAACCGTTTGCTCTTCAATGAACCGAACAGCGACCCGAACCGTTTCAAAAAAGAACTGAAATTTCGGTTTGGTTCAGTTCGGTCCGATCCGGTTCGGTTCACGGTTCGGTCGGTTTTTTTTTTTTTTTTTTTTTTTTTTGGCACAGCCCTAATCAGAGCATCAAGATTAGGGAAAGAAATAGTAAGTTTAGAAGTAGAAGTCTTAGAGATAGGATAAGTTTAAGATTTAGCCATAAGAGTTTTAGGAAGAATCCTAGAATTATAGAAAGTGAGGATATATGGGAAACCACATGTTCTATGACCATACCTAAGATATATAGATGGCCCTAGAACTAGTTTATACCCTTAAGAAGAATAGGAGGATTTCCAAACCGTTTTAAAGCCTTAAGAAAACACAACCCTTGCAAGTTGTAGCTAGTGAGAAAACAAAGTTAACTTGCTTTTTGTTAATAAAACTAAAAGAAGAAAACGTTTACGTAAAAGACTATACCATCAACCTTTGGTAACGTTGGAAACGAGACTCGTAAACGTCATCAAAGGATCGAAGGCAAGGATATTCTTTCAAGAAAACAGAAGTGGAAGAAGGCGAAACTAACCCTGGATTCCCTCAAGACTCAATGGAAGGATCGAGAAAAAGGAAGTAAGGAGCCACGATGAGAAGAAAGCGTAGCGTTCACCCAAGACGTAACGCCTTAGTATTAAATCGCAACTAATCAAAAGATGTAGTTAAGTATTTAACAAATAAAAGTAACCTAATGATTTCTTAATAATGAAATTCCTTTGTTTTGTTTTTATGACATTTATATCATTTCTCTTTGTGAGTAAGATGCATGATTTTTATTTCTTACCTTGTGAACTCTTTAAATTGAATTTGGATTTTCTTTCTTATTAAGCTCCTATCAATTCCTTTTTTGCAAATTTTGTATCTTGAATTGTGATTTCTGGTCTTTATATTTGAGACTTACGTGATTTCTGTAAAGGTTAGTATGGAGCGTAAAATAGAAACTAAAATCTAAAACGATTAAACAGCCGTCCAAGGAGACGTAGAAATAGAGAACAAAGAGATTCTAACAACGTACCAGCTGAACGAGGAGTAACTCCGCGTAATCAACAGAAGAATAACCCTGCTCCTGCCCCGAACCAGGAAAATGACTTTGCTGCTGCCCTTGGACAAATGAACTAGTTGTTGACTATTTTGATTCAACAAAAAAATCAAAATAATCCAACTCCTACTCCACCACAGAATGCTCCTAAAGCTACGGTAGAAGCACCTTGCGAACAATCGCATGCCGCACCATTTCTACTACCACCACTGTCGAGATCACACCAAACCTTGCTTGCCAATTTCATCAAAAGTAACACCTACCTTGATGGTATCAGAGCCAAGTTTCGATCCTGGGACCTGTGGGTTATGGGCCCACCACGCTTCCGCTGCGTGGAGAACCCTAGGTATATTAAACCTAGAACCCTACGATCGTTGTGGAAATCAAATCCCCAAAGGATCGTCTTGAACAAGTGATGAATAGGAACTAGACCCCAACCAAACCTGTTGATTGAAACCTAAGTTATCTAGATGATTTCCCTAAGCGTTTAGATTGAAGAAATCAAAAAGGAGTTCTTTCCCAAAGAACAAAAGAGAGAGTTCTCTCAAGAAAAGTGTTTTCTTTCAATTTGATAATCTGCCAATACATAAAGTGGAGCCTCTATTTATAGGCTTACATAAAGACCTAAAATTAATGAAAAGACGCGACCTAAAATAAATAAAATGACGCGACCTAAAATAAATGAAAAGACGCAACTCAAAATTAATGAAAGACGCGACCTAAAATAAATGAAAAGACGCGACTCAAAATTAATGAATACACGACCTAAAAATAAAAGATAATTTTTTAGGCCTTCAAGGGAAAACTTGTTTCTCCATGTCTTTGACCTAAAATTAATGAAAAGACTTGAAAATCTTCAATCCTTTGAATCCCAAACTATCCTATCAACTCTTTTGGTTCTCTTGGCTCTTGTTTTAATCTTTGAAGCTTTCATCATCACACCTCTCATCCATTCGAATGGCTTGTTGAACTTCAAATTAGACGGCTTAAAAATTAAGGCTTCTAGGATCACATCAGGGAGTCTCAGAGTCCGATACAGTACTGACTTCCTGAATATTTCTCAAAAGGGGAGAACCATCGAACAGTACGAAACCGAGTTTAGTCGCTTGTTACAGTATGCTCCTGAATCCTATAAGCACAACGAGGAGTTAAAGAGACAAGTTTTCTTGAATGGATTAGACGAGGACCTAAAGATTCGTTTGGTGGAATTTGATGTTAGAAGTTATAAGGGGCTAGTGGAAAAAGCTCAAATTATAGAAGAAGCCAAAAAGATGAAGACAAAAGCTCCAAAGAAGAAAATGTTTGTGTTTGGAAGGAAGCCTTATGAAGGACCAAGATCTGGGTTAAAAAATAAGAGGTTTAAGACCTTTGGAAGTTTCAAAGGAAGTGGAAGCAATCAAAGGGAAGTGACCAAGGTAGATGTCACATGCTGGAAATGCCGAGGGAAGCATTATCCAAAGTCCTGTCCACAATTGCAAAACAAGTGCTTCTTTTGTGGCAGCCTGGATCACAAAATCTTGGAGTGTCCTAAGAAGAACACCAGTGTCTACTATGTGTGTAAGCAACCAGGGCACTTTGCAAATGAATGCCCAAAGAGGAAAAATGCTTTAGTGAGGTCGTCCAACACCTCGGGAGGATCCGCCCTTATCAAAACCAACAATGGCAATGGAAATGGGAATCACTCTGGCACCTCGGTGCATGGAATGAGAGTCTACAATCTGGAGGGCCAGTGGATGTGCGGGGAAGTTGATGATGAGGAAGAAGGATGTGAGTTTGCTGCCTTGGAAGGAGATGAAAGCTATGATCATGGACTTGTTGCAGGTTAGCCTTAACCTCAAGCTATCATTTTGTTTGTAGTATCTTTTTACGTTATCAATCTGTAACAAATAGAATCCCTATATCTCTTTAGCCTTATCTCTTTAGCCTAAAGCTTTAGAAAAGATAGATAAGTATAGTATGGTTAGTAACTAGTGCGTGTTGAACGCAGGAAGAATACGAGTGGCTAATGAGACCGCTTATGCCTTGTTTGATACTGGAGCCACCCATTCGTTTATCACCCCTAACTTTGCTAAGAAGACCAGTTTACCTATAGTCACCACCGCTACCAGCTTCAAGATAAAGACACCCACGGGTAGCATTGTAACTACCCGAGAGATGTTGAAGGAATGCCCTTTAGAGATCTAAGGATACTGTACGACAAGTGACTTGATCATGTTAGAGATGAATAAGTATGAAGTAATTCTTGGAATGAGTTGGTTGACCCATGTTAAAGCCACGGTAGATTGTCGAGAGAAGAAGATGAATTTTAAAGATGTAAATGGGAAGAATATTGAATTCAAAGGAGAATCCGCAGTCGTAAGAAGGCAAGGATTAGGTTCGCTCGAGTTAGTAACGAATGAGGAGGAGATCGATCGACAAATCAATGCTATAGAAGAAGAAAGTGAAGGACAAAAGGTGGAGGATATACCTATAGTCAATGAGTTTCCTGATGTTTTTCCTGAGGAATTACCTAGATTGCCACCAAAGAGGAAGATTGGTTTTGAAATTAGCTTGATGCCAAATATCGAGCCAATATCAAAAGCTCCATACCGCATAGCACCGGTAGAGTTGAAGGAACTCAAGAAGCAATTACAAGAGCTTCTGGATCAAGGATTTATTCGCCCAAGTGTATCACCATGGGGAGCACCAGTCTTGCTCGTCAAGAAAAAGGATGGGCCTATGAGGTTATGTATCGATTACCGGGAGTTGAATAAGGTTACAATCAAGAATAAGTATCCATTACCTCGAATCGATGACCTCTTTGATCAGTTGCAAGGAGCAAGTGTGTTTTCACGCATCGACCTGAGGTCTGGATACCATCAGTTAAGAGTAAGGCCGGAGGATATACCAAAGACCGCTTTTCGGACTCGATATGGACATTATGAGTTCTCAGTGATGTCTTTTGGATGACAAATGCACCTGCCGCTTTCATAGACTTGATGAGTCGAATCTATAAGCTCTTGTTGGATAAGTGCATTATAGTTTTCATCGACGACATTTTGGTCTACTTAACTACACGAGAGGAACATGAGGAACACCTCCGTATGGCGCTTCGGACATTGAGAGAACACAAGTTGTATGCTAAGTTGTCAAAGTGTGATTTTTTGTTGGATAAGATATCCTTTTTGGGACATGTTATTTCAGGAAGTGGCATATCTGTTGATCCTGAAAAGATAAAGGCCATGATGGAGTGGAAGCAACCGAAAATGGTAATAGAAGTAAGAAGCTTTCTTGGACTAGCTGGCTATTATCGAAAGTTTGTAAAGAATTTCTCGACTATAGCCAAGCCATTAACACAACTTACTCAAAAGAATGAGAAGTTCATCTGGACCGATAAAAGAGAAAGGAGTTTCCAAGAGCTCAAGCACAAGCTTGTATCTGCACCGATACTTGTTTTGCCAAACCCTAAGAAGCCTTACATGATACATAGCGACGCATCAAGAAATGGTCTTGGATGTGTGCTAATGCAAGAAGGAAAAGTGATTGCTTATGCTTCACGACAGTTAAGACCGCATGAGCAGAATTATTCGACACATGACTTGGAGCTAGCTGCTATTGTAAGCTCCCGAAAAATTTTAGTAAATAATTCTAAGATGAACTTTGAAAATAAACCCTAAAAATCACTCCGAATTAAAATCGAACTTTGATAAGTCCCAAATCCAGAACGAATCCAGAAACTTTTGAATCGTGAGAAAAATAAGAATCCTCAAAAAAAAAAAAAGGAACTCAATATACTTCAATTCCAAAACTACTACGTACGACAATTTTTATATTTAACTCCAACTTATAAAATCAGGTAAAATAGAGCCCAAAAACAAATTATTAAAAAGTAAATAATGATCAACCTTCGGAAATGAAACTCAATCCAAAGGATTCCGAAAATGTTGAGAGATATTAAATACTTATAAAAAATCAACCTTAAAATAAATTTCTCAAATTAGATATGTTGTATAAACATAAAATATCAGTTTCCAAATTGGCAAAGGTATAAACCGCAAAGTCAACCGGAAAACCTAAGTCTACGAAACTCCCAATGATGAGAACCCTAGGTATATTAAACCTAGAACCCTACGATCGTTGTGAAAATCAAATCCCTAAAGGATCGTCTTGAACAAGTGATGAATAGGAACTAGACCCCAACCAAACCTGTTGATTGAAACCTAAGTTATCTAGGTGATTTCCCCAAGCGTTTAGATTGAAGAAATCAAAAAGGAGTTCTTTCGCAAAGAACAAAAGAGAAAGTTATCTCAAGAAATATGTTTTCATTCAATGATAATCTGCCAATACATAAAGTGGAGCCTCTATTTATAGGCTTACATAAAGACCTAAAATTAATGAAAAGACGCGGCTTAAAATAAATAAAACAACGCGACCTAAAATAAATGAAAAGACGCGACTCAAAATTAATGAATACACGACCTAAAAATAAAAAATAATTTTTTTTGAATTAATGTCGGTAATAACCGATCCAAGAAGCTTTATTACACTTCTTGAAGTCTTCAGCATTCAATGTAACTTTCATCTCGGGGTTCTCCATGCCTTTGACCTAAAATTAATGAAAAGACTTGAAAATCTTCAATCCTTTGAATCCCAAACTATCCTATCAACTCTTTTGGTTCTCTTGGCTCTTGTTTTAATCTTTGAAGCTTTCATCATCGCACCTCTCATCCATTCGGATGGCTTGTTGAGCTTCAAATTGGACGGCTTAAAAATTGAGGCTTCTAGGATCACATCACCCAAGAAACCCCGTAGCCTAGATCCGGCAATCCCATATCCCTAAACCTAGGAGTCGGAATAAGAGAAAAAGATGGAGTTGGATCGTATTAAGTCTAAGATGCTCTAAAAGATGAGATTAACGAATTTTCAATCTATTTCCAACCTGATCAGATACAGACTTCGAAAAAGCGTGCCTCGAGATTCGAAATATTAAAAATATGTTATTAATGTCGTTAGACTCATATTTTTATAAGGATCTAAAATATTAGTTTTATAAATTTTCGATAACTAGAATTACCTGATCTTACGATTTTATTTGTATTTCATTACTACCGGTAATTAGCTAGTCTTTCGGTACTATTCATATTATTCATTTCACAATTTTATTATTTTTATAATGTATACCCCGGTTTTCTTAGTAATCGAATAAACTTCGGAAACTGGAGAACGGAACCCTAAATCAGTCTGGTTCAGGCTTAGTGAGAGGAGCTTAGAAACCCTAAATCCGGCTTTCCTTCGGTTTCATAATAAAAGAAGTTTTATAAAATAAATGAATGTGAATTATTGTTTTAAATTATATTTTAAACCTTAGAAAGTTTCAAATTTGGAAAATTTTCTATTCTGGGCCTTCCCGGGCTCAATTACGGAAAAATGAGTCTCGGAACCAGAAACTCAGAAAAATATTCTGAAATACTCATTAGAACCGAAATTTTATAAGGAATTCAAGAATAAAAATTTTATAATTTTTCGGGCTATAAAAATTACAGTTATAGCCTTTTCCCGTATTTTCCTTACTACCGGTAAAGTAGATGTCTTGTCTACTATTTATCACTATTCACAAGTACAACCTACACTATACACTACCCATACCCTATTTTTACATTCGTACAACTACTCAATTATATTTTCTTTTTCAAGAATTTTTGTCTCTTAACAAAATTATTACAATCTAAGATATATTATTACATATATTACTTTTACTACTTAAATTACAAATCAAACAAAATTTAACTATCTCCCTCTCTCTCCTCCCATATAGGCCGGCGCACCCCATCCCCCTTTTTCCCTTTTTTTGTTTTATTTTTACTTCTTTTAATACAACCAAACCCTAATTCACTTAATATATAAACCCATTTTCACTCTCTCTCTTCATTTTTACTCTTCCAAAATTTTGAAAAGTGGAAAAACCTCTCTTCCTCCTCCCTCTAGTTGCCGTGAAACCCCCCTCCCACACACACACATACTCACAAGCTCATTTCATCTTCTTTTCTTCTTCAAATCTCCATTTAGGTGATGATTCCACGCCTTGTTTTACGTAATCTTGTAATGGCAAGATCATTCTTGTGTGTTTTCCACCTTAAGTCCCAATAAGCAAATGCTAGGGATGAGAAAACACTAATACAAGAATATCAAGCCATCACAAGAAGTAGATCTTGTGTTCAATGAGTTTTTGTTGAAATAATCTTATGTTCATGCATATAAAAAATAGAGATCTTGCATGGAAAATTTATGCTCATGTCTTTAAACCCATATTCATGCCATTATAAGTTGTAGATCTAGTGTTTAGACATTCATATTTTTCTTGACATTTATGTTCATGTAAATATTTTGTGCTTTCATGCATGAATGATCATAAAAGCTTAGCCTTGCATATATATAAATGTGTTAGATGATGGATCTTTATGAATATAGGACAAGGAACTTGAAAAGAAAGGATTTTTGTTAGAAATGTCTAGTGGAAAATTCGGATGAACTTCAAGACCTATTTTAAAAACCCTTGAAACCACTTTGAAACTCATATTTTACATGAAAAATGAAAGGTATATGTAATAGATATCTCTAAGGAATGATTTTTACAAGTTGAAATGAGTTTAGGCATGAGAAATATGTAAAACAAGTAGTGGAATTAAGATAAGAAATTTTGAGTTAGTCACCCATTTGTCAAATTCGTAATTTGAGATGATGCATATGTAATCACCTAGTAATTGAGCTCAAATTGCAAGTTTTATGTGTTAAATGAAGTCCTTAGACAATAGATATAGTAAAGCTTTAAATTTTGATGCATTAAACAAGTTTTCTCATAGGAAATATGCAAGAAATGAATTTTTCCAAAATTCGGATTTTTGTGAAAAGCTTATTTAAAAATATACTTGCAAAGTGAAAAATGTGAATTTCTATGTAGAAATGAAGGTCTTTGATAATATAGATTATGAAGAATCATTTTTATTTAGATAGCGAGTAAATTCTAAGAAGAAAATCCCAAAACACTAGCGAAATGTCGAACTTGGGAAAATTGGATTCAAGGAGTAGAAATTGTTGGAGTTTTGTAAGAATTAGGAGTTCTTAAAATTTTCATCTTCAAAAATCATCAAGATCATGCATATATTGAACTCATCACATGTCATTCATGTTAGGAACTCATTCATATTTTATCCACCCATGAATCATCAACTAGGAACATTTTGACTGATTGCAAAACAATTTTTCGGAAATGACAAAGTTACCGACCTGATCTGACCCCTTTGTTCCATGATCTAAATTTTTCAAAACTTGGAAATAATATTGGAAATATATAGATCTTTCGAAGTAGATAGAAATCGATATAAAATTTGCGAGATTCCGAGTTAAAATGACCAAGTTATGGCCGTTTTAAGTTGGAACATCCGCAAATAGCGAGAATTACAATTTTATCTAGTTTAGATGCATAGCCTGAATTAGTTAAGTGATGAAATTCTCATTAGGTTATTCTTATTGGTAGGTGATCCCGGGAACGATGATTCCTTACCACCCGACCACTACTATTACTAAGAGACCGGCGTACCATGGCCGAGTGAGTATCACTTCCGATTTCAATTATTGCTTGTGATTGTAATAATAGCTGCACTAGTTATTAAGTAAAGATAAAAAGAATGATTATGCATGATGGGGTTACTTGGGAATTATAATTGTCTGCTGTTGATATGTAAAGTTGAACTTAAAGAATATCGAAGCCGGGTGATAAGTTATTGCTTTTATAGAGAGGAGCTATAATTGATTGTCTGCGAAGATTGTCTGGTCACCTAAAAGAATTGGATTAATCGATTATTAGACATTCAATATAAATTTAAACTCATTCATATCACGATGGGGATGGAGCATTAGCATTTTTTAGTTTTTCACGATCCATAAAACGAATATGTTGGTTAATCGCGATCCATAAAACGAATATGTTGGTTAATCGTGATCCATAAAACGAATATGTTGGTTAATCGTGATCCATAAAACGAATATGTTGGTTAATCGTGATCCATAAAACGAATTTGTTGGTTAATCGTGATCCATAAAACGAAATATTGTTCAGTTGATCGTGAGCTTAAACGGCGTCGTACCGCAAGATTCGTTAATCTGCTAACCCGGGATGGAGGGCGCAAGTCTATCCACATATGATTTCCGGCTGGTCATATGTTTGCTAAATTCACTTATTTGATGCATTTCACTTGATTGAATAATCACTTGCTTGAATGATTTGTCTTAATTGCGATATGGAAGTTTTCACTCACTAAGCTAGTGTAGTTTATAGCCCAATAGTTTCCTATTGCAGCATAAATACTTATGGCTATCTCCGAGGAGCCGAGAACATCAGGTACGGTTTTTTTTAGATTGAGGAGCATTTTGATGAGGTTGGTATCTAGAAGTAGTCGTGGACTTCTAATCATGTCTCCTAAATTAGAGTTTGAAGGATAATACAAGGGATTATGTGAGCTTGAGAACTCTTAATGTTGTTAACGGGGGTATGCCCCTAGTTCATGTAATAGAATAGTTCTATATTTGTCGGTTATGATTTACATTCTTGTCGCTATGTATGCCTCCTTAAACTAATATGAAGCAAAGTATGGTCCCTGTATGTTGAGAGTGAGCCTTGCACCCGATGTTCAAACTCATGGGAAGACTAAGGTTGCCTTACTTGAGTTTAAATATTGAGTGTGGCGGACTGTCATGTGTAGGGTACTCTTTGGGGCGTGACAGCTATTGTTTTCGCACTCAAGATATGGAGGCATCACTTGTATGGATAAAGATACGAAATATATACGAATCACAAGAGCCTCAAATACCTATTCACTTAGAAGGAGTTAAATATGCGACAACGGAGATGGTTAGAGCTTATAAAGGACTATGATCTTGGAATCAATTATTGCCGAGGAAAAGTTAATGCCATCGCTGATGCCTTAAGTCCAAAGAACCACGAAGAAGTTGCCGCCTTGTTGACAGACCAAAAGGAGTTGGAGAGAGAATTCGAAAAGTTGAGTATCAAATTCATTGGAAAAGATGTGGAGGTAGAAATATCTAGCTTGGTGATGGAACCAACCCTTGTGGAACGGATTAAGAAGCTCAACGATATGATGAAGTCATGCTAAGGATCAAAAGGGAAGTGTAAGCGGAGATGTATACTAATTTCACCGTACATGAAGAGGATGAAAGGAAGGTTATGTGTGCTGGATGATGAGGATATGAGAAGAGAAATCATGAGTGAAGCTCATAACTCAGGATACACAGTACATCCGGGAGGAACTAAGATGTATCAAGATCTTAAGAGCCGCTTTTTGTGGAATGGAATGAAACGGGATGTAGCCAATTATGTGATGAAGTGTCTAACTTGTCAACACGTAAAGGTGGAACATCAAAGGCCAGGAGGATTGCTAAAACCTTTACCGATACCCGAGTGGAAGTGGGATCAAATCTCGATGGATTTCGTCTGTGGACTACCAAGGACATCGACAAGATATGATGCCATTAGGTCGTGGTAGATCGATTAACTAAATCGGCTCATTTCATACCAATCAACATGACGTACTCAAAGGACAAGCTAGCCAAGCTTTTCATAAAGGAAATAGTACGTTTACATGGAGTACCTGCCGGGATTGTGTCAGATCGAGATCCCAGATTCGTATCTAAGTTTTGGACAAGTTTACAAAAGTGTATGGGGACGAAGTTGCATTTTAGCACGGCTTATCACCCCCAAACCGATGTATAATTGGAACGGATGATCCAAACCTTGGAAGATATGCTACGAGCCTGTGTTATGGAATTTAAAGGAAGCTGGGATGCTCATTTGCCGCTCATAGAGTTTGCCTACAACAACAGCTATCACTCGACCATACAAATGCCGCCATATGAAGCTTTGTACAGACGACGCTATAGGTCGCCTCGGTTTTGGAATGATGTGGAAAAGCTTGCTATTGGACTAGACTTGGCACAAGATGCAGCAGACAAAGTAAGAATAATCCGACAGCGAATGAAAGTTGCCCAAGATAGACAGAAAAGCTGGGTATATCAGAAAAGGTGAGTTCTCGAATTTCAAGTGGGAGACCATGTATACTTAAAGATAAATCCAATCAAGAGTATATATAGAGTACATTCATAAGGAAAGTTGAGCCCACGGTACATTGGACCTTTTGAAGTGCTTGAACGAGTGGGAGATCTAGCCTATCGCCTAGCCTTGCCACCAAACCTGAAAGGTATGCACAATGTGTTTCATGTATCGGTCTTACGCAAGCATGTAGCGGATCCAGAACAAGTAGTAGAGTTGGAGCCAGTATTGCTAAAGAAGAACCTCACTTATGAGGAACACCCGATACAGATTTTGGATCGAAAAGTCCAAAAGCTTTGGAACAAGGAGATCAAATGTGTCAAAATCCTTTGGAGGAATTACACCCATGAGGAGGCAACTTGGGAAGCTGAGGATGAGATCCGATGCAAATATCCGAATCTTTTTGAGGAATCAGGTACGATAGTTAAGTTTTGAGAACAAAACTTTCTTTAAGGCGAGTAGGTTGTAAGCCCCAGTATTTTTCGATAATATAAGAAAACCCTAAGAACCGAAAGTCAAAACGAAACCTTAAAGTTAACCTAGTTCTAGGTTTAGTCTAGTGAATCTAGATTCAGCAATCCCGTGTTCTTAAACCCTAGAAAACAAAATCGAGATAATTGAGGACTATGGTTCGTAATAATATAGGAAAGGTTAAAAATATCATATTTCTTAATTTTCTAGTGTCTTTCGGATCCGAACGGGATTAGTTTTCGAAAACCGTGCCCTGGTACACTAGATAGTGAAAATATTCTGACAACACCAATAGATTCGTAAAAATATAAGGTTTTCAAAAATATCAGTTTTAGAATTTTTCAATAACTAAAAATATCAGATATATGCCGTTCAGGCATATTTTCTTTACTACCGGTGTTTTAATTGTCTAGTCTATTATTCATAGTACTTTTCTACTATTCATCTATCTCTACTTTTTCTTACACTCTATTCTTACACAATACCATACCTATTGTAAATCCCCGAAATTTTTTGGATTCAAATTATAGTTTAAAACCTTATCGGAAGTCAACTGGGTTTCCAAAGTTAACCAAACCCTAGTTTACCGTAACCGCTTAAGTTCGGCATTACCGTTTTCTCAAACCCTAGAAAACGAAGTTGAAAAAATTAACTATAATAGTTCGTAATAGCTATAGGTTTTATAAAAATATAAGTTTTTCAAAATTCGAGTGTCCTTTGAACCCAATCGGACACGACTCTTGAAAAACGTGCTGGGAGCTTGGAATAGGAAAAATATTCCGAATGTACCGTTAGACTCGTAAAAATATAAGATTTTCAAAAATATCAATTTCGTAATTTTTTAGTAGCTAAAAATATCAAATATCGCTTTTATACGTGTATTTTCTTACTACCGATATTAAATTGTCACACCACTTTTTCTCTAAAGTTACTATACCAAAATCTCTCTCAAACTCTCTCAAAAATCCTCTCCAAGAAGTCTTATAAGAAAGCTCTCTTTAGTTTCTTCTTTAAGTAAACTTTCTTCAAGAAAATCCTCCAAGCTTTCTTTATGTTCATCTACTTAGTATGAACTTAATGTGTGTTTTCTAAAACCATGAAGGTTAAGAAAGCAACAATAGATTCATACTTTGTTTTTGTTCACCATCACAAATTTCTTTATGTTCCTTAAGTTTCCTTTATGTTTATTACTATCTAATATATCTATATAGCTATATATACTATTTAGAGCATATAAGCTCATTATCTTGCAATTTATTTATCTTTCATGCAATTTATTTACTTCATTACAATTTATTTATTTCAAGTTGATTTTAAGACTAGTCATTCTAGTCTTAGACTTGTCCTCATCAAGTCAAGACAATTTCTTTTCTTTTCTTTTCGGGACTAGTCTTTTCTTAGTCCCGAGATACCTTGATGAAGCTAAGGTCCCAATACTTGATTTACTTTCTTATTTGTTTTAATTTTTCAAGTTATTATGTTCCTTTATATTTCTATAGTTTATAATTCATATTCATGCATGAACATAATGTTTTGTCTCAACAAAAATAAATGAGGAAGTGTCTTCTAAAACTAAAGGTTCTTTCTTAAATAAATATGGAAAATGGATTTCTTAAAAACCCATGAACATGCATGGAAACGATTTTTTTTAAAACAAAAGGTTTATGAAAACTTATCTTTCATCAAGATATAGAAATTCTTTTAAAAATCATTACAAGAAACAAAAATATCATTTTATTACCTTTAAATTATTGGAATTTAAGTTTAGAAAATAAAAACCACTCCTTAGGAAATTAAAATAGTTGCAAGAAGTTAATTTTAGAAAAAGAAATATTCATCTCAAATAACCCAAGAATCCTTTCAAAAGTAAAATAAATATTCCAATAAAAACTCAAGTTCAAAGTCTTTTAAAACCTTACTTTTCATAAGTTGAGATAACTTCATTTACTTCATACATTTGTTATGAGTCATTACATATATATATACCTTTCAAAAGTTTACAAAATATTCGAAATATTTATCTTATCAAATGAGATTTGTTTACAAGAAGGAAAACAAGTTTTTGTAAATTCGTGGCAAATCTGGTCACTGTCTTTTCGAAACCCAAACGACTTAGTTTGATGAAAATAAATTTAGAAATGCGTAGATCTTTTCGATTAGGTAGAAAATGGTATATTATACGCGAAATTCCGAGTTAAAATGAGCAAGTTATGGCCATTTTAAGTTGGAATTTCCTCTTATACGATTTTAATGCGATTTTAGGAAAAGTTAGAATCTTCAAGAAGAGAAATTTCATGAAATACTCCTTTTGGGTATTCTTCTTGATTAGATAATCTTGAGGAGGATTGTTCGTATCCCGAAGATTACTACGATTAAGTGGAAATCCCGAACGACTCATCCATCTCAAGAAAGGTGTCATCATGGCTGAGTGAGTTTATTCCCCGTTATTTTTCATACTCTTGATTGTGCTTGTAAAATTAGTTGTACTAGAATTTAGGAAAAATCAAAAGGAAGTGTATGATAATATGTTGAAAGAATACTAAGTATATCAAAACTCGATTTGTTTGTAATAAAGTTGTATGTGCATTAATATCTTGAAGTGTTTGAAATTGGTTGATCACTTGAAAGAAGTTAAATGTAACTACCAGACTTTAACTAAGAAATTATTCATGCACTTCATATGTTGAGTCACATTGCATTCACTACTATACAATTGGTGGGACAAGTGTATAATAGTGGTGGTAGACATAACCGGTATATCATGTAAGTGGCAAGTAGGAGCCAGTAAGAACTACTTAAGTTGGTGGCTAGTAGGAGCCTATAATAACTACAAGTTTTTGATGGCGTATAAGAGCTGATAAGATCTATAAAAGTGTTTTAAAAAGTTGTGGCTGTAATTGGCCTGAATACCCAACCCCGAATGAAAGGCGTAATTCATTCAACATATGATTCCCGGAAAGTCATATGTTTTGTGTGCTCATGTGGTTGTTGCATTCCATATGTTTGAATAATAAACTTGGTTGATAATTTACTTTGAGTATGAATTTTGGGATTTACTCACTAAGCCTATAAGCTTACACCCCTATAGATATTTGTATTCTCAGGAACACCTATTTTTGTGCTTGGGACCTCCCCATATCCGTGTAAGTTTTGGTATATTGAAGCTTTTGGAGGAAATCTGCTCAAAGACTTAGATTAGAATTCCTTTGAAATCTTTAATGTGGTATTTTAGATGTTGTAAAGATTATCACGATCCTTGGGATTAGCGGGGGTATGCCCCTAAGAAATCATGTAATAGACCTTTGGATATTAATGATATAATATGTTTTATCTCTGGATTCTTGCATGTTCATTTTTACTTGCTTAAGCTATGTTTCCCAAAAGCGTCTCCTATTACCGTGCTAGACGCCTTAAATGTAATACTAAGGCTTTCGCATGACTAAGGTAGTCATTCTTGAGCCTTGATATTATATGTGGCGGGCTGCCACGTTTAGGGTGTCACGCCCCGAAGGGTACCCTAAACGTGGCAGTCCGCCGTACATAATATTAAAGCCTAAGAATGACCACCTCAGTCACGCGAAGGCTTCCATACTATGTACAAGGCGTCTAATACATAAAGGAGACACATCGGAATGATACATTTTATGTTGATACAATTGAGTAACAATGTAAAGGAAATACAAATTTACTATACTTCAGATACAAATCACTATACTTCAAAATACAATCATTCAACTTCGATTACATTCATCCATAGACTTCCCTACATAACTATTACAAGACAAATCATAAAACTAGCTGATAACTTCAAAAATTCGTATTCTTTGCCGAAATCCCGGAGTCATACCCGACTCCATCCAATTCAGTCCCCACTTTGCATTCTTGAGATAACCTGTTCATTTAAACAACTATAAAGGTATAAGCTACACTAGCTTAGTGAGAATTCCCTTAATTCCGTACCATACAAGCAAGTTATAATCAACCATATGCTATGCATGAACAAAACACATGAGCAACAATTATGTTGGGTATCCGGAACCCACACACAGAACGGATTTTACGCCCTCCGTATCTTGGGTTAGGGATGGTATTGAAGTCTACACGACCGCTGCTAGTCCCAAGCCCTCGCTCATAGCACTCGCCTCGACTAGGCTCACACATGGAATGCATCCCCGATGCGCCTTAGTTCCCTATGAATGAGCTCTGATCCCGGGTCTCATTATCCAAACGAGTCCTCGGACCATACCGATCGACCTGCGAGGAGTAGCACGCTACAAATGCAATATGTCCGATGCGATGCATGATCAATTCACTTTTTGCTTAGGTCAAATTACTTATACATTCTTTACAGTGACCAGCCAATATCATACACATAACATAAATAATATGAATAGTGCAGTTATCCACTCAAATCATGGTTTCGATATGCTTTAGTATTCTTTGGCATACATTCATCACAGTCTCATCACATATCCTATCCCCATTCATATCGATTTTTATTTTGTTCCTATAATTCTAATGCAACTAGCTACAAGCACAATCAAGGTAACAAAACAAGGAGAAAACTCACTCGGCCATTGGATCACCGGTCTTCTAGTAATAATAATTCGGTGGTAGGGAATCGTCAATCTCGGGATCTCCTAAAAAGGAAGAAATACTATAATAAGTATTTCATCACTTAACTAATCCAAACTATCTCATTCAAACTATCAAATTCGCAATTCACGATCTAAGCGGGAATTCCAACTTAAAGCGGCCATAACTTGGTCATTTTAACTCGGAATCTCGCAAATTATATATCAATTTCTATCTACTTCGAAAGATCTATCTAATTCTAATATTATTTTCAAGTTTTGAAAACTTTGAAGCTTCGAAAAGTTCGGATCAGATTAGGGCAGCAACAATTTCAATTTCCAAAAAATAGCTTTGTAAATGTTTGTAATGTTCCTACTATATAAATTAGCTATACATGCAATATGAGTGATTTCCTAACATGAATGGCATGAAATGAGTTTCATGTATGCATGATCTTGATGATTTTTGGTGAAAGAAAATTTGGAACTCCTTATTTTGCAAGACTTCAACCATAACTACTTTTTTGAAAATCTAGTTTTCTAACTTTGATCATTTCCATTTGTTTTGGATTTATTACTTAAGAAAATATAATTATTTATGTTAAAATTGATTCTTCATTATATTTATTACTTATGACCTTCATTTCTACATAAAAATTTCTATTTTACACTTTGTAAATATGTTTTCCAATATGATTTACTCAAAAATCCGAATTTTGGAAATTTTTTATCTTGCATATTTCTTATGAAAAACTTGTTTAATGCATCAAAATTTGAAGCTTTACTATATCTATTGTCTAAGGACTTCATTTAACACATAAAACTTGCAATTTGAGTTCAAATACTAAGTGATTACATATGCATCATCTCAAATTACGAATTTGACAATTTGATCACTAACTCAAAATTTTCCATTTTAATTCCATTACTTGTTTTACACATTACTCACACCTAAACTCATTTTAACTTGTAAAAATCATTGCTTAATGATATCTATTACCTATATACTTCATTTTTTGCATAAAACATGAGTTTTGGAGTTGATAAATGGGTTTTCAAAATTGGTCTTGGTTGGGATCCGAATTTAGAAAATTTATTTGTGGTCATATCTTTTGATAAAATCTATCTAAGCTTATGAAAATCCATTCCTTACTTATCATATATTATGAGCCTTTCATTTCTTGAATAAAAACTTCATTTTTGAGTTGGAAAACATGTTTTAAAAATAGGCTTGGCCAAAATCCGAAAATATAATTTTTATTTTGAAAATAACTTTTGAAAATCACTTTTGATTCTTGTAGAAAGAAGTCTTGATGATATACATATATTAAGCCTTCATTTTCTTAAGTAAAAAATTACATTTTTAATTCTTGAAAAGTGGTTTTTAAATGGGGGTCTTGCCAAAGTACGAATTTCACAATTTTGTTTGAGTTCAAAACTAGGATCTATACTTAACATGAACATAAACATAAAACAAATGCATGGTAATAAGCTATAAACATCATGGATCTAAACTTTACTTATCAAAACCTTTCATTTATGGTATCTATACCCTAAGCCCTTCATTTTAAATGAAAAATATACATTTTGAAGTTGAAAAATCACTTTTCTAAATATAGTCCCATTTTCATCCGAATTTTCAAAAATGATTTTTGTTGAAAATAAAATAGATCTTGAGTTTTCTAACACATTCCTACTATCATCATGCTACTATAAGTCATCCATGAACATAAAACAAAGTTTAATGCATTTTATGAACTCAAAACTCTAGATCTAGTTTTCTAAACTAGTTTTAAGTGCATGAACACAT
Organism: Combretum micranthum; assembly: GCA_024138025.1. Taxonomy (NCBI): domain Eukaryota; kingdom Viridiplantae; phylum Streptophyta; class Magnoliopsida; order Myrtales; family Combretaceae; genus Combretum; species Combretum micranthum. Next base: position 439,127 of record JAMXBD010000398.1, on the reverse strand, counting down.
GTGAATGAAGAATATATGCATAAATCATAGGTAATAACAAAAATAATAACTCATATAGCAAGATCTATGGCATAAACAAAAATCAAAGCTATAAAAAGTTAAATCTACAAAATATAATAACTTTAAAACAGAAAATAATTATAATACAAGGTAATAAAAGTGGAGAAGAGAAAGATTTCATTTGGCATCATCATCCTAAGCTTTAAGCTTATGGAAGTTCATTTGAGCATGAAACCTTCATTTACTTTACCTATATCACCTATGGAGCTTTGGAATGAAGATTTGCTTAGAAAATCTTTAAAAATGAAGTGTGGAAGCCATGGAAGAAGAAGGGGGCAACTTTGTTTATTGGAGAAACATGAACAAGAAGAAGAAGAAAAGAGAGGAAATAGAGAGAAAAGGTTAAAGAATGAAAGAGGGAAAGTGAATAAATGAAGGAGTGAGAGAAAATGAGTGTTTTAATTGTAATAAATGAGAGAAAAAATAAAACATAGGCAGCCAAAGGGAGAGGGGGCTGCTGCACGTGAAAAGAGAGGGAGGAGAGAGAGGGTTTGATGAAATTTGACTTAAATTTGAATTGTGTAATAAATGTATAATGTAGCTTTCTTAAGAAGGAGTGGAAAAATAATTAATTTGGTCAAAATGGAGTAAATGAAGGACAATGGCAGCCATCAAGGAGTAAAAAATCTGCCATGAATAGATATAATGAAGTGTAAAAAGATTGAAGTGAAAAGGAAGTGATATGTGTAAGGTGTACTTGAAGGTATGGGTTGTAAAAGTACAAAATAAAATAAAATAAAATAAAATTGGAAAATTTATTCCAAATAATTGTAGCATATTTTTCATAATTAAAATTAAATAATTATTTGAATTATTTTAGTATTTTAATAAATATGTTACCGGTACGGTCAAAATATGCGAATATGGGCTATAAATAATATTTTTATAACCCGAAAAATTCTAAAAAAATATTTTATGAGAATAACAATATTTTTAAAATATTTTCCAATTATTAAATTAATTTATTTTATTTTTAGTATCGGTCTTAAACAGAATCTGATCCCGTAAAAGCCCGAACTAACTAATTTTTATAAAAACAAAATTTTCTATAATATATAAATTATTTATCTAAAAATATAAGGCTTTATAAGAATAATAAAATTTTATAATGAAATAAAAATGAATAGTGCCATAGACTAACCAATTACCGGTAACAATGGAAATACGATAAAAGGTTATAACTGTAACTTTTATAACCCGAAAAATTATATAACTGATATATTTAGAAATCTTATGAAATTACGAGTCTAACGGTACTATTGGTATATTTTTGATGTCTCGAGCCCCGGGACACGCTTTTCGAAGTCTATATCCGAACGGGTTCAAAATAGGTCAAAAATTTACCAATCTAATATTTTTAAACAAACTCATATTACTATGAGTTATTCTACATATTTAGCTACGCCTCGGCCTCTAGGGTTAGGGGTACTAAGTTGCCGGACTTAGGCTATTGTATTCCGGTTAGGGTTTCCGGGTGATTTTTCGGTTTAGACATTTGCCAATTTGGAAACTGATATTTACGTTTATACAACATATTTAATTTGAGAAATTTATTTTTAAATTTTATTTTTGTAAGTATTTAATATCTCTTAATATTTTCGGAATTCTTAAATTGAGTTTTATTTTCGAATGTCAATCATTATTTACTTTTTAATAGTTTGTTTATGGGTTTTATATTACTCGATTTTATAAGTCGGAGTTAAATATGGAATTTTTCGTACGTCGTGGTTTTGAATTTGAAGACCACTGTGTTCTTATTTTATTTTTAAAGATTTTCATTTTCTCAAGATTAAGAAGTTTATGAATTCGTTAGTGTTTTTGGACTAGTTGAAATTTGGTTTTAATTTGGAGTGATTTTTAAGGTTTATTTTTGAAGTTCATCTTAAAATTATTTATTGAAATTTTCCGGGGCTTACATAGGGTACCCTTCGGGGCGTGATACCTATACCTTACAATTTACCTTCCCCATACAATTTTAATCACATCACACTTTACACATTACTTCTTTTATTACAAAAAAAAAAAAAAAAAATCAATTCCTTCCCCCCATACAAGCAAAACCGGTGCCTATCCCTCTCTCTTCCATCTCAATTTATTTTCTTTTCCATTTTATTTAATTACATCTAATTTCCACTCCAAAACTCTATAAATACCCCATTCCTCTTCCATTTTTTCACACAACACAATTCATACTAAAACTCTCCCAAAATCACTCTCTCAAAATCTCTCTCAAGTTCTCTCTTTTCTTTAGAAAACCAAGTCCCACATAATACTACAATCCATTCTTTCCTTCTTCAACAAACACATAACCTTAGGTAAAAGTTTCTTTCATATACTCCTCATGTTCATATATTCATATTTTGTTTTCGTTCATGTTCTTATTTTCTTTATGTTACTATTATGTTGTTATTGTTATTATTTGTTCTAACCTAACTTATATAAAGTATTATGTATATTATGTATATATATTTATTTAGAGCATATAAGCTCATTTGTTATTTATTTACTTTCAAGTTATGCAACTTATTTACTTCATGTTGTTATTAAGACTAATCTTTCTAGTCTTAGACTTGTCCATGTCAAGTCAAAACAATTTTCTTTTTTGCTTTTCTTTTCTTTAGAGGACTAGTCTATTCTTAGTCCTGGGATACCGTGATGAAGCTAAGGTTCCCAATACTTGACTTTACTTTTATGCTCTTATATAATTTATCTTAATTATGTTGTTTTTATTATATTTCTCATAGTTATATATTCTCATTCATGCATGAACATGTTGATCTTGTCTCAACCATAATGAAAATGAGTCTTTCTTAAGTAATAAAAATAAGAACTCTCTTTAAAAATAGTTTTTGTCACATAAGACTTTATTCTTCCATAAAGACTTAAAGTTTTGTCTTAATAAATACTTTCTAAAATTAGATAAGTTCAAGTTCAAGTTTTAGTAATAATACTATATGGTATTTTATCAATGAAAATAAAGTTATCAAACTCTCTTTTAAACCAATGAAATAAAGAATAAAATTCTTTAAACTTAATTCTTTGTTTAAACAAAGGTTTACTTAAACTTATATGTAAAGTTTTCATCAACATATTAAGGTTTTACAAAATTATTAAAGAATAACCTTTCTAATGATAAGCTTTACTTAAGAAATAAAAATAATAAAATAACTTATAAAATTATTGATATTATCCTTTTAAAGTGAATCAAAACTTTAGAAAAACTTTAGAACATATAACCATGAAATATTTAGAAAAACTATGTTTTCCAAACCACTAGAAATAAAGTTATGAGAATCTTAAAAGATGAAAATTTCTTTTTGAAAGTTTAATTATTCTCAATAACTAAGAAATGGAGCTAAAAAAAAAAAGGAAATACTCACTTATGATAATTTAGGAAATTTTTTCAAAACAAAACTAATTTATTTTCAAGTCTTAAGCTTATCTCACTTTAAAAAAAACACATTGTTTTATAAGATCATCGTTGAGACAACACCACTAAATTCATGCATATGGTTTGAGTCTATATATATGTACTCAAGGGATTTTCAACCATACAATATATCTATATTTTTGTATGAAAGCTCTTGAGTGAAGAAAAGTTTGAAAACTTAAGTTTTGAAATTGGAATTTTCGTATCAAATCTGTAGGTTACTATTCCGAGACCCAAATGACTTCTTTTGATAAAAATAACCTTAGAAATAGATAGATCTTTTCGAGTAGGTAGAAATCGGTGTATAATATGCGAAATTCCGAGTTAAAATGAGCAAGTTATGGCCATTTTAAGTTGGAATCTCCATTTCATACGATTTTTACGAATTCAATAAGATAGATTATAGAGTTTGAAAAGATCTTGGATGAAATACTCATGTCGGGTATTTCTTTTGTTTAGGTGTCGAGGACCAAGATCTTCTCTTCCCCGAGGATTACTTCGACTCCTAGAAGAAATACTATGGACGAGTGAGTTTTCTTTACGCTTATGTATTCGCGCATGTGCTTGTAGAATAGAGCATTAAATGTTAGGGAAAGATAAAATTGATATGCATATGGGATATCATGGGAAGTATGTATTTGAATCGTTGTGTGCGATCAATGAACAATAAGTATATCGGGACCTGATTTGTGATTGATATAAATGTTTCCATGTATGTATTGTTATGTGTGCAAATATTGTTTGATCGCTTTAAATGATTTAATGTCATTGAAACCCCCATATAATAAATTGCTCATGCATATTACTTAGAATATCATTTCGAGATTTTGCTACTACTCCTTAGTGTGGGACCGGAAAGGTAAGCTGCCTTACTATAACCATGAGAGTTAGGACGTTCGGGGAATACGGTCTCAAGTTGTAGCCGAGCCGGATCGATCGCTTTGGGTAAGGAAAGCCCAGGGACTAGTAGTACAGTTCGTTGGAACCCCAAGACGCGCGCAACCCTAAGGAGGTCATTTGGGACCCAGTTCAAAGCATTCCCTAACCACCGATGGAGGGGTAAATCCATCACACATACGAAACCGGATAGTCGTATGTACTGTTTGATCATATGATTGTTGTATTCATATGCTTGTTTAATAAACTTGGTTGATTGCCTATTATGAGTACTTTTGCGTAAGGAATATCTCACTAAGCTAGTTATGCTTATACTCCTATAGTCTTTTGATATTGCAGGATTATCTTTTGCACCTGAGACCATCTTGATCCCCCTGGTAGAATCTGTTTTGAGAAGCTTTTGGAGGAATTCTGTTTGTAGATTTCTTATAAAATCTTCTAGTATTAGTTATTTTATCTTTAGTAGAACTATGTTGTTATTATCGGGGGAATGCCCCTTAGAAGATGTAAAACTTTATATTTTAACGCAATATATTAAGTGTTATTTTGTACAATCCGCTGCTAATATCTTAAAATGCATTACTTCACCAGTCTTCCTTTGATGTGAATGTATGCCTTGTACCGATATAGAAACTTTCGAGTGACTAAGGTAGTCATTCTTATGTTTTAATATTGTGTACGCGGGCTGTCACATTTAGGGTACCCGTTGGGGCGTGACAGGGTTATCTTTTGGATGAAGGAGCTTTGAAGAAGTCGGAACCTAGCTAAAGGCGTAGACTTCTAGGAAAATCTCTTTGACATAAACTCTAATGTTTGTAATATGGTTTTAGACTGGATAGACTTCTATTATTATTTTTGGCAAGGGTATGCCCCCTTGACTTTTATAAAGACTTAACTTATTTATCTTGTTGTGATTTCTATTCTTAATGCTATTGTATGCCTTCTTAAGACTATTCAATTCAAATGAAACTTCCATTACTACTAAACATAATTTACATTATATAATCAAACTCATAATACATATAGTTGACAAAAAGAGCTACCATTACAACTATTATGCCTAATACTATTATATACATGCCAAAAGTGGCATTTTACATCTAGTAGCTCATAGTCTTCTAATTACATGTTACTACTCATATCTTGGTCATTCACTCCTCAAGCATCTCTGCTAGGATCACGATACAGGGGCCTCTTACCCCTATCCCTAGGATCCAATTCAGGATAAACTTCAACATTATTTGAGTCACTTTGACTTCCATCTGACTCTTCCTTTGATTCTATTTGCTTGTCTTATTGTGGTACCTGTACTGGATCAGGCTCTCTAATTCTTAATTAAGCTGTTCTAGGCGCCTCAGGTATCACTGGTGTTGGAACTACTTGGTCTATATTATTTGCTTCCAAAAATTCAGGGTGCTCCACTTCCTAAGGAATCCATCCTCCAAAAGGTGGTCTAAGGTCTGGATGCAGTGGTTCGGGCTGAAACGCATGTATGTATGCGTCATACACTTGCCTATATGTCTCATTTACCGTATCCAAGGCTTCCCTTAAGCATTGATCTCCAAATCCTCTCTTGTTTCTATTTTCTCTCTCCGTCATACCAACTTCTCTTATAGGTATCTCAAATGTACCATCTCCCGGTGCTTGTGATCTAACCCCTATAGGATGTGACACTCTAGCAGCTCACCTAGTATGTGGGGGTACTCTAGGCATACTCGCGCGGATCTCCTTCTGGTATCACTGGTGGTCTAGTCATCAAGTCACCATAAGAATATTGTGCACCAAGAGCACGATCTAGCATCTGGCCATCAATGAATGGATCAGTATCCCTAACTCCCACATGATCACTCCTTATATCATGAGCATAAACTTTTCCTCTTCCAATGGTTTCCCAGAAGCTAAAATCTGGAGGAAGTGGCTTAAGAGATTCTATAGAAATAATAAATACAATATCATCTATCTCGACGGCTCCACCTTTCTCCTTTGCTATCCTCTCCAATCTATATATCACCTCCACTGGAGTTCCGGGATTGGGAAAAGCCCTCTCTATGAGCATTAGCCATTCTTTAAACAAAGGTAACAATCCCCTATTCCATGTGCCATATACCTCCTCTAGCTTCATAACTATGCCATTAAGTGCCATATCTTCAAATAGTACTCTAAGCCTCCTTTTGTATTCTGTCAAATTCTCCATATCTAGCATGGCGAAGGACTCCCATCTCCTTAAGCATGTATCCCGGTCATCCTAAACAAAAAAACAAAACAAAACAAAAGTGCATGATTAATCAAAATCACACAAGTTTATTTTTATTTGTTTAGTTGTTCCTATTCTTAAATTACTTATCCTATGCTACCCCATAACTATTTTATTTCTGTTCTTGTATTTCTTATGTATAGTCATCTTTCTTATCATTGCAACTGGGCTCTAATACCAACTAAAACTGTCACGCCCCAAAGGGTATCCTAGTTGTACTGTATTATATGTAGTATTAATTTCTATACAATACAACTAGTTACTCTAAAGGATGTGACATAAAAACATGATCGTTTAGGTTGCTTGATAAGAAATGATGTACATACATAAAATACACAAAACAGATAAAATAAACTCCTTATAAAGTCCGTATAAATTATTACAAACTGTTTTATCAACTTATAACTAGGAACGTAAAATAGATGTAAGTTTACTAATTGATGTGAACGCATCAAGGCCAATTTATCAGTTAATTGTCATTTCTAATTTCTTTGTCAGTTACAGTCAGTTACTTATTTTTGTTAGTTACATGTCTTTAATTTCTTTGTCAGTTATATGTCTTTAATTTCTTTGTCAGTTACAGTCAGCTATTTATTTTTGTCAATTACATATCTTTAATTTCTTTATATGTAAAAGACTATATATTAAGCCTTGGTTATGAGAATTAGAAAGGGTTTTAGTTGATTTCTATTTTGGGTGAGTTCATGTGAGAGAGTCCTCTCTTGTAATTGACAGGATTGTCAATACATGTTATGAATATTGAGAATTATAATTTTCTTTATTCTTCTTGCTGATTGAATTTTTATATTCTTTTAGCAATTCGTGAGAGTTTTTACAAATCGTGAGTTATATCGATTTGTGATTCCATTCACAAACCAATTTGATTTTTGTTAGTCGTGGCACCTATCGACTAATAATATCATCCATATCATTTATTTATGTTTTTCCTTTAAAATTTGAAAACCCAAAAAAAGATTGTGAAAATTTGTTAACCCCCTTGGGACCATATCATTTGGTATTAGAGCTTTTGGTACGACGCTTCAGATTGGTAAGATTGTTGAACTTTTCTTGTTAGATCTGGAAATTTGGGAGTTGTGATTGTGCTACGAAATTTCTATTGTTGTTGAATTGTGGGATTTGGAGAATTAGGGTTCTTGGATTTGTTATTGAATTGCTTGTGTTGTCTAAAATCATGTTGAGATTCAGTCATCCTGAAAGTTATTATAAGGATGAGATTCAACATCAAAGAAAGGATTTTTATAAAGGTCGTTCAAGGCATGTTGAAGATAATTTGAATTATCGAAGTGAGCGATCTCATAGACTTATGAAGATTTGTATTATCGAAAGGAGGAATCTTATAAACAAAATGATCTGAATTATCCAGAAAAATGATCTCTAAAATCATGATGGTACTTCAGATTACAAAAATTTGTTATTGGGTGAAATTAGACAAGCATTTAATAAACTTGAAAAGGATTTTGAGTGTTTCTTTAAAAGTTATGAAAAGAAGTTAAATCTGCAGAAGGAGGAGAAGAAAGAGTTGCAAGTGGTTTGGGTTGAACCTAGGAAATCTGCTGATGAGAAAAAGGTTGAAGTGGTAAGTGATGATAACTTGAATATAGTGAAAGAGGTGGAAGTCATTGAGGTGAAGCCTAATTCAAATGTTGCTGAGTTAGAAGGAATGGAGGATGATGATACGATTGAACAACCATCTGTAGAGCAGGTATTAATAGTTAAGGCTGAGAAGGAAAAAGAGGTAATTGCAGATGTCGATAATTGTTTACAGGTTAAAGAAGACCCAGGGCAAAGGGAGAATTTGTTTCATACCAGATGCTTAATTCAGGGTAAGACTTGTAAATTAACTGTTGACAGTGGCAGTTGTGCTAATGTAGTTTTACAGGAGTTTGTAAAGAAGATGCAACTTCCAGTGATTCCACATCTTAAGCCTTATGGGTTAAGATGGTTAAATGCGAAGAACGTCCTGCATATTCACCAGCAAGCAAAGGTTCCTATATCCATAGGAAAGTATTATGATACTATGTTGTGTGATGTTACTCTTATGTATACCACACATGTGCTTCTTGGTAGGCCTTGGCAATATGACCGCCGAGCCATATATGATGGTTACAGGAACACTTATACAATAAAAAAGAATGGCCAGTATTTTAAGATGCTTCCAATGACAAGGGTTGATGTTTTACAGGAGCAGTTTGTTCATGTGAAAACTAATTGTCAAAAAAGTTTGTTTTTGTTGCCATGCAGATCATCACAAATAAAAAAAAAAAAAAAAGTCACCCCAAAAGCTGGAGGAGCTTTAGCATGTTCCAAATGAAGATCCATCCAATTTGACTGCCAAGATTCGAAGTCGAATCTTTTCCAAGAAGGGGAGAATGATGTGAACGCATCAAGGCCAATTTATCAGTTAATTGTCATTTCTAATTTCTTTGTCAGTTACAATCAGTTACTTATTTTTGTTAGTTACATGTCTTTAATTTCTTTGTCAGTTATATGTCTTTAATTTCTTTGTCAGTTACAGTCAGCTATTTATTTTTGTCAGTTACATATCTTTAATTTCTTTGTATGTAAAAGACTATATATTAAGCCTTGGTTATAAGAATTAGAAAGGGTTTTAGTTGATTTCTATTTTGGGTGAGTTCATATGAGAGAGTCCTCTCTTGTAATTGACATGATTATCAATACATGTTATGAATATTGAGAATTATAATTTTCTTTATTCTTCTTGCTGATTGAATTTTTATATTCCTTTAGCAATTCGTGAGAGTTTTTACAAATCGTGAGTTATATCGATTTATGATTCCATTCACAAACCAGTTTGATTTTTGTTAGTCGTGGCACCTATCGACTAATAATATCATCCATATCATTTATTTCTGTTTTTCCTTTAAAATTTGAAAACCCAAAAAAAGATTGTGAAAATTTGTTAACCCCCTTGGAGCTTATCACTAATACAAGAGATCTAAATCTTCGTTTACTACTTCCATAACTTGCTAACGTGGCTTCCTTACCCGTTCTAACCTTTGAGATGGTACTAGCCACGGTTTGAAAATGACCCTGAAAAATCTGTTGGAGTATGAGCATTTCTACAGCTCAGTGAATAACCATCACATATTACACATCAAGCACAACAAACAAGTAATTTATCAAACAAGTGTAATGCAACATTCAAGCATATGTACAATTACAAGTTTGGACAACCGGAATCGAAATAGGATGTAGATTTGCGCCCTCACATCAGGGTTGAAGGAACCTAGTCAAGGATCATGTCCTTATGACCCACTTGCTCAGGAGAAACAGAGAACCATAGGAATAATAATTCTCGCTTTATTCTTTTCTTTATGATTATAGTTTCTTTACTCAATTTCCTTTAGGAACAAAGAGACTCCATTAAATATTTGTTATTTCAAGCCAATACCACGGGCGGCGTTCCTTCTTTTGCCAAGTAGTTCCTGTGGAACCGAACAGAACTGGGATAATTTTGGAAGAACTAGGAAATTTACATCTAGAAAAACCAAAGATTAACCGAGATCTGAAATATTAACGCGTAGCAAGCTGTTAAACCTTTATGCAATATTTGTGCAAGTTATGCAATGTATGATCCTTTAAGTTATAAGCCTGTCTGTTATGAATTGATTATAAAATGACCAAACAGTTTACAGATAATACTCAACATGCTTCCACAATTTTTCACACAATTCTTGTTATTACTTTTAATAATCACAATTTAGCACTCAATTCATCCATCACTCAAGCAAGAACAATTCCCAACCCCACATGTTTCATACAATCATTTTCATATATAACTTTAGGTGCTACTACTGTTACAAACACAAACAATGTAATAGATCAGAGTTACTCACCTGCTCATGATGCTTTCAATCGTAGTAATCTTCTAGAAAGTCTAAATTTGATTCAGATTCACCTATTAGATGAATGAAGTTCCATAATTTAGATATTTGACTTTGTAAACAATTCTTAATGAGTGTCTAAGTGTCCTATATTAGTTTTACCCTAAGTAAAGTCATTTCTATCAATTCTAAGGGTAGTCCATATTTAATTGTTAAAGGATTTATGAAATATCCTACATTTTTATAAAATTCGTATGAATACACTTTCTCTACTAAAAGTGATCTAATTAGTTCTAGATTCATGTTTTTAGTACAAAATCTTTAAGTATACTTATATTACTTATCTTATCTTAAATTTTTATGTATAAATAAGTGTTAAAAAGCTTATTTTATCTATAGTATGCTAGTTACTAAATTTATTTGTTTGCAAATGGTTTTTTATAATTAGTGTAAGACTTTCTCAAGTCTTATTTTTATTTCTTAGTCTTAAGCTTTTACTAATGGCAAAGAATTTTATTTTAACTTTAATATATTTTACCCATTAATGTATTTAGCGATATCAATATTTTCTATTATTGTATATTTTGTCTTTCAACCTTATGTAAGATGAATTCTTAATTAGAATTAAGGGGTTCCATCTAGATTACTAATGACCATCACCACATTATTTTTAAGTTCATCAAAGTAATTGTTGTGCACTCAGTTTTTAATATATTCCTTAAGATTGTTTCTAATCCACTTAATTTCCTTGTCTATATTTCAGTAGATTTCTATTATGAGTCTTAAGTTCAACACTTCTCATAGGTAGTGTATTGGCTCGTTCTAATTGTTTAGATGACAATTATAATGTGTCTACTAATTTACAAGGTTATGAGTTAAGGTTTTCAAGACAATGGTCTTGTAGTAACTTCAAAGTTAATTTCTAGGGTTTTCTAATGTTTAGACAAATTTTCTTCAAAGTTTTTCCTTATTCTAATTCATTCAAAATAATTATCCTACATCATTTCCATTTACACTACCATTAATATAACTTATGGAGGCTTCTAATATTAAGTCTATGGCAATGTATGTCATTCATTTCCTTAATTTGGAATGAGGAAATAAATCAAAGGTGTAGGACTTACCTTAAGGGCTTAGAAGTGTAGATGGCAATTCCTCCTTTCTATTTAGATTAAGACCTACATATTTAGCAAATTAGTAAGTCTACTATATTTCATGAAATAAATGACTAACTTTACAATTTCTTACCCTAGTCTTCTTAATGGTAGAATGATTGGTGGTTTTCTATAATGGTGGTTGAAGCTTAGGTTGTGTGTTACTTAATTTGTTGGAGTGCTAATAATGAAGGCTAGAGGATACAAAGGAGGGAATTTTTGAAATTGTGGAATATGAGTTGTGTGTGTGTGCAGATTCACGTAGGCAAGAGGGGAGGGAGAGTAGGCTGGTGGTTGAAACTTTGACTTCCTAAATTGACTTAATCCTCTATTTATAGATGTAGGTGACTTGTAAAGTAAGTGTTGAATTAATTAATTAAATTGTTTTGTCTAATTTCTGGTGGATAGAGGGCTATCACGTGGCTTCTTGGGGCTAGGAGCTAATTTCCAAGTCTTCTTAGCTGGTTTGGAACAAGTGTATTAATTGTAATAATTGAGGTGTTGTTGGAACAATTTAATTGGGTCACTTGTCCAAGTTCTTAGCCTTTTATTTCACCTAATTACTCCTTGCTGCAGTGGTGATTTGTGGACTCCTTAAAGCAGTAACTTGGACCCTTTATCAACCGTAATTCATGTCTACAAATTGGTAAGAATAGTAAAAAATTAAATATCTAACTAATTACGTCAAAAACTATCCCCTGTGCGAATATTAATATTAATTTCGAAAAAAATTTATTATAAAAATTTTAATTTAGGTCCCAAAATATTGCTACAATATGGTTGACTTCAAATTTTATTTTTGAAATTTACGCGATTTAGTATTTCTTAAAGTTTGGTCTTACGCGATTAAGGTTTTAGGGCCTAAAAGGTCAAAATATAAAATTGGTATCTATGGACTCTAAATTTTCTAACTAAAATTATGGTGTGGTCTAAAATCTTTATTTGAAGTCTAGATTATTAATTATAGGCTCGTTTTATAACTTTTTAGTACTTATTTATAACCCTAACGGTTTATCTTTAATGGATCATTTTCATTCTATACATACTACAAGTCATTGGCTTTCTAATGTTCTTGAAATAAAATTTTATTTACACTTATATTCTAGATTCTAGACTCAGATTATAAAGTTTAGCTATAGCTCTTGTAATTATCTAAAAATTCCCGATCTAGGGTTTTTAGATCATAAATAGGTTTATAATACTCTAGAATTTCTAACTAAGGCTTAATCGGGTAAGCAAATTCCAATATCCATCTTAATTTTCAATATCCTATTTCCTTAGAATTCTCGGGTTTTACAAATACGCCCATGTTCCTCCCGTGCTTAAGTAAAAATACGAAACACGACTGGTGCACGGGGAAGACCAACCCATGCTCATGTGGGGAAACAAGTCTGGTACTGTTCATCCATCTTCTTCCTCGATTCAATTCCATTTTCTTGCTTTTAACAATTAAAAACACTCCTAAATCATTCCTAAGTGATTGTATATGATATATATAAACATTAAACAACTTACAATACATCTATATTTACATGTTCCATGATTTTTGAATCAAAAGGAGTGCAACTAGGGTTTTTGAATTTTACCTCGTTTGAGCTTGTTCGATGTAATTCGAAGCTTGTTTTTGGTTTGGTAATGATTCTATGATCATTAGAAGTTAGTTTAAAGTATTGTTCTTAACCAACAACAAGCCAAAACAAATCAACTTACCTTGTTACCAAGTTATGCGTTTTTTTGTAGAGTTTTTGTTTTGATCCGAGTTGGGGTGTTTAAGACGAGTTGGATTCGGTTTTAGGTTGATTTGGTTACTAGTTAAGATTCATTTGATCTGGAAACTTTGGCCATTAGTGAAGTTTATTTGCTTGTTCATTATGAGTTATATACACATATATAAGAGAAGGAGAAGAGGACGGTTTATATCTGAGATTTGCTCCAGATTGTTCTACATTTGTGCACTGTTTCATCAAGTTGTTTTAGCTGCATTTAATGAGGAAGTTGAGGTGGCAACATTTGATTGGTTTATGAGTTGAATTTGTTGACTTTTTGTAGAAAATTTAGAGAATTGTTCATGCATTTCGGCTCCCATTTTTCAGTGAAATCTAAACCTTACATTTTGGTGCAAATTGGCACTGATCATGCATGTATATATATAATAATATTAATTACATAATAATTATCTAAATTTTAGGATAGTTTATTAAGTTAATCGGGTATGATTTATCAAATATTTGAGAGCTTTTGTCTAAAAATATTTTTATAGGATTCTACAAAATTTTTAGATTGTCAAAAGATACAACTTTGAGTTTTAAGTTTAGGCGATTAATTATTTTTAGGATTTTATCTCCCGCGATTAAGGTTTTCTAAGCTTATTAGGTCAATTTTTGTTTTAGGCTCCAATAGCATAAGAATATCCTAACTAAAACAATGGTGTGATTCAAATATTTATTTGGAGTATAGATTATTAGTTATACATCTGTTTATGTTTTTATTGTGTATTTATAACGCTAACGGTTTATCTTTAGATTATCATTTCCTAACTATAAGCGTAGTTGGTTATCTACTTATTATCGCATTTAATATCTTAGTCAAATTATCTATATATCTTAGGTTTTTTATACCTACTATGAAATCTTATTAGTAGTGTTTAATACTTCTAGAAATCTTTGTTTTAGGGTTTAGAACTATATATAGACTCATTACTACTCATAGTTCTAGTCTCAAGTCTTTATTGAATTCAATAGTAGCTATTTATTTTCTACATTTATATTTTTCTATCTATTCCTATTTGTATGAAAAGTTTCGAGGTTTGAAATTTTTGGTTACTTTTAATTATATCTTAAGTTATCAACTCAAGATACGAAATCTCGTTTTTGATATCAATTAGGGTCAATGAAGTTCTTTATTCGGGCTTTTAGATCTTAATCTAGCCAAATTCAACTCATTAATCTATTCTTGGGTTTTTGTTGAATTCTAGGTTTATTAGCTAGTTCATACTTTCTATTTTAGAGTCATGTACTAATGTGAAAATTTTTGGGGTTTACAAATTCTATTCTAAAGTCTTTGTTGAGTTCAATATTAACAATCTATTTTCTATATTTTTATATCTATCTTTTTTTACTTGTATAAAAAATTCTCAAGGTTTACAGTCCATAATTAATATTATAGTACTATTCGCTTCCTTTTAAGAATAGTGTTGACAAGATCCTATAATATAATACTAAACGGTCACGCCCCGAAGGGCACCCTAAATGTGGCAGTCCGCTATATACAATATTAAAGCCTAAGAATGACCACATCAGTCATGCGAAGGCTTCCATACTATGTACAAGGCATCTAATACATGGAGGAGACTCATCGAAGTAATGCATTTTATGTTGATACAACTTGAGAACAATGTAAAGAAAATTCAATTCACTATTCTTCAAAATACAACTCATTAACTTCAATTACCATTCATCAAAAGATTCTACTACATAAACTATTAAAAGGCAAATAATAAAACCTAGCTAATAACTTCAAACATTCTTATTTCTTTCCAGAATCTCGAAGTCATTCTCGGCTCTAACCATCTCGGTCCTCACTTAGCATTCTTGAAATAACCTGTTCATTTAAACATCTATTGAGGTATAAGCTACACTAGCTTAGTGAGTGAAAACTTCAAGGATTACAATTTTAACACA
Source organism: Combretum micranthum (assembly GCA_024138025.1). NCBI lineage: Eukaryota > Viridiplantae > Streptophyta > Magnoliopsida > Myrtales > Combretaceae > Combretum > Combretum micranthum. Next base: position 423,786 of record JAMXBD010000398.1, on the reverse strand, counting down.
TCACACAATCAAGTGATTAGTCAAACAAGTGATATGCATCAAACACGTGAATTCAACAAACATATGACCTGCTGGAAATCATATGTGGATGGACTTGCGCCCTCCATCCCGAGTTAGCAGATTAATGAATCCCGCGGTACGAACATCGTTTAAAGTACAACGATCAACTAACAAGAATCGTTTAAAGTACAACAATAAACTAACAAGAATCGTTTAAGGTACAACGATAAACCAACAAATGCTAATGCTCCATCCCCATCGTAATATGAATGAGTTCAATTTCATCTTCAATTCCGAATACTCAATTATACCAATTCTTTTAAGTGATCAATCGATAATCGCAAACAATCAATTCTAATTCATCTATACAAGCAATAATTAGTCACTCGGCTTCGATATTCTTACATTCCATTTCTCATATCAACAACAAGCATACATAGTCCTCGTTCGTCCCCATCATGCATATCCATTTTATCTTTGCCAAATATCTAGTGCAACTATTATTACAATCACATACAATAAATGAAATCGGAAGTAATACTCACTCGGCCATTGGATCACCGGTCTTTTAGTATAAGTAATCCGGTGATAGGGAATCGTCGATATCAGGATCACCTAAAAAGGAAGAAATACTTTAATAAGTATTTCAACTCAAACTAGTCCAAACATTTTTATACGAACTATCAAATTCGTAATTCTCGTCCTAAGCGGGAATTCCAAATTAAAACGGCCATAACTTGGTCATTTTAACTCGGAATCTCGTAAATTATATATCGATTTTTACCTACTTCAAAAGATCTATCTAATTCTAATATTATATTTAAGTTTTGAAAACTTTGAAGCTTCGAAAAGGTCGGATCAGATTAGGACAGTAACAATTTCAATTTTCGAAAAATAGTTTTGTAAATGTTTGTAATGTTCCTACTATATAGATTAGCTATACATGCAATATGAATGATTTCCTAACGTGAATGACATGAGATGAGCTCAATGTATACATGGTCTTGATGATTTTTTCTAAAAGGAAATTTTATAACTCCTTATATTACAAGACTTCAAGGATAACTACTTTTAAGAATACTAGTTTCCTAACTTTGATTATTTCCATTTGTTTTGGATTTATTTCTTAAGAAAGTATAATTATTTTTGTTAAAATTGAGTCTTCAATATATATATTACTTATGGCCTTCATTTCTACATAAAAATTTTCATTTTGTACTTTGTAATCATGTTTTCAAGTGGGGTTGATTCCAAAATCCGAATTTTGTAAAAATTAGTTTTTGAGTGATTTCTTTAAGTAAAAATCATTTGATATTTAGGAAATTAGGGCTCAATCATACATAACCACTAAGGACTTTATTCTTACACAAAAATTTGCATTTTACAGTTTGCAAATATGCTTTCCAATATGATTTACTTAAAAATCCGACTTTTAGAAAATCCACTTTTTGAATGATTCCTTTGGGAAAAACTTGTATAATGCATCAAAATTTAAGGCTTTACTATATCAATTACCTAAGGACTTCATTTAACACATAAAACATTCATTTTGAGCTTGGATAATAGGTGTTCTTATGGCCTTCATTCAAAATTACGAATTTCATAAATTGACTACTAACTCAAAATTCCCCATCTTGATTCTATTTCTTGTTTTATACATTAATCTCATCAATACTCATTTCAACTTGTAAAAATCACCACTTAATGATACCTATTACCTATACCCTTTATTTTTCACATAAAACATGAGTTTTTGAGTTGATATGTGGGTTTTCAAAATTAGTCTTGGTTGGGATCCGAATTTAGAAAATTTATTTTTGATCATATCTTTTCATAAAATCTATCTAAACTTATGAAAATCCATTCCTTACATATCATATCTTATGAGCCTCTCATTTCATAAATAAAAACTTAATTTTTGAGTTGGAAAATATGTTTTTAAAATATGTCTTGACTAAAATCCGAAAATGAGATTTTTATTTTGAAAATAACTTTTGAAAATCACCTTTGATTCTTGTAAAAAGAAGCCTTGATGATATACATATATTAAGCCTTCATTTTCTTAAGTAAAAATTACATTTTGACACTTGGAAAGTGGTTTTCAAATAGGGGTTTTGCCAAAATACGAATTTCACAATTTTTGTCTAAGTTCAAATCTAAAATCTACACATAATATGAACATACATCTAAATGAAACCCATGATAATAAGCTTTGAACTCATAGATCTAAACTTTGCTCATCAAAATCACTCATTTATATTATCTATACCCTACGCCCTTCATTTTAAATGAAAATACACATTTTGAAGTTGAAAAATAACTTTTCTAAATATGGTTCATTTTTCATCCGAATTTTCAAAAATGATTTTTTTTGAAAATAAAATAGATCTTGAGTTTCCTAAAATATTCCTACTATCATCATGCCACTACAAGTTGTTCATGATCATAAAACGAAAGTCTAATGCATTTATGAACTCAAAACACTATATCTAGTTTACTACACTAGTTTTAAATGCATGAATCACTAAGATAAACATGTGGATGATGGATCTATGCATAAATCATAAGAAATAACAAAAATAACAACTTAAATAACAAGATCTATGGCATAAACGAAAATTAAAGCTACAAAAAATTAGATCCACAAAATATAATAACTTTAAACAGGAAAATAATAATAATACAAGATAATAATAATGCAGAAGAGGAGTGTTTCATTTTTGGCATCATCATCCTAAGCTTTTAAGCTTATGGAAGGTCATTTGATGCATGAAACTCCCATTACACTTTACCTATATCACTTATGGAAGCTTTGAGAAGAAGATTTGCTTAAAAATCTTCAAGAATGAAGCGTGGAAGCAATTATCAAGGCTTTGGAACAAGGAGGGAGCAAGTATACTTCAATATTTTTGAAGCAACATTCGAATAGAGCAAAGGGAAGCTGATTTGCAGGAAGCAGCAAGAATGGCCGCCAGCCATTCTCCCAAGGCCGCCGGCCATGACCCCTCTGGCCTTTTTTTTTAACTTTGCGAAATTTGTCCAGTTTGCTCATGGCCGCCAGCCATCATTTAGGACGTCTTAATTCCTTGTTTTGACGTTTTGTTTTCCTTTGTTTTGGTTATATAAACCTATTTGGTTGTTTGTAAAAGACAGATTATTGTTGAATGAAAAACCAAAGCTTTTGCTTGAAATCTTTGTGTTCTTGATTTAGAATACATGCTAGGAACATTCAAAGGAGTTTTGATCGCCTTCTTTGTGGAGTGTTTCGGAGATAGGGCTGACCTTGTTCTATCTATTTAGATCAAACACTAAGACAAACTATTTCTAATCCATCTTAGGGATTGATTACCGATAGAATTCGTGGGTTTTCGTATTACTGTGCTGGGGGTTCATAATATCCAAAAGGGTTCTCACGCGTGATTGCGAAGGTTCTCGCATCATTTGGTATCAGAGCTTTGGCTCTAGATCAGGTTATATCCTTCTTTTTATCTATCTTTTGTTTTCTTTGAATTCAAATTCAAAAAAATCAATCAAAAAGATTACATCTTTATTTCTTTTAGATCATAAAGCTCACATCTTGATTCTTGTGAGAACAAAAAGTTTGCACCTTTATTCATATTACATCATAAAAATTTGTTCTTTGATCTTTTTGGGTGTGATCTATTCAGATCTATAGGGAAACACAAGTTAGGGTTTTGAAATCTTCAAGTCTTGTGATTTGAGTTGAAAAAAAAAATTCGAAATTGATATAAAAAAAAGATCCTTTTTGTGACACTCATATTATCTCAGATTTGGATTTCTTGGAATCGTTCTAAAAGTGTGATTCAATTAAGAACGCGAAAGAAAACAAGCTTGAGAGGTGTGAGGAATACCAGTGATATATCTTATTCCTGAGAAAACACGAGTGGACAACTCCATCTAATAGAGTGCAAACACGAAAGGGAGCGTTTGTGAGGAATTTTTTTTTAACGTGTGTTGATTTTTGCAGGAAATTATGTCAGGAAAGGGTATTGATGTTGGTAAGGATGATGGAGGAAGAGAAGGGGGTTTGATGCAAGATGCTAGGGCTTCGGAATATAGACGCTTGACTGAAATGTTACTGGATATGAAGGAGTCTATAGAAAATATTAATTTGAGGCTACAGGTTGTAGAGAAAAAGGAGCCGAGTTCTAGTGGAGTAAAAGGAGTTAGAATTTCCTCCCCCAGGTAGATGAAGTTGGGGACTAATGATTATGTGGAGGAAGAATTTGAGGATAGTGCCACCATGATAGCCAATAGAAGAGGAAGAGGTGGTAGAGGTGTAGGAAGAGGCCGAATGCAGGAAGGTTATATTACTGGTCGAAATAGGTGGAATGAAGACTATGTAGATAGAGATTTGGGTAATATTAAATTGAAACTTCCTATATTTCAGGGCAAGTCCGATCCAGAAGCTTATTTGCAATGGGAGAAAAGAGTTGATCTGATCTTTGATTGTCACCAGTATAGTGAAGAGAAAAAGGTGAAGTTGGTTGTAACTCAGTTTCAGGATTATGCTATTTCTTGGTGGGATCAATTGGTGACTAGCAGGAGGAGGAATCTGGAGTATCCTATTGACAATTGGTCCGATTTGAAGGCCGTCATGAGAAAGAGATTTGTTCCCAAATATTTTCAAAGGGAATTGATTCAAAGGTTACAATTGTTGAAGCAAGGTAGTAGGAGTGTGGAGGACTACTACAAGGAGATGGAGATGATTTTGACTAGGGCTGATTTAGTAGAAGATGAGGAGACCACCATGGCACGTTTCTTGGGTGGTTTGAACAAAGAGATTGCCGACAAAGTGGATTTGCTACATTATGAAGAATTGGAGGAAATAGTACATCTTGCTATTAAAATTGAGAAGCAACTCCAAGGCAAAGGTTCAACCAGGTATGTTTCCAAATCTTCTTCCAGTTATAATAATTCTTGGAAAGGATATGGAAAATCTGAATATAAAAGTGGAACTAAGCCTACAGTGGATGTAGCAAAAGGTAAGCCTAGTGGGGATTCATCTGAGAAGCCCAAAATCATTGATCAGAAGGGAAGGAATAGAGATATCAAATGTTGGAAGTGTCAGGGTGTTGGACACATTAGTAGGGAATGTCCTAATAGGAGGACTATGGTGGTTAGAAATGGTGAAGTTGTCACTGATGATGAGGGAGATGATGGTGACAATGGAGATGACAACATGCCCGAATTGGAAGATTGTAGTGATGAGGGAAGTGTTGAGGAGCCAGTGACGGGTGATATTTTTGTTACCAGGCGTGCACTTAACACACAGCTGAAGGAGGAATGTCATGAGGAGCAGCGAGAGAATTTATTCCATACTCGATGCCATGTGCAAGGGAGGGCATGCAGTGTGATTGTTGATGGAGGTAGTTGTACAAATGTGGTGAGTACACTTCTAATTACTCGATTGGGATTGCCTACAGTTTCACATCCTAGACCATACAAGCTTCAGTGGCTCAGCGACTGTGGCGAGGTGAAGGTAAATAGGCAAGCTTTAATTTCTTTTTCCATTGGTAAATATCATGATGAAGTGTTATGTGATGTTGTTCCTATGCATGCTGGAGATATCTTATTAGGTAGACCTTGGCAATTTGATAGGAAAACAATGCATGATGGTTACTTAAATAGGTATACTTTTACCAAAGATGGAAGAAAAACCACTTTGTCACCACTATCCTCTAAAGAAGTGTATGAAGATCAATGTAAATTGGAGAGGATAAGAGAGGAGGCCGAAAGAAAAGAGCGTGAAGAGAGAAAAAGCATTCTTGAGGGAGAGAAAAATAAGAGTGCAAACAAAAAGAGCGTTGAAGGTGAGATGAGAGAAAGAAAAGAGAGGAGTGAAAAGCAAAATAAAGAACGGCCTAGAGAGCAAAAGAATAAGAGTGTGAGTTTGATTGCTAGGACAAGTGAGGTTAGGCATGCGTTGAAAGCCAGTAGGCCTATATTTGTACTTTTGTACAAAGGGGCTTGTTTGGCCACTAATGATATTAACCCATCTTTGCCTAGTGTGTTTTCTGATTTGTTGCAGGAATTTGAAGATGTGTTTCCAGAAGAGATGCCTAGTGGACTTCCACCAGTGAGGGGCATAGAGCATAAGATTGACTTCATTCCTGGAGCTGCCATACCCAACCGACCTGCCTATAGGACTAATCCTAGTGAGGCAAAGGAGATTCAAAAGCAGGTTGAGGAGTTGCTGGAGAAGGGGTATGTGAGGGAGAGCTTAAGTCCTTGTTCGGTTCCTGTAATCTTAGTACCTAAGAAGGACGGGACTTGGAGAATGTGTGTAGACTGCAGGGCCATCAATAAAATCACTGTAAAGTATCGTCATCCTATTCCTAGGTTAGATGATATGTTAGATGAATTGTATGGTTCGTGTTTGTTTACAAAAATTGATTTAAAATCCGGTTACTATCAAATACGCATGCAAGTAGGAGATGAATGGAAAACTGCATTTAAGACTAAATATGGTTTGTATGAATGGCTTGTTATGCCGTTTGGTCTTACAAATGCACCTAGTACTTTTATGCGTTTGATGAATCATGTGCTGCGTGAATACTTAGGTAAATTTGTTGTGGTTTATTTTGATGATATTTTGATTTACTCTAAGTCTTTGAATGATCATGTTGTGCATGTGAAACTGGTTTTGGCAAAACTAAGGGAGGAGAAATTATTTGCAAACCTTAAGAAGTGTAGTTTTGCATGGATAAGGTTAATTTTCTTGGTTTTGTTGTGTCTAGTCATGGAGTGGAGGTTGATGAAGAGAAGGTTAGAGCCATTAAGGAGTGGCCTAGACCTAAGACAGCTAGTGAGGTGCGGAGTTTTCATGGACTTGCTGGATTTTATAGAAGATTCATCAAGGATTTTAGTACTATTGCTGCACCATTGAATGAGCTTGTTAAAAAGAATGTTGGATTTACTTGGGGCGATACACAAGAACATGCCTTTAATGAACTTAAAGAAAAATTGTGTAATGCACCATTGCTTGCTTTACCTGATTTTGACAAAACTTTTGAGATTGAATGTGATGCTAGTGGCATAGGAATTGGAGCTGTTTTAATGCAGGACCACAGGCCACTAATGTACTTCAGTGAAAAGTTGAGTGGAGCGGCATTGAAGTATCCAACATATGACAAGGAGTTGTATGCCTTAGTTCGAGCCTTACAAACATGGCAACACTACCTTTGGCCTAAGGAGTTTGTCATACATACTGATCATGAAAGCTTGAAACATCTGAAAGGTCAAGATAAGCTGAACCGGAGGCATGCCAAGTGGGTGGAATTCATTGAAACATTCCCATATGTGATCAAATACAAGCAAGGTAAGGAAAATATTGTTGCTGATGCACTTTCCAGGAGGTATGCTTTACTTAACTCTCTTAGTACTTCTTTGCTAGGTTTTGAGTTAGTAAAAGATTTGTATCCAACAGATGTTGATTTTTCTGGAATTTTTAATGCTTGTGTTGATGGGACTGGAATAAATGATTATTTTGTGTCCAATGGATTCTTGTTTAAGAAGAATAAATTGTGCATTCCCAAAGGATCTATTAGGGAATTGTTGGTTAAGGAAGCACATGGAGGGGGCTTAATGGGGCATTTCGGGGTAGATAAGACCTATGATATGCTGCATGAACACTTTTTCTGGCCTGGCATGAGACATGATGTGCATAAAGTTTGTCAACATTGCATTACATGTAAGGAGGCTAAGTCTAAACTACAACCACATGGATTATATACACCATTACCTGTTCCTGATGAACCTTGGACTGTTGTCTATGGATTTTGTACTAGGATTGCCTAGGACTAGGAAAGGACATGATAGTATTTTTGTGGTGGTTGATAGGTTTAGTAAAATGGCTCATTTTATTCCATGTCATAAAACTGATGATGCTACATTCATTGCTGATTTGTTCTTTAGAGAGGTAGTGCGTTTGCATGGCATACCTAAAAGCATTGTTAGTGATAGGGATGTAAAATTTTTGAGTCATTTCTGGAGAGTTTTGTGGGGAAAGTTGGGGACTAAGCTCATGTTTTCAACTACCTGTCACCCACAAACGGATGGACAAACGGAGGTGGTAAATCGCACTTTGATTCAATTGTTGAGGGCAATAATAGAGAAAAACATTAGGACTTGGGAGGATTGCCTACCTTTTGTGGAGTTTGCATATAATAGGGCTATTCATAGCACTACTCATTGTTCTCCATTTGAGATTGTTTATGGTTTTAATCCACTATCTCCTATTGATTTATTGCCATTACGGCCTAACAAGTTTGTTAGTTTTGATGCTGAATCTAAGGCAGATTTTATGAGGAAGCTACATAAACAGGTGAAGGACCGAATTGAGCAACAAAATGCCAAGGTAGCTTTAAGGGTGAACAAAGGAAGGAGACCTATGATTTTTCAACCCGGAGATTGGGTTTGGGTTCATTTTCGTAAAGAGCGGTTTCCAATACAATGAAAGTCTAAATTGAATCCAAGAGGAGATGGTCCATTTTAGATACTTGAAAGGATCAATGACAATGCCTATAAAGTGGACTTACATGGTGAGTATAATGTTAGTGCAACCTTTAATATTGCTGATCTTAGTCCTTTTGATGTAGGTGATGCTTTTGATTCGAGGACGAATCCTTTTGAGGAGAGGGGGAATGTTATGAAAGAGCCAACGGTCCAAAGTTTAGATTCAAACCAACATGAAGATCAAATGGCTACCACGGAAACTCAAAGGAATTCAAGTTCAATAAGTTTTCCTCAAGGACCAATCACAAGAGCTCAAGCTAAGAAGCTTCAATAAGCCTACAATAATCACTTCCAAGGCTTATTAGAGCATGCCAAGGATGAATCACAAGATTATCAAGGCTTTGGAACAAGGAGGGAGCAAGTATACTTCAATATTTTTGAAGCAACATTCGAATAGAGCAAAGGGAAGCTGATTTGCAGGGAGCAGCAAGAATGGCCGCCGGCCATGACCCCTCTGGCCGTTTTTTTCTTAACTTTGCGAAATTTGTCCAGTTTGCTCATGGCCGCCAGCCATCATTTAGGACGTCTTAATTCCTTGTTTTGACATTTTGTTTTCCTTTGTTTTGGTTATATAAACCTATTTGGTTGTTTGTAAAAGACAGATTATTGTTGAATGAAAAACCAAAACTTTTGCTTGAAATCTTTGTGTTCTTGATTTAGAATACATGCTATAGGAACATTCAAAGGAGTTTTGATCGCCTTCTTTGTGGAGTGTTTCGGAGATAGGGCTGACCTTGTTCTATCTATTTAGATCAAACACTAAGACAAATCTATTTCTAATCCATCTTAGGGATTGCTTACCGATAGAATTCGTGGGTTTTCGTATTACTGTGCTAGGGTTTCATAATATCCAAAAGGGTTCTCACGCGTGATTACGAAGGTTCTCGCATCATTTAGCTCATAGCACACTCACACAGCTAGCCCAGGAGATACTCAGAGACATAGCCCATAGCACACCAGCAGAGCTAATTTAGGGCCAAAGAGCTAGAGATCCTACTAGCCCTCATTTGTTCTTTATTGATCTTATTTTTTTTTATATTGGCCTATATATATTATGAGCACCCAAGTCCCTGTGTATGACTCACTTTGATCTGTATTTATTAGTTAGTTTTTATTATTTTTCTTTTTTTTTTCTTTTGTAGAGATTACAGGGCTGAACAAGCAATCTCTCTTTGCCTTGAATTTTGCTGACTCTGAATCAAAAGGAAAATACAAAGGTTTCAGTTTCTTTTCTCTTTTGTTCTATATCTATGAAACAGTGAGTACACTATTTAGTTGAAGTGTGGGAGAAGGGATAAACTGAATTGAATGGAGTTGTGAATATGATTTGCTGTCTGAATTGATTTGGCTGTTTGGATTATTGATTGTTGTTGATAGGATTTATGTGAGTAAACACCCGCTTTGTATTTTTGGTTTGAAAGCAAATTATTGGATCTGCTGTTTAAATTGATTTGGCTGTTTGGATTATTGATTGTTGTTGACAGGATTTATCTGAGTAAACACCCACTTTGTATTTGAAGCAAATTATGGGGAAATTCTGCCAAAACTTTTCAAAAATCTCTTGCAATTTAGAGATAGTACAAAGTAATGATTGAAAGCATTTGATTAAACAAAGAAATAATGAAATTAACTTGTTAAAGTATGTTACTCACCTGCTATTGTGATTGGTTTGCTTAGTTGAAATTGAGTTGCAAAATCCTTAAGGAACAAGTTTACTTTATTTTTAACTTTGGAATTGGAAATTAAAGAGTTGGTCAAATCCTTTTGTGAAGAATAAACAGGTTTAGTTTTAGGAAATTTTAGTTTGTATATACTCTTTGAATTATAACATTTAGTGAAAGAGGCAAATGAAACTTTTAACTTAGTGATCCTTTATAGAAATAAGTCTTTGATTTGTTATTACATTCAAAAAGAAAAGAAACAAGCATAGCCCCTACTCCTCTGACTTAAAAAGTTGAGTCAAGAGTATCTGAAATTGAATGTTAAAGTGAGGAAGAGTTCTTAGGGGTATTTGAAACCTGGTCACTTAGGTGATGAGCCTAGGATGTGCCAACTCAATGAACTCACTATAATGAGAAGGGAAGAAAGGCAAAAGTTCAAATTATGAACTTTGAAAAGAAAAAAGATGGAGGAAAAAACCTCTTAAAAAAAGAAAATAAATGCTTGTATGAAAAAGAAAAGAAAAATGAATGCAAAGATTAAAAAAAAAAAAGGAGACTTGTAATAAAGAAAGAGAAAATCTAAGGAAAAAGTAGATAACACATGCTTTCATTTGGTGTTACTAAGAGTATATATAAGCTAAAAGTTCAATGAAGTTTAAATGAGTATTTTTCCTTCGTGGATTATGCATCTGCTTTTTGAATAGATTGTTCTTTTGTTAAAAACTAAGCTTAAAACTTGTTTTGTCTGGATTAACTCCACAATTTTGATTAAAGTACTCTAATTACAAGAAACTAGTGTGGTTAGAGCAGTAAGTACAAGAAAACAAAGTTAAAGAATTATGCTTAAATTAGAAAAATTGTACTATCTATGAAAGACTTCAAGAATTTTGTTCTTAATTGTTTTGCTTGAGGACAAGCAAAAGTTCAAGTGTGGGGAAGTTGATAAGATCATATTTTATACAACTTTTTGATGTTTAATTTGTCATAAACTTATCATAAATGGCTAGAATGGGTACTTATTTTGGTTAAAATTCATGTTTCAGGTCTAATTTGGACAAAGGAAAGCAAAACAAGAAACTTTGAAATGAAAATAGGAAAACTCAGGGGGTACGCCGACTTTTCTAAAGTCTAAGCCACCGGCATACAGCCAGGCTTCATGATGTACATAATGAAAATCCTTAAGGCTGCCTCTACACCGCTGGCCTTGAGGCGGTGTAGATTGTGGAAAGATAAATAAACTGGCTCAACACCGCCGGTGTAGAAGGAAGAAGAAGCCAACTTCTGCAAATTTAATTCAACGCCGACTTTCTAGGAATCAAATTGAGATGGTTTACAAGATGAACATGTTTGCCTTCCACAAAGCCATTGTATACGCTGCCGACCTTACAAGCCTTCTTTCATTTGAAGGTACAACACCTGAAAGCTACCGGCGTAGAAGGTGAACAGGGCAGTATAGTGTTAAAGCCGGCAGCTCAAAGCTCAAAAGTTGCCAGTGCATAATGAGTTACAATGTACACCGAATTCAAAGCTACTGGCGTTGAGGCAGTGTAGATTGAAGATCAGGAGGCATGATCAAATATGAATGCTCGATTACAAAATGAACGGTCAAACTTGAATGGATTGCCTAAGCCAGCATGAAAGCTGTCGGCTTTGGGATGGCTTTCCTTATAAAATGGCAAATATTTCGTTTTTGAGTATATACCGCCGGCTAGATCCATCTCTAAGCCGTTGGCGTACAAGCATCCTACACTTGTAATCGAAGATAAAAGCTGCCAGTGCATTGCCTGTGCAATGAAGTGAAGGACTTTATGCCTCCTGTAAGCCGCTGGCTTAGGAATTGTAACTGTCGGCGTACAAGTTGAAACTGCAATTTTTCATTAATGCTTTATCATGAAATTTTTCCTATATAAAGGGGATTTCCCTCCTCCAGCTTCATCAATCAAGAAAATCAGAGAAACAATTCGGCATACATTCAGTAGATAAATAGTTTTTAGCATTTCATAGACAATTGTGAGAGATTTGAAGCTTTCAAGAATTTGTAATTGAAGATTTTGATATTTGAATTAGTGATATCTGATCTCTCTTTTCTTATGCAATTCATCTATCTAATTTCTTTATTTATAATGATATCAATTACATATTCTTATCTGATTATTGAATCATTATTCATGAGTAACTAAACTTTTCTTGTGGGAAGTGATGAAATCCTAATCTTGCTAAAATGATTTTTTAATTTATATTATAGGATTATTAGAATTATAGAATATTTGTATTGAATCATTATCTATTTTGTTTCTGTATGAAATTGGATTGATAAGAATTTTGATAATTCGGAAGAAGAATTAGGGTTCATAGGAATTCATGAATTAAGATTGAACAACAATTGCGGAAGCGGCGGAGTTTAATCTAATTTAGAAATTGTCCCATGTAATTCATGCAATGTTTTATGTTAATTTCTCACTAAGGAATTAGGAGAAGTTGATTTAGGATATTAGACAATTGTAGAATCGGGAGGTTTATAATTATAAATTAGATTCCATTGATAATTTATTTAGCGGAAAGTTAATAGATTATTTTGTGGTTTACTAAAACTTGATAGTTTTAGGTTTTGACAATTTCTTACAAATATCCACAATTCTAACTATTTATATAATATAATTTCAGCATGATTAGTAAACATCATGGTGGATTCTGCTCCTTTCCAGATTTATCTGATATATCTCTCTTACAATCTCATTGCATTCATCAATAGTTATTAGGTTAAAATAGAATTAGTAAAATAGTTTAAATTGATACAATTCGATTGTCTAAATATTAGTAAAAGCTAATATCGATCTAGTAATTAAGTTGATCCTCATGGGAACGATACTCGACTCACTTTTTTGTATTACTTGATTCGACCTAGTATACTTGCTCGTAGTATCCGAACTCACATTTTTTTATACACATTTTAAGTGAATCACTACACTATATTCATGTATATTTCTTGTTCATGAATATCTAATTATATATTTATGTTGTTACTTTACTTTGTTCATATTATTATCCTTATTATATCTAACTAAATATAATTATGTATCTAGATATATATATATATATATATTTCTTTAGCGCATATAAACTCACTTGCAATTTGTTTATTTTCATGCAAAGCAATTTATTTATTTTCTTCCTTGCAATTTATTTATTTCATATTGTTTTAAGACTAGTCTCTAGTCTTAGACTTATCCTCATCAAGTCAAAACATTTTTTCTCTCTTTTATTTTCTTTTCTCATAGGGACTTGTCTATTTCTTAGTCCCGGGAGCCTTGAGAAAGCTAAAACTCCTAATACTTGACTTTATTTTTTATTATGTTACATTTGCTTGTTGTTATTCTCATGACCATGTCCATAAAGATTATTGTCCAAACCTTTAAGCTTCAATTATACTTTTTGCAAAAAGGAGAATTTATAACCCAAAAATGGTTCTATCTGAAATTTAGAATTTATGATTTAATAAAAGTTAATCTATTCTTTACAAAATTTTAGGAAGAACTCACTATAATTTTAAAGCTACCTTTGTTTTGAAAAGCTTTTTTATCATTTCTATATTACATTTTTTTCCAAAAGAAGATGACTTTTGGTACTAAAATGTTTTCCATAAAAAAAAAAAAACATAACATAAGGAAACCCCATAAAAAGGGAATGAGAGTTTTCAAACCAAGATTTTTCGAGTAATGATAAAAAAAAGTTATATAAAAAAACTAATAGGAAAAGTGACACCAATATTGAAAATTTCTAAAAGGAAAATAGACAAATTTATTTATATTAAAAAGTCATTAGGGAAAATAGTAAGCTAGACATAAAATAATTCTTTGAAAACCAAAGAATTAAAATATTCATTTTAAAAGCTTTACAAAATGTATTTCTTATGGTTTTATAAACTTCTAACTAACACTGTTTTACTAAAGAATTTTGGTTGGACAATAAATACTTGAGAATTGATGAAATACGAGCTATATATCTATAAAAAGGAATTTCTTAACTATATAGATAACTAATTATTTATCAAAGCAAAATTTTTGGATGATTTAATGTTTGAAACAAATGCTTTTAGGATGAGAAAATTCGTGGTGAATCTAATTGCCACTGTTTCGAAGCTTAAATGACCTAGTTTGATGAAAATAGTTTTGGAAATGGATAGATCTTTTTGAATAGATAGAAATTGGTATATTGTATGCGCAATTCCAAGTTAAAATGTCTAAGTTATAGCCATTTTAAATTGGAATTATATTATATGCAAACTTTGACGTTCTTATGACATAGTTTTATCAAATTTCAAGAAAGTTATCAAGAAATACTCATTTCGGGTATTTTTCTTGACTAGGTGATCCCGATGAAGAATACATGTATCGCGCGAGGATTATTTTGAATAAGTGGATTGTTCGATCGACTCATCCATTTAAAAGAAGTGTCATCATGGCAATGTGAGTTTATTTCCTTAAATACGATACTTGATTATAATTGTAGTTTAATTACACTAGAATTAAGGAAAGACAAATTGATATGTATGTGAAAATTGTTGAAAGAATTCTAAGAATATCAAGGTGGGAATTGATTGTAAGTATTGTTTGTTTAGTATAGAACATGATATGTATGAGATTCTATGATCACCTTAAAATTGATAATAATGATCTTGCCTACGTGTATGTTGCATTTCATTTGAATGCTTAAATAACTTGTTTGAATGTTTACTACACAAGAATTTGCTTATGGAGATAATTCTCACTAAGTCTATTAGCTTATACCCCTATAGATATATTTTGCAGTTTAACTATTTGTGGTTGAGGCCACGTGAATCCTGCACCCCTTTTTGGTTAAGAAATTTTTAGATAAAGTTTACCATTAGTTTGGATGTAGGCTTCATAGAAAATTTCTTGTAATAGATTATAGTATTTTGGTGGGAGAATGCCCCCTAAGACTTATAAGACAATTATTATGAATGAATGAATATTATGAATTCCTTTTTCTTAATTTGTTATTGTATCTTCTTAAGCTTCATATTTCAAAGTATGGTCCTCTAAAATTGTGAGAGCATGCCTAACACTCAATATCAAAGCATTTAGGAATGACTAAGTTATCATGCTTGAGCTTTAATATAGAGTATGGTGGACTGTTACATTTAGGATACCCTTTAGGGCATGACAATTAGTCATTTCAAAGTGATACCATAAGCGGCGTCCTTCATTTACCATTTAGTTCCTATGGTACCAACAAAACAAAGGTAATCTTGTGTAGATCTAATAGCCTCTTTGCCCAGAAAGACTATATGATGCGAGAACCTTCGCAATCACGCGTGAGAACCCTTTTGGATATTATGAACCCCCAGCACACTAATACGAAAACCCACGAATTCTATCGGTAATCAATCCCTAAGATGGATTAGAAATAGGTTTGTCTTAGTGTTTGATCTAAATAGATAGAACAAGGTCAACCCTATCTCCGAAACACTCCACAAAGAAGGCGATCAAAACTCCTTTGAATGTTCCTTAGCATGTATTCTAAATCAAGAACACAAAGATTTCAAGCAAAAGCTTTGGTTTTTCATTCAACAATAATCTATCTTGTACAAGGACCCAAATAGGGTTTATATAACTCAAACAATGAAAACAAAACGTCAAAACAATGAATTCAATACGTCCTAAATGTTGGCTGGCGGCCAATCAAAGATGGCAGGCGGCCATGAGCATTCTGGAGCAAAATTGTAAAGTTCGAAAAATTGGCCAGGGGAGTCATGGCCGGCGGCCATGGGAGAATGGCTGGCGGCCATTCTTGCTTCTCTGCACAAATCAGCTTTCCTTGGCTCTATTTGATGATTACTTGAAAAATATTGAAGTATACTTGCTCCATCCTTGTTCCAAAGCCTTGATAACCTTGTGATTCATCCTTGGCATGCTCTAATAAGCCTTGGAAGTGATTATTGTAGGCTTGTTGAATCTTCTTAGCTAGCTCTTGTGATTGGTCCTTGAGGAAAACTTATTGGACTTGAATTCTTTGAGTTTCCATGGTTGCCACTTGGTCTTCATGTTGATTCGGATCTAAACTTTGGACCGTTGGCTCTTCTGTAACATTCCCCCTCTCCTCAAAAGGATTCGTCCTCGAATCAAAAGCATCCTACATCAAAAGGACTAAGATCAGCAACATTAAAGGTTGCACTAACATTATACTCACCAGGTAAGTCCACTTTATAGGCATTATCATTGATCCGTTCAAGTATCTGAAATGGACCATCTCCTCTTGGATTCAATTTAGACTTTCGTTGTATTGGAAACCGCTCTTTGCGAAATGAACCCAAACCAATCTCGGGTTGAAAAATCATAGGTCTCCTTCCTTTGTTCACCCTTGAAGCTACTTGGCATTTTGTTGTTATTCGGTCCTTCACCTGTTTATGTAGCTTCCTCACAAGTCTGCCCTTATGATTCAGCATCAAACTAACAACTTGTTAGGCGGCGGTAATGGTAATAAATCAATAGGAATAGTGGATTAAAACCATAAACAATCTCAAATGGAGAACAATGAGTAGTGTGCTATGAATAGCCCTATTATATGCAAACTCCACAAAAGGTAGGCAATCCTCCCAAGTCCTATGTTTTTTCACTATTATTGCCCTCAACAATTGAATCAAAGTGCGATTTACCACCTGTTTGTCCATCCATTTGTGGGTGACAGGTAGTTAAAAACATGCGTAGTCCCAACTTTCCCACAAAACTCTCCAGAAATGACTCAAAAATTTTACATCCCTATCATAACAATGCTTTTAGGTATGCCATGCAAACACATACCTCTCTAAAGAACAACTCAGCAATGAATGTAGCATCATCAGTTTTTATGACATGGAATAAAATGAGTCATTTTACTAAACCTATCAACCACCACAAAAATACTCATGTCTTTCCTAGTCCTAGGCAATCCTAGTACAAAATCCATAGACACAACAGTCCAAGGTTCATCAGGAACAGGCAATGGTGTATATAATCCATGTGGTTGTAGTTTAGACTTAGCCTCTTTACATGTAATGCAATGTTGACAAATTTTATGCACATCATGTCTCATGCCAGGCCAGAAAAAATGTTCATGCAGTATAGCATAGGTCTTATCTACCTCGAAATGCCCCATTAAGCTCCCTCCATGTGCTTCCTTAACCAACAATTCTCTAATTGATCCTTTAGGAATGCACAATTTATTCTTTTTAAACAAGAAATTATTGGATACAAAATAAACATTTATTCTAGTCCCATCAACACAAGCATTAAAAATTCCAGAAAAATCAACATCCGTTGGATACAAATCTTTTACTAACTCAAAACCTAGTAAAGAAGTACTAAGAGAGTTAAGTAAAGCGTACCTCCTGGAAAGTGCATCAGCAACAATATTTTCCTTACCTTGCTTGTATTTGATCACATATGGGAATGTCTCAATGAATTCCACCCATTTGGCATGCCTCCGGTTCAACTTATCTTGACCTTTCAGATGTTTCAAGCTTTCATGGTCAGAATGTATGACAAACTCCTTAGGCCAAAGGTAGTGTTGCCATGTTTGTAAGGCTCGACTTAAGGCATACAACTCCTTATCATATGTTGGATACTTCAATGCTGCTCCACTCAACTTTTCACTAAAGTACATTAGTGGCCTGTGGTCCTGCATTAAAACAGCTCCAATTCCTATGCCACTAGCATCACATTCAATCTCAAAAGTTTTGTCAAAATCAGGTAAAGCAAGCAATGGTGCATTACACAATTTTTCTTTAAGTTCATTAAAGGCATGTTCTTGTGTATCGCCCAAATAAATCCAACATTCTTTTTAACAAGCTCATTCAATGGTGCAGCAATAGTACTAAAATCCTTGATGAATCTTCTATAAAATCCAGCAAGTCCATGAAAACTCCCACACCTCACTAGCTGTCTTAGGTCTAGGCCACTCCTTAATGGCTCTAACCTTCTCTTCGTCACCTCCACTCCATGACTAGACACAACAAAACCAAGAAAATTAACCTTATCCATGCAAAAACTACACTTCTTAAGGTTTGCAAATAATTTCTCCTCCCTTAGTTTTGCCAAAACCAGTTTTACATGCACAACATGATCATTCAAAGACTTAGAGTAAATCAAAATATCATCAAAATACCACAACAAATTTACCTAAGTATTCAGCAGCACATGATTCATCAAACGCATAAAAGTACTAGGTGCATTTGTAAGACCAAAAGGCATAACAAGCCATTCATACAAACCATATTTAGTCTTAAATGCAGTTTTCCATTCTCCTACTTGCATGCGTATTTGGTAGTATCCTGATTTCAAATCAATCTTTGTAAACAAACATGAACCATACAATTCATCTAACATATCATCTAACCTAGGGATAGGATGACGATACTTTACAGTGATTTTATTGATGGCTCTGCAGTCTACACACATTCTCCAAGTCCCGTCCTTCTTAGGTACTAAAATTACAGGAACCGAACAAGGACTTAAGCTCTCCCTCACATACCCCTTCTCCAGCAACTCCTCAACTTGCTTTTGAATCTCCTTTGCCCCATTAGGATTAGTCCTATAGGCAGGTCGGTTGGGTATGGTAGCTCCAGGAATGAAGTCAATCTTATGCTCTATGCCCCTCACTGGTGGAAGTCCACTAGGCATCTCTTCTGGAAACACATCTTCAAATTCCTGCAACAAATCAGAAAACACACTAGGCAAGGATGGGTTAATATCATTAGTGGCCAAACAAGCCCCTTTGTACAAAAGTACAAATATAGGCCTACTGGCTTTCAGCG
This sequence comes from Combretum micranthum, assembly GCA_024138025.1. NCBI lineage: Eukaryota > Viridiplantae > Streptophyta > Magnoliopsida > Myrtales > Combretaceae > Combretum > Combretum micranthum. The sequence continues at coordinate 404,775 of JAMXBD010000398.1, read as the reverse complement.
CATGCCTAACCTCACTTGTCCTAGCAATCAAACTCACACTCTTATTCTTTTGCTCTCTAGGCCGTTCTTTATTTTGCTTTTCCTCTCTTTTCTTTCTCTCAACTCACCTTCAACGCTCTTTTTGTTTGCACTCTTATTTTTTTCTCCTCAAGAATGCTTTTTCTCTCTTCACGCTCTTTTCTTTTGGCCTCCTCTCTTATCTTCTCCAATTTACATTGATCTTCATACACTTCTTTAGAGGATAGTGGTGACAAAGTGGTTTTTCTTCCATCTTTGGTAAAAGTATATCTATTTAAGTAACCATCATGCATTGTTTTCCTATCAAATTGCCAAGGTCTACCTAATAAGATATCTCCAGCATGCATAGGAACAACATCACATAACACTTCATCATGATATTTACCAATGGAAAAAGAAATTAAAGCTTGCCTATTTACCTTCACCTCGCCACAGTCGCTGAGTCACTGAAGCTTGTATGGTCTAGGATGTGAAACTGTCGGCAATCCCAATCGAGTAATTAGAAGTGTACTCACCACATTTGTACAACTACCATCAATAATCACACTGCATGCCCTCCCTTGTACATGGCATCGAGTATGGAATAAATTCTCTCGCTGCTCCTCATGACATTCCTCCTTCAGCTGTGTGTTAAGTGCACGCCTGGTAACAAAAATATCACCCGTCACTGGCTCCTCAACACTTCCCTCATCACTACAATCTTCCAATTCGGGCATGTTGTCATCTCCATTGTCACCATCATCTCCCTCATCATCAGTGACAACTTCACCATTTCTAACCACCATAGTCCTCCTATTAGGACATTCCCTACTAATGTGTCCAACACCCTGACACTTCCAACATTTGATATCTCTATTCCTTCCCTTCTGATCAACGATTTTGGACTTCTCAAATGAATCCCCACTAGGCTTACCTTTTGCTACATCTACTGTAGGCTTAGTTCCACTTTTATATTTAGATTTCCCATATCCTTTCCAAGAATTATTATAACTGGAAGAAGATTTGGAAACATACTTGGTTGAACCTTTGCCTTGGAGTTGCTTCTCAATTTTAATAGCAAGATGTACTATTTCCTCCAATTCTTCATAATGTAGCAAATCAACTTTGTCGGCAATCTCTTTGTTCAAACCACCCAAGAAACGTGCATGGTGGTCTCCTCATCTTCTACTAAATCAGCCCTAGTCAAAATTATCTGATACCAAATGATGCGAGAACCTTCGCAATAACGTGTGAGAACCCTTTTGGATATTATAAACACCCAGCACAGTAATACGAAAACCCACGAATTCTATCGGTAATCAATCCCTAAGATGGATTAGAAATATGTTTGTCTTAGTGTTTGATCTAAATAGATAGAACAAGGTCAGCCCTATCACCGAAACACTCCACAAAGAAGGCAATCAAGATCTCCTTTGAATGTTCCTTTAGCATGTATTCTAAATCAAGAACACAAAGAATTCAAGCAAAAGCTTTGGTTTTTCATTCAACAATAATCTATCTTGTACAAGGACCCAAATAGGGTTTATATAACTCAAACAATGAAAATAAAACGTCAAAACAATGAATTCAATACGTCCTAAATGTTGGCTGGCAGCCAATCAAAGATGGCAGGCGGCCATGAGCATTCTAGAGCAAAATTGTAAAGTTCGAAAAATTGGCTAGGGGAGTCATGGCCGGCAGCCAGGGGAGTCATGGCCGGCGGCCATGGGAGAATGGCTAGCGGCCATTCTTTCTTCTCTGCACAAATCAGCTTTCCTTGGCTCTATTTGATGATTACTTGAAAAATATTGAAGTATACTTGCTCCATCCTTATTCCAAAGCCTTGATAACCTTGTGATTCATCCTTGGCATGCTCTAATAAGCCTTGGAAGTGATTATTGTAGGCTTGTTGAATCTTCTTAGCTCTAGCTCTTGTGATTGGTCCTTGACGAAAACTTATTGGACTTGAATTTCTTTGAGTTTCCATGGTTGCCACTTGGTCTTCATGTTGATTCGGATCTAAACTTTGGACCGTTGGCTCTTCTATAACACTATAAACCCCTAAATTTTTTTGGAATCAGTTTAGCTTAAAACCCCAATCTGAAAGTCAACCGGAACTCTAAAGTCAACAAAACCCTAGTTAGACGTAATAGCTTAAGTCCGGCAATCCCGAATAAGCAACTCGGAGAAAGTAAGTAAGAGTTTAGTGTACAGAATAGTGCGTAATTACTTAAAAAAGCTTTAAAAAAATCATATTAGTAAAACCGCAAATCGGGTTGAACCCGATTGGACACAGTTCTTGAAAAACGTGTCCGGGGCTCGGAATAGTAAAAATATTCTGAATATACCGTTAGACTCGTAAAAATATAAGGATTTCAAAAATATCAGTTTTATAATTTTTCAGCAAGTAAAAATAACAGATATCGCAATTATACGCTTATTTTCTTACTATCGGTACTTAAATTGTCATGTCTACCTTACATTACATTATTCATTACTATTCTACACTATTCTTTTAACTCTACTTTTTCTTATACTTACTCTTACACACACTATAACCTATAACCTTTACTTTTTACCTTTCCCATAATTTTATTTCACATCTACCTTACTTATTACTTCATTTAATCAACAAAAATACAAAAAATAAAACACTCCCTCTCTCTCTACACTATGGTTGGCGCCCCCCCTCTTCCTTCTCTCAATTTTGTTTCAATTTTCTTTTATTTTAATCACTCAAAAATCACTTCACATTTTCCTATAAATACTAGGGGTGTTCATGGACCGGTTAACCGGTCCGTGGCCTTATTTTTTGAACCTAACCGTAATTATCGGTTTTTAAATATCCCGATCCTTGAACGGTTAACCGCCTTAACGGTTAACCGTTTTATTCGGTTAATTTATTCGGTTTTCGGTTTTTAACCATTTAACGTAATGGTTTCAACAAATCAAATTGATAATTTCAAAAAACCTTTTTTTAGCCTTTATCATAAAGTTTTTCTTTAAACTATTATATATATGACTAGAGCTAAAAAAAAGAAAATGAAATTAAGGAAAAGGGGAAAAATGAACCTTTGAATGTATCATTATCAATAAAATCAAACTAAATCAATTACCAAATTAACTCCATTAATCATAAGATAATAGTATTTTAATCGAAATTTAAGGAATATTAACATAGGTAAATTATATGTATATGAAAATCATATGTATATATATATATAAAATAATTATTTATATATGTAAATTATATATATATAATATATTTATAAATACTGAAACGGTTAACCGTTAACCATCGGTTTTTTGTGGTTACAAACTGAAACCGAAACCGAAAACCGAAAAAAATAAAAACAGTAATCCTAAACAGAAACCAATGGACCGGTTAACCATATTTTTTGAATTGATTTTACGGTTTCAGTTCGGTTTCTCGGTTTCATCGGTTTTTTTGTACACCCCTAATAAATACCCCCCTCCTCTTTCACTTCTTTCACACAATTACTACTCACAAATTTTCTGCAAAAACTCTCTCAAATTCTCCTCTCAAAACTCTCTCCAAATATTGTCATACCCCAAAGGGTACCCTAAACGTGGCAGTCCGCTGTACATAATATTAAAGCCTAGGAATGACTACCTCAGTCACGCAAAGGCTTTCATACTATGTACAAGACGTCTAACACATGGAGAAGACTCATCGAAGTGATACATTTTATGTTGATAAAACTTGAGTAACAATGTAAAGGAATTTCAATTTACTATACTCCAAATACAAAACATTATACTTCAACTACAATTTGTCAAAAGATTTCACTACATAAACTATTACAAGGCAAATCATAAAACCTAGCTAATAGCTTCAATCATTCTTATTCCTTGCCAGAATCCCGAAGTCATTCTCGGCTCCAACCATCTCGATCCCCACTTAGCATCTTGAGATAACCTGTTTAATCAAACATTTATAGGGGTATAAGCTACACTAGCTTAATGAGTAAGAACTTCCAAGATTACATTTATAACACATCATACACTCAAGTGATTAATCAGATAAGTGATATGCGTCAAACACGTGAATTCAACAAACGTATGACCAATCGGAAATCATATATGGATGGACTTGCGCCCTCCATCCCGGGTTAGTATATTAACGAATCTTGCGATACGACGCCGTTTAAGCTCACGGTCAACTAACTATAAATTCGTTTTATGGATCACGATTAACCAACTCATATTCATTTTATGGATCACGATTAACCAACAAATGCTACTGCTCCATCCCCATCGTGATATGAGTGAGTTCAATTTCATCTTCAATTTCGAATAATCAATATTACCAATTCTTTTAGGTGATCAAGCAATAATTGCAGACAATCAATTCTAATTCATCTATAGTAGCAATAGTTAATCACTCGGCTTCGATATTCTTACATTCCATTTCTCATATCAACAACAAGCATACATAGTCCCCATTCGTCCCCATCATGCATATCCATTTTATCTTCACCAAGTATCTAGTGCAACTATTATTACAATCACATACAACAAATGAAATCGGAAGTAATACTCACCCGGCCATTGGATCACCGGTCGCTTAGTACAAGTAATCCGGTGGTAAGGAATCATCGATATTGGGGTCACCTAAAAAGGAAGAAATACTCTAATAAGTATTGTAACTCAAACTAATCCAAACGATCTTATATAACTATCAAATTCGTAATTCTCGTCCTAAGCGGGAATTCCAACTTAAAACGGCCATAACTTGGTCATTTTAACTCGGAATTTCGCAAATTATATATCGATTTCTATCTACTTTGAAAGATATATCTAATTATAATATTGTATTTAAGTTTTGAAAACTTTGAAGCTTTGAAAAGATTGGATCAGAACAGAACGGTGGCAAGTTTCAATTCCGAAAAATAGTTTTGTAAATGTTTGTAATGTTCCTACTATACGGATCAACTATACATGCAATGTTAATGATTTCTATCATGAATGGAATGTTATGAGCTTGATGTATGCATGCTTTTGATAGTATTTACTAAAAGGAATTTTAGAAACTTTTTATTTGTAAGACTTTATTGCTATTTACTTTTAAGAAAACTAGTTTCCTAACTTTGATCATTTCCATTTGTTTTGGATTTATTTCTTAAGAAAATATAATTATTCTTGTTAAAATTGAGTCTCCATTATATCTATTACTTATGACCTTCATTTCTACATAAAAATTTCCATTTTGCACTTTGTAAACATGTTTCCAAGTAGAGTTGATTCCAAAATTCGAATTTTGTAAAAATTAGTTTTTGAGTGATTCCTTTAGTAAAAATCATTTGATACTTAGAAAATTAAAGCTCAATAATGCCTAGCCACTAAGGACTTCATTTCTTTGATAAAACTTCTAATTTGAGTTTGAAAAATATGGGTTTTCATGTCATTACCCCATTATTACGAATTTCTTAAAATGATAACAACTCAATTTGTCCTACTTCATTTCTACTCCTTGTTCTATATATTTTTCTTAGCAAATCCCATCTTAATTTATCAAAATCATTACTTCATGATACCTATGACCTAAACTCTTCATTTTTCATATAAAACACAAGTTTTGGAGTTGATAAATAGGTTTTTAAGGCATGGTTTTGAAATCATCCGAATTTACAAATTTTGGATAAACTCAATTTTCGTACTTTATTTCTATAATGCATCATGCATATATGTATTACCTACAAGCTATTATTATGAAGGTTATGAGATGATCTACCTATATGTATACACATAGTACCAAGAATTCTTTTTGAAAACCTTTACTTTGCAAAACTTTGAATTTTACTAGACTTAAGAAAAATATTTTTTTCTTCTTGTAAAATCATATTTGCTTTTATCAAAATTCAACCTTGATGACCTATATAACCATCATTTTCATTATTTCAACAAAAACCTTCATTTTAGGGTTAGAAAATAGTTGTTTACATAGGTGGTTTGCCTAAGTACGAATTTTACAACATTTTAAAGAATGAAAACATTGTTCAACCTATTATTGGAAACCATTTGTTGTTCTAAGATTATATTTTGATAAATCTCTCTTATTCTTATCAAAACTTGGTCTTTATTACATATATTCCCTACGACTTCTATTTTCCTATAAAAATTACCATTTTGGCATTTGGAAATAGGTGTTTAACTAATGGCTATTTTCAAATCCGAATTTTGAGAAATTCATTTGAGTTTGTTTTCTTTGTAAAACTCATTTAGTCTTTCAAAAACCATTTCCTAATCAAACCTACCCCTTAAGGCTTCCATTTCCTTAATAAAAAACTTGTTTTGAAGTTGAAAAATGGGTTTTTAAAATTGGTCTTTGTTGAGATCCGAATTTACAAAATTTATTTTTGGACATGTCTTTTGATAAAATCTATCTAAACTTATGAAAATCCATTCCTTACATATCCTATCCTAAGAGCCTTCTATATCTTGAATAAAAACTTCATTTTTGAGTTGGAAAACATTTTTTTAAAATAGCCTTGGCCAAAATCCGAAAATAAATTTTTTATTTGAAATCACTTTTGATTCTTGTAAAAGAAGTCTTGATGATATACATATATTAAGTTTTCATTTCTTAAGTAAAAATTACATTTTGACATTTGGAAAGTGGTTTTTAAATGGGGGTCTTGCCAAAATACGAATTTCACAATTTTTGTTCAAGTTCAAATCTAAGATCTACACATAATATGAACATACATCTAAATGAAACTCATGAAAATAAACTTTAAACTCATAGATCTAAACTTTGCTCATCAAAATCTTTCATTTATGTTATCTATACCCTAAGCCCTTCATTTTAAATGAAAAAACATTTTGAAGTTGAAAAACAACTTTTCTAAATATGGTTCCATTTTCATCCGAATTTTCAAAAATGATTTTTGTTGAAAATAAAATAGATCTTGAGTTTTCTAAGACATTCCTACTATCATTATGCTACTACAAGTTATCCATGAACATAAAACAAAGTCTAATGCATTTTATGAACTCAAAACTCTAGATCTAGTTTTCTATACTAGTTTTAAATACATGAACACATGTGAATGAGGAATATATGCATAAATCATAAGCAATCACAAAAATAATAACTCATATAGCAAGATCTATGGCATAAACAAAAATCAAAGCTACAAAAAGTTATATCTATAAAATATAACAACTTTAAACAAGAAAATAATTAAGATACAAGATAATAATAATGGAGAAGAGGAGCATTTCATTTTTGGCATTATCATCCTAAGCTTTTAAGCTTATGGAAGGTCATTTGATGCATGAAACCTTCATTACACTTTACCTATATCACCTATGGAGGCTTTGAGATGAAGATTTGCTTTAAAATCTTCAAGAATGAAGTGTGAAAGCCATTTTTAGAAGTGGGGGCAGCTTGTTTTCCATGTAAGAACAAGAGGAAATGAAGAAAGAAAGAGAGGAAAAAAGAGAGAAAAACTAAGGAATGAAAAAGGAAAGAATGAGTAAATGAAGGAGAGAGAGAAAATGAGTGTTTTAATTGAATAAATGAGAGAAAAGAAAATAAAACAAGGTAGCAAGGGAGGGGGCTGCTAGTGAATTATGTGGGAGGGAGAAGGAGAAATTTTGTTGAAATTTGACTTGAATTTGAATTGTGTAATAAATGTGTAATGTAGCTTTCTTAAGAAGGAGTAGAATATAATTAATTTAGTCAAAATGGAGTAAATAAAGGACAATGGCAGCCATAAAGAAGGGGAAAAATCTGCCATGAAGTGTGGGATAATGTGTAGAAAGATTGAAGTGAAAAGGAAGTGATATGTGTAAGGTGTACTTGAAAGTATAAGTTGTAAAGTACTTTCTTAATAAAATAAAATAAAATTAGAAAATTTATTCCAAATATTTGTAGCAGATTTTCATAATTAAAATTAAATAAATTATTTTAAAATTATTTTAGTATTTTAACAAATATGTTACCGGTATGATCAAAATACGCGAATATGGGCTATAAATGATATTTTTATAACCCGAAAAATTCTAAAAATCATTTATGAAAATAAAAATATTTTTAAAATATTTTTCAATTATTAAATTAATTTATTTTTAGTATCGGGTCTTAAACAGAATTTGATCCCGTAAAAGCCCGAACTAACTAAATTTTAGAAAAACAAAATTTTCTATAATATATAAAATATTTATCTAAAAATATAAGACTTTATAAGAATAATAAAATGGTGTAATGAAATAAAAGTGAATAGTGCAAAAGACTAATTAATTCCCGGTAGTAATGAAAATACAATAAAAAAGTTATAGCTGTAACTTTTATAACTCGAAAAATTATATAACTGATATATTTGAAAATCTTATGAAATTACGAGTCTAACGGTACTATTGGTATATTTTTTATATCTCGAGCCCTGGGACACGCTTTTCTAAGTCTGTATCCGAATGGGTTCGAAATAGGTCAAAAATTTACCAATCTGATATTTTTAAACAAATTTATATTACCATGAGCTATTCTATATATTTAAACTACATCTCGGCCTCTAGGTTAGGGGCGCAAGATCGCTGGACTTAAACTATTACATACCACTTAGGGTTTCCAGGTGATTTTCTGGTTTAGATCCTTGCCAATTTGGAAACTGATATTTTATGTTTATATAACATATTTAATTTGAGAAATTTATTTTAAATTTTTATTTTTGTAAGTATTTAATATCTCTTAATGTTTTCGAAATTCTTGAATTGAGCTATATTTTTGAAATTCAATCATTATTTACTTTTTAATAATTTGTTTTTGGGCTTTATATTACCCGATTTTATAAGTTAGAGTTACGTATGGAATTTGTCGTACGTAGTGGTTTTGGAATTGAAGTATGTTGAGTTCTTATTTTGTTTTTAAGAATTTTTATTTTTCTCAAGATTTGAAAATTTCTGAATTCGTTCGTGATTTAAGACTTCTCGAAATTCGGTTCTAATTTGGAGTGACTTTTAGGGTTTATTTTCGACGTTCATCTTAGAATTATTTACTGAAATTTTCCGAGGCTTACCAATATCCTCTCAAAACTCTCTCAAAATAATTCAAAAACCACTTTCTACCTACAACAAAACCCATAACCACATAACACTACCAAAACCTTCTTTAGGTAAACTTTCTTATTATTTTTCTTCTCCTCATGTCATGTAACTTTACATGACATGGTGTGAGTTTCCAAAGACTAAGTATTATAAAAGTTATACTATATTCATGTATTGTTCTTATTCATGAAAATCCATTTATGTTTATATTGTTTTATTTTGTTCATGTTATTGTTATTATATCTAAGTATTATCATGTGTCTCTATATACATATTCTTTAGAGCATATAAGCTCACTTGCAATTTATTTAATTTCATGCAAAGCAATTTATTTATTTCTTTCATTGCAATTTATTTACTTTTTGCTATTTTAAGACTAGTCTTTAGTCTTAGACTTGTTCTCATCAAGTCAAAACAAATTTTGCTTTCTTTTATTTTCTTTTGGGACTAGTCTACTTTTTAGTCCCGGGAGCCTTGAAGAAGCTAGGACTCCCAATACTTGACTTTATTATTTATGTTAATTTTTGTTTGCTATTATTTCTCATAAATCATGTTCATTAAGATTGTTGTCCAAATTTTTCAAATTCAAAAAATAATTGATAAAAGGGAGTTTGATCACTTAGGAATAAGTTTATATGAAATATAAAATCTATGGTTTAACAAAAATAAAGTCACTCCTTTTCAAGTTATTAGAAGAACTCACTACAATTTTAGAAAACTATTTTTGTTATGAAAAGTTTTTTAAATCATTTGTTATTCCACTTTGTTTTTCAAAAAGAAAATGATTTTTTATATAAAAATGATTTCTATGAAAACATAACATAAAGGAAACCTTATGAGAAAGGAATGGGAATTTTCAAACAAATAGTCAAAGAAAAATGGTGTAGAAAATAAATAGGAAAAGTAGCACTAATAAAGAGAAATTAGAAGAAAAAAAAATTACTTTTCGAAAAGTCATCTAGGAAAATGATAAGTCAAACATAAAGAAATTCTTTTGAAAAAAAAATCGAAGTATTAATTTTAAGATTTACAAAATGAATTTCTTGTAAACTATAGATTTCTAAACTCCTAATTGACATTATTTTACTCAAGAAACATGATTGGACAACAAACACTTGAGCATGAATAAATATGAGCTATGTAACTATAAAAAGAGGATTTTTCAACTATATAGATAACTAAGTATTTATCAAACAAATTTTGAATGATTTAAAATTTGAAATAAAATTTGTTTTGAAAATTCGTGGTGAATCTGATCACCACTGTTTCGGGGCCTAAATGGTTTAGTTTGACAAAAATAGTTTTAGAAATGGATAAATCTTTTCGATTAGGTAGAAATCGGTATATTATATGCGCGATTCCGAGTTAAAATAACCAAGTTATGGCCATTTTAAATTGGAACTCTCCTTTATACGAACTTTGATGTTCTCATGACATTGTTTTGTCAAATTTCAAGAATATCAACAAGAAAAACTCATTTTGGGTATTTTCTTTGGCTAAGTGATTCCGAGGAAGAGTACATTTACCCCGAGGACTATTTGGATTAAGTGGAGTGTGTGAGCGACTCATCTGCTAGAGAAATCGTTGTCATGGCATCGTGAGTTTATTTCCTTAAAATACTTTACCTGTTTGTGATTGTAATTTAGCTGCATTAGAATTAAGAAAAGACAAATGGATATGTTTGTAAAGATAATTCTTTGAAAGAATCCTAAGAATATCGAGGTCGGAATTGATTTAATTTTTGTTTTAGTATAACACTTGATTTATATGAGATTCCTTGATCACCTTAAATCGGATAATAATAATGTTATGATATCATAAACAAATGGGTTCATGCATACCATGAAGCGAGTCACATTGCATTAGGTTATTATCCTTGGGTGAGAAGGATTGTAGCTCAGGTCGAAAGCAACACTTGGCGGAGTGACCGAAAGTGATTGCTTGGCGACATTAAGGAAATGCTTGGCGGAAGATCCGAAAGCAAGGCTCAATTCAAGTAGACTTCATATGCTTGGCGATATTGGTCGAAAACATAAATCTTTTTAACTAAAACTACTTGTTTTGAGGTTACGTATCACTAAACCCTAAATGGAGGGTGCAAATCCATTCAACATATAGTTCCTGGAAAACTATATGCTTTGTTTGCCCACGTGTATATTGCATTTCATTTGTTTGATTAAAAAACTTGTTTGAAATTTTGTTACAAGAAGTTATTTATAGAAATAGTTCTCACTAAGCCTATTAGCTTATACCATTAGAGATATTTTTTGCAGTTTCTCTATTTGTGGTTGAGGCTACGAGGACCTTGCAGCCAGGTACTTTCCTTTTGGGTTAAGGAATTTCCTAAGATGAAGTTTAGTAGATAGGATGTAGAAATACTCTTGTAATAGATTTGTGAATAAGGGACAGGTCCTTAAGCTTTGTAAGATCACTATTATGAATCAATGAATGTTATGAATCCTCTTTTCTTAATCTGTTATTATATCTTCTTAAGCTTCATAATTCTATGTATGGTCCTCTAAAATTGTGAAAGCATGCCTTACTCTTAATATCAAAGTTTTCGGGAATGGCTAAGGTTGTCATACTTAAGCTTTATTATTGAGTGTAGTGGACTGTTATGTTTAGGGTACCTTTTGGGGCGTGACAAAGACCCAGCATTACTAGAGATCTGAAGCACCAATGCATAATAGGCTGCCACTTACTCAAATGCTGCTTATGCAAATCGTGCAATGTATGTTCATTTCATTTTTTATATCAGTAATTTTTAATCAGGTTTAAGGTGATCAATCTTGCATAGACAAGCAGCATGCTATACAAGCAACACGTTCATATAGAATTCTATTATTACTATTATTAGAGTAGCTTTGTAGTCAACAAATCATAATAAACAATTCCTTGTAAACCCATATAGCAAATTCATGTTATTTTTCATTTAAGGTCATCTAAGCTATAGGCACACATAATGTAATAAGTCTAAGTTATTCACCTGCTCATATTGGCTAATCGTAATAATCAACGGGGAAATCCTCACTAGTATCAAGGTTATTTATTGAGATAAATAAATATATTCATCAATACAACGTAAATTATACAATTAAACTCCTATGAATGTCTAAGTGTCATATACTGATATTTGGTTTTCTTTTTATTACTATATTAGTCATTTAATGGTCCTATAATAACAATTATTATTTAATATTTATTTTCATTTTGCTTTTCTTGATCTTGTTTAATATTTATATATTTTTATTGGGTAGCTATAGAATTTATATTTAGTAGATTGATATCTTATCATTACTATTATTATCACTTTTAATATTGCTCTTTAGCTAACCTATTATAGTAATTAATATTTATTTTCTATCATTTAGTTTTATCATGTTTATCTTGATTTGTCTTTATATTATTATCTAAATATTTTAGAAATCATGTTGTTTGATATTTTAGCTTATTTTAAATTTCCATTCTTATATATTTATACCCATATAAGTTGAGTTTTAAACAATTATCATAATTTATTCTTATTTGTAATGTATATTAATATGATAATAATATTAATATTAGTGTAATATACAAGAAAATATTTCATAGTGAGGGGTATTAGTGTAATATATAATTGTTTAAAAGAGTATTTTTGTCTTTGAACAGATAAATTTGGACATAAGGAAGTGGTACGTGAATGACCGGACAATTCCAGAGTAGGACGGCATATAGGCCGCCAGCCTATAATTCAAAGTTGCCAGCTTAAATACAAAGGACGACGGCCTAAACACCAGCTTAGAGCTTCGAAGGAGAAATTTTTGTGAATGGAAGAATTTGGCCGTACACCGGCGTGCCAAAGAAGGCCGGCGGCATTGAATAATTTAGATCAACCCGAGACATTTAAGCCGATAGCCTTGTTTTCTATGCATACACCATCCTAAATCCCTTCAAGGATTGACTTTATAAATACATCCTAAACTCGATCCTAACCTTCATAACCTCTCATAAACATAAGCAAACCCTAGATGGCACTCTCCAAGGAGGATTTCATCAAGGAATCGGGTAAGTAACCTTTCTTAATCCTTAGTTCGTTCTAGGATATGTTCCTTTTAAGATTTTATTATTGATTGGTGAAAGGAATCGATTGCTGGTGGAAATTGGAGGAAAACCCTAAGTGAAGGAATTAGGGGATTTTAGATCTACGACAAATTGAAGAAGGTAAGACTCAAACCGGAACTATAATTCATAGATCATAAGTCTTTAGGAGAATTTGAATCATAATTGCTATTGAGAATGATTGTGAATGCATGAACAATGATTAATAGGTGATCCAGAGAATTAGGGTTTCATTATTTCGTGGAGTTGATTGGAGATCTAGTGATTCTACAGGTTTCATAGGAGAAAAGGTGTGTTGGAGATTCTAGATTGATGAATTAGGGTTTAGGATTTATATTTCTTATGTTATTATCCATGTGTAATTGATTAATGGAAGAGGTGATTCTTTATTCAGATGTTTAATTGAGAATAGGATTTTGATTTCTTAAGCGGGAACAGGTATGTCCTTACCATGCTTGTTTGTTTATGCTTGTAAGATTAGTTATAAATCTGACCTAATTATATCTGCCTATAATTGAATTGTGTGTTAGTTGTGAGTAGCTGCAGTTAGTAAAGACCACACAGAGTGTGATACTAATGCTGGCAACCTGATGATCTATGTGTGAGGTTGTCCCGAGTTGACTCATACATAGAGATGATTCCGGTAGTTTAGGAGTAGTGCGAGTACGGCACCTGGGTATGTGGGAGATTGCCAACACCATATATGTATTATATTACCTACTTTCTATATTGCTTGTTTTTAAGGAGTCTGAGATACTCCAAGTTTGAGATTTGTCACGCCCCAAAGGGTATCCTAAACGTAACAGTTCACCACACTCAATATTAAAGCTTAAGTATGACAACCTTAGCCATTCCCAAAAGCTTCGATATTAAGTGTAAGACGTGCTTTCATAAATTTAGAGGACCATACATGGAATTATGAATCTTAAGAAGATACAATAACAAATTAAGAAAAGAGAATTCATAATATTCATTTATTCATAATAATCGTCTTACAAAACTTAGGGGCATTCCCCAGCCACAATTAATTATAATTTATTACAAGAATATCTCTATGAAGTCTACATCTTATCCAATACTAAACTTCATCTAAAAATTCCTTAACCAGAAAGGAAAATACTTGGCTACAGGGTTCACGTGGCCTCAACCACAAATAGGTAAACTGCAAAAGATATAAATATGGGTATAAGCTAATAGGCTTAGTGAGAAATATTTCCATAAATAACTTCTTGTAACAAAATTTTGAAACAAGTTGTTTAATCAAACAAATAGAATGCAACATACACGTGGGTAAACAAAACATATAGTTTTCCGGGAACTATATGTTGAATGGATTTGCACCATTTATTCGGGGTTTGGTGATACATAACCTCAAAACGAGTAGTTTTAGTTAAATTATTCTTTCGATCAATACCGCCAAGCATATTAAGTCTACTCGAGTTGAGCCATGCTTCTGGACTTTCCGCCAAGCATTTGATTAATTCCATGTCGCCAAGCAATCGCTTTCGATCATAACCGCCAAGTGTTGCTTTTGACCGAGCTACCATCCTTCTCACCCAAGGATAATAACCCCATGCAATGTGACTCATTTCGTGGTATGCATGAATTAGATTATTGAAGATACCATAGCATTGTTATTAACAATTTTAAGGTGATCATAGAAATTTATACATATCAAGTACCATACTAAAACAAACAATTACTTACAATCAATTCTCATCTCGATATTCTTAAAATACTTTCAACAATTTCCACATACATATCAATTTATCTTTTCTTAATTCTAATGCGACTAAACTACAAGCACAATCAAGTAAGCATTTTTAAGGAAATAAACCCACGTTGCTATGTCGACACTTCTTTTAAACTGATGAGTCGTTCACACAATCCACTTAGTCAAAATAATCTTCAGGGTATGGGTATTCTTCCTCGAAATCACCTAGTCAAGGAAAATACCCAAAAATGAGTATTTCTTGATGACTTTTTTGAATTTTGATAAAACAATGTCATAAGAACATCAAAGTTCGTATAAGAGAGGACTCCAATTTAAAATGGCCATAATTTGGTCATTTTAACTCGGAATTATGCGTATAATATACCGATTCCTACCTACTCAAAAAGATATATCCATTTCTAAAACTATTTTCATCAAATTTGATCATTTTGGCTCTGAAACAATGGTGATCAGATTCACCACGAATTTTTCCATCCAAAAGCAATTTGTTTCAAACATTAGATCCTTCAAAATTGCTTTGATAAATACTTAGTTATCTATATAGTTGAAAAATTCCTTTTTCATAGATATATAGCTCATATTTTATCCATGCTAAAGTGTTTGTTGTCCAATCATGTTTCTTGAGTAAAACAATGTTTAATTAAGAGTTTAGAAAACTATAGTTTACAAGAAATCCATTTTGTAAATCCTTTAAAATGAATATTTTGATTCTTTTGTTTTCAAAGAATCACTTTATGTTTATCTTTACTATTTTCCTAAATGACTTTTGATAAAATAAATTTCTTCTTTTCTAGATTCTCAATGTTAGTGCTACTTTTCTTATTCGTTTTCTTTGACTATTCATTTGGAAATCTTTTTGTTTCGAAAGCTCTCATTCTCTCCTTTTTATGGGATTTCCTTATATTATGTTTTTATAGAAAACATTTTAGTATCAAAATCATCTTCTTTTTGGAAAACAATGTAATATAAAAATGATGAAAAAGTTTTGCAAGCAAGAGTATCTTTTAAAATTGTCGTGAGTTTTTTTTTTTCCCCTAAAACTTGGAAAAGAATAAGTTTACTTTTGTTAAACTATAGAATTTATATTTCACATAAAACCATTCTTAGGTGACAAAGTCTCCTTTTTGTAAAAGTAAGATTGAAGCTTAAAGGTTTTGGACAACAATTTATATGGGCATGATTATGAGAAATAATAACAAGAAAAAATAACATAAATAATAAATAAAGTCAAATATTGTAAGTCTTAGCTTCTTCAAGGCTCTCGGAACTAAGAAGTAGACTAGTCCCAAAAAGAAAGAAACAAAATAAAAGAAAGAAAATTGTGTTTGACTTGATGATGACAAGTCTAAGATTAGAGACTAGTCTTAAAACAACAAGAAATAAATAAATTGCAATGAAAGAAATAAATAAATTATTTTGCATAAAAATAAATAAATTACAAGTGAGCTTATATGCTTTAAATAATATATATATAATAATACTTGGTTAGATATAATAATAATAATAATATGAACAAAGTAAAGTAACAACATAAATAAATAAATAGATATTTATGAACAAGAACAATACATGAACATAGTGTAGCTTCCATAACATTTAGTTTTTTGAAACTCACACCATGGTCATGTAAAGTTACATGACATGAGAAAAAGAATTTGGTAAAGGAAATTTTACTTAAAGAGTGTTTTGAGATATTATTTATGGGTTTTGTGTATGTGGAAGATGGTTTGAAAGTGTTTTCGAGAGAAATTTGAGAGAGTGGTGTCGGGAGAAAATTTTTGGAGAGTTTTGATAGTAAATTTATGGGTAGTAATTGTGTGAAAAAAGTGAAAGAGGAGGGGAGATTTATAGGAAACGAGGAGCGAATTTTTGTGTAAATTAAATAAAGAAAAATGGAAACAAAATTGAGGGAGAGGGATAAGGGGGTGCGCTGGCCATCACTAGAGAGTGGGGAGAGAGAGTTTTTATTTTGTATTTTTATTGATTAAAAGTAGTAATAAGTAAGGTAGATGTGAAATAAAGTTATGGGAAAAGGCAAAAAGTAAAGGTAATAGGTATATAGGTGTAAGAGTGGTGTTAAAAAAAGTAGAGATAAAAAAATAGTGTAGAATAGTAATGAATAGTGTAATGTAAAGTAGATATGACTAATAAGGTACTAGTAGTAATAAAATACGCGTATAATTATGATATATGATATTTTTACTTACCGAAAAATTATAAAACTGATATTTTTGAAAACCATATAATTTTACTAGTCCAACGGTATATCCGGAATATTTTTACTATTCCAAGCCCCGGGACACGTTTTTCAAGAACTGTATCCGTTCGGGTTCGAAAGGATTCGCGATTTTACTAATATGATCTTTTTAAGCTTCCTTATGTGATTACGAACTATTCTATATACTAATCTCTTACTTACTTTTTTAGGGTTGCTAATATAGGATTGCCAGACCTAAACCATTATGTCTAACTAGGGTTTTGTTGACTTTAGGGCTTCTAGTTGACTTTCCAATTAGGGTTTAAACTAAACCGATCACAAAACTTTAGGGGTTTACAAGATTAGTCGTGGATGATCTTAAATTGTATTGTATACTGGATTAATGAAAAGCTAATAATTGGTGCTTGCTACATTAGGTATTAAGTCGCATGTGAATTGTTTGATGTATGATCATACACCTGTGTTTTCGGTTTAGATGTACTGGGCCTTTATGCTCATTCCTTTTTATTTTTCAGAAACAGGTGAAGACCAGATAGTGTATGATTTATTTGGTTTTGATGTATTCGTAGAGCCTGTGGATGACGATAGTGGACCCAATTACCCAGCTGATATGTAGATAGCTGAGTGGAGTTTTATTTATCATATTGAGTTGTTGGATTTTCTTTAGGTTTCCAATCGAAAAGATTTTTACAACTTATTAGTTTTATGTTATATTGAGGATTTTTATCAGTTGGCTTAGTTTATGCTAACATAGATGTTATTGAAATTATATTATCTGGATTTTTATATTGAGTATCATTTATGTGAGTTAAGGAGTTATTTGATTATTTGTATTGTGGATTAGATGTTTATAGCCTTTACGTGTGCCTTTGAAGAGAGGACACGTGGCTGGTTGTAATGCCTTTATTTAGGACGTTACAGCTTATTTGGTATCAGAGTTTTAGGTTGATGATCTCTTTAGAATTAAGTTATGAACTCCTTAGGGCAGTGAGCATTGATGAGTGGGGGTAGAAATGATAAGAGTTGTTTATATATATGGTTTATGGTATCTTGTAGTTTATATAGCATTTAATCTCTGAAGTTAGTTTTCCTTTTTATCTCATGTTTTGGTGTATGCTTGTGATAGAATGCCGTCAAGGAGGAGAGCCCTTGAAACTGGTTCCTCTAGGAATGGTGATGAGGAACAAGCACCTGTGAACCAACCACCCTTGAACTAAGTACCTAAAGACATGCCCCCCCACCACCGCCTCCACCTGTAGGACAGCAGGTGCCTAATGCTGCTGCAAGAGGACAAGTACCTATTGATGCTACACGGCTGTGCAGCCAGTGAATACTTGTTAGGATTTTATTATTATTTTATTTTTTCAATGCAAGCCGAGAAGAACATGGCCCTATAAAAAAAATAGAAGCCAAGAGGAACATGGGGAGTTTACCACCCCGTGTACACGCCATACTCTTCTGAAGATCAACTTCCATGCGAGTTTTGATCCATTTTTCTACAATTTTCCATATCAAACTTGTTTTTAAATCATTCCTAAGTGTTTTTACATGATATATGTATATATATATACTTATGTCATTTTACAACTATCAACATGTATATAATCCTTGTTTTATGATCATAAAGAGTGTAACTAGTGTTTTATGAAAGTTTACCTTGTTGGGTTTGATATAGATGCTTTAAACTTCGTTTTTGAGCTAATTTCGGACCTAGGATTAACAAAACATTGTTTAAGCTAATATTTTAACACATAACTAACTTAAAAAAATGAATTTAACTCATCTTGCTTTTCCCTTCCCAAGCTTGTGGTTGTGTTTTAATGGAGTTGTTTCAAAGTTTGAGTTGTTGATTGTGTTGGTGGTTTGTGAGTGATGAATTTGAGCTACTGTTGTTGCTGTTTTATGTGGGTTAATGGCTTTGTTGTTTTGATGTTCCTAAATGGCTTTGTTTCTTTGTTAATTATGAAGCCACACACACACACACACTTATATATAGATGAAGAAGGAAGCAATAGACTTGGCCAAAGGAGAAGAGATCCATCGAATTCTGCTTATCTTTACCTGCTTCCGTAGTGCATTTAATGAGCTTGTGTAATTGACTCACTTTGATTGGTTATTGTATAATTTTCTTGACTTTTATTTGTTCTTCTTTGACTCTTGTGCCTCAAAAAATTCGGTTGACAATTATCAATGCAATCCCAGCTAAATATTTGGTGCAATTTGCATCGTATTTACACATATGTATATTAATATAATATTAGTTAGTTAATAATTATCTAAATTTTAGGATAGTTTATTAAGTTAAACGGGTACAAATATGACAATCATTCAAGAGTTTTATCTCCAAAAAATTACACAGAGTTCTACAAATTTTCTAGATTGTTATTGAGTTTAACTTTAGGTTTAAAGTTTACGTGATTAATTATTTTTAGGATTTTATCTCATCCAATTAGGATTTTCTAAACTTAATTAGCCAATTTTCGTTTTAGGCTCTATTAGCTTAAGAATACTCTAATTAAAATAACTATGTGATCCAA
This sequence comes from Combretum micranthum, assembly GCA_024138025.1. Lineage (NCBI taxonomy): Eukaryota > Viridiplantae > Streptophyta > Magnoliopsida > Myrtales > Combretaceae > Combretum > Combretum micranthum. The sequence goes on along the minus strand of JAMXBD010000398.1, from coordinate 385,118 downwards.
ATATTTATTTGGAGTCTAGATTATTAGTTATAGATTTGTTTATGTTTTTATTATGTATTTATAATCCTAACGGTTTCTCTTTAGATTATCATTTTCTAACTATAAGCATAATTTGTTATTTACTCTTTATCGCATTTAAAATCTTAACCGAGTTATTCTTATATCTTGAGTTTTTGATACCCACTATGAAATCTTATTAGTAGTATTTAATTTTATTTAGAAAACTTTGTTTTAAGGTCTGAAACTATATACAAGCTCACTACTACTCATAGTTTGATTCTAAAGTCTTTGTTGAGTTCAATATTAACCATCTATTTTCTATTTTTATATTTCTATCTATTTTTACTGGTATGAAAAATTCTCGTGGTTTACAATAATTCTAAACTATCTATGGCAACGATCTACCATAGGTGTTGTTGCTGCATTCATTTTAAGTGTATCTCTATGTTTGGTTTGTGTACTGCATTTGTTTGAAATTCAAAATTTGTTTGGTATGTGCTTGAAGCATGGTCTAATTTAGTTTCCTCACTGAGCTGTGGTTTGCTTACACTCCTACAAACTTTATATGTTTTTAGGATGTTACGAAAGAGCCAACGGTCCAAAGTTTAGATTCAAACCAACATGAAGATCCAATGGCTACCACGAAAACTCAAAGGAATTCAAGTTCAATAAGTTTTCCTCAAGGACCAATCACAAGAGCTCGAGCTAAAAGCTTTAACAAGCCTACAATAATCACTTCCAAGGCTTATTAGAGCATGCCAAGGATGAATCACAAGATTATCAAGGCTTTGGAACAAGGAGGGAGCAAGTATACTTCAATATTTTTGAAGCAACATTCAAATAGAGCAAAGGGAAGCTGATTTGCAGGGAGCAGCAAGAATGGCCGCCAGCCATTCCCCAAGGCCGCCGGCCATGACCCCTTTGGCCTTTTTTTTTATCTTTGCGAAATTTGTCCAGTTTGCTCATGGCCGCCAGCCATCATTTAGGACGTATTAATTCCTTGTTTTGACGTTTTGTTTTCCTTTGTTTGGTTATATAAACCTATTTGGTTGTTTGTAAAAGACAGATTATTGTTGAATGAAAAACCAAAGCTTTTGCTTGAAATCTTTGTGTTCTTGATTTAGAATACATGCTATAGGAACATTCAAAGGAGTTTTGATCGCCTTCTTTGTGGAGTGTTTCTGAGATAGGGCTGACCTTGTTCTATCTATTTAGATCAAACACTAAGACAAATCTATTTCTAATCCATCTTTGGGATTGATTACCAATAGAATTCGTGGGTTTTCGTATTACTGTGCTGGGGGTTCATAATATCCAAAAGGGTTCTCACGCGTGATTGCGAAGGTTCTCGCATCACAAGATCTCTAAAGTAAATCCAAGCTTGTTGGGTAGATGTAGTAGATCTTGATGGGATATTCCAGGGCTTGAGTAGAGTAAAGATGGCTCCTTGTATGGAATAGTTTATGTTGTTTCTTTAAGGTTATAAGCTTTGTTGGGTTTGATCCCAAGATTTCTAAGCTTTTTGATGATGTAAAGATCTTATATATGTATGCAAAATTCCTTATCTTGACAATCTTACGATCCTGTTATTACTACCCATGCCATGGGGAATGTTAGTTATATAATATTCATGTAACTTCCTAAAGGCCTCATTTGTTATATGACATACCATTAGCTACTAGGGTACCCTATGGGTGTGACATAAGGATCTACATAGAGTGATTGAGGGATGTTCTACTTGCAAGAGGGCCAAAAGTTGAAGCGAACCGCAGGGCTTATATCTGCCATTGCCCATCCCTACCAAACCAAGGGTTGATTTGAGTATGGACTTTGTCTTGAGACTTCTTAAGAATCAAAGAGGACATGATTTTGTTATGGTAGTTGTTGATCAGTTTTGTAATATAGCACACTTTATTCCATGCTGTTACCAAGATATGGTATATATTTCTAGTTTGTTTTTGCAAGAAGTATTTAAACTTCATGGCATTCCACAATCTATTGTTTCTAATAGAGATGTGAAGTTTTTAAGCTACTTTTAGAAGACTTTGTGGAGGAGGTTGGGAACGAAGTTGTTATTTAGCACTACTTGTCTCCGATGGTCAAATCGAGGTTGTGAATGGGACTTTGGTTCTTTTTTACGGAATACTATTGGAAGGAATGTAAAGGATTGGGATCTTTGTTTGCCAATTGCGGAGTTTGCTTATAATTGCTTCGTGATAGGCAAGTTGCCATTTGAATTTGTTTATGGGTTTAATCCTAATTCTCTAATGGATTTGCTTCCTAGAGCTCCTATAATTGAAGATAGTCAAAGTGGGTTAGAATGTGCTTACCAAATCCAATAACTCCATCAAAAGGTATCTGATTCTTTGCCAAAGCAAAGTGATAGAGTGAAAGGAAGGAGAGATAAAGGAAGACAAAGATTTGAGTTTACACTTAGTAACATAGTTTGCGTTCACCTTAGCAAAGATAGAATCCCAAGGTGTAGAGGTCAGAAATTGGCAACCTGGGCTGATGAGCCATTTAAAATTGTTAAGAGGATCAATGATAATCCTTATAAGGTTGAATTATTAAATAATTTTGGAGGAACTTTAGCTACATTCAATGTGACAAACTTATCACTGTCACGCCCCGAAGGGTATCCTAAATGTGGCAGTCCGCCACATATAATATCGAGACTTAAGAATGACTACCTTAGTCATGCGAAAGTCTCGGTATTATATGTAAGACGTACAACACGGTAATAAGAGATGCTATTGGGAAGTGTGGATTAAACAAGTAATAATGAATATACAAGAATCTAGAAATAGAGTTAAACATAAAGACAATTAATAGCCCATTACATAAATCTTAGGGGCATTTCCCCTCTAAATTCCCAAGGTTCACATAAAGTTACTTGTCTTTACAAATAACTTAAACACTTCATCAAAAGATTTTAAAGGAAGTCTATTATAATCTTCGAGTAGATTTCCCCCAAAAGCTTCCTAAAAAGAAAACTTACGCAGATATGGTGAGACGTTAGGTATAAGAACAGATGGTCCTGCGTATACAAAATTCTATAGGGGCGTAAGCTTTATAAGTTTAATGAGAATAAACCCGATGACCATACTTAAAACAAGACAACAACCAAGTTTATTAATCAAGGAAGTGGAATATAACAAACACGTAAGCATATAAGACATGATTTTCCAAGAATCATATGTTGAATGAATTTACGTCTTTCATTCGGGGCTAGGTACTAATGCCAGTTATAGCCAACACTTCTTAAAACTACTTTTATAGATCTTACTAGCTACTATTTACCATAAAAAAACATGTAGTTCCTACCAGCTCCTACTCGCCATCAATTTCTAGATCTTACTGACTCCTACTCACCACATATAGATACTACCGGTTATGCCAACCACTATTATCATACACTTGTCCCACCAATTGTATAATAACAAATATAATATGACTCAATGAATGGAGTGCATGTGTCAACTTTTTATTTAAAGTCTAGCCATCTTAATTTCAATTTCTTGCTAGTGATCATCCAATTTCAAACACTTCAACATGCTAGTAAACATACAACTCGTTATAAGCAATTTATGGCTCGATATGCTTAAAGTTCTTTCAGTAACATTATAATCACATGCACTTTTAATTTTATCTTTTCTTAAGTCTAGTGCTACTATGCTACAAGCACAATCATAAGTATGAAAATAAGGGAGATAGACTCACTCGGCCATGATTTGACGATAATCCCTTAATTGTAATAATCCTCGGGGTAGTATACGTCTTTCTCCTCGTTTCCAAAACAAGGGAAATACCCAAAATGAGTATTTCATTAAATCTCTAATCAAAAGTTCTAATTCTCTTCTCTAGTTGCGGTAAAATTCATACAGGTGGAAATTCCAAATTAAAATGGCCATAACTTGCTCATTTTAACTCATAAATTTGCATATTATATACCATTTTATACCTATTTGAAAAGATCTATCCATTTCTACGGTTATTTTTGTTATAAAAAGTCATTTGGGTCCCGAAACAATAAGGTATAGATTTATTACGAAAATTCTAGTTTTCAAACACATAAGTTTGCAAACTTTTTTTTAATCCAAAAAATCCTTGTACCAAAATTTAGATATTAGTATAGTTGGAAAAATCCTTTGAATATATATGTAGACTCATATTGTATGCATGAATTTAGTGATATTGTCTCAAAAATGATTTTTTTTAAATAAGATGCCCGAAAAGTTGGAAAAGCAAAACTTGGAAAATTTTCACTTCATTTTGTTGGAAAAATTTCTTAACTCATTATAAGTGAGCATTTCCTCTTTATAATTTTATTTCTTAACCTTTGGAAATAATTAAATTTTTTCCAAAATAATTTTAGTCTTTTTAAGATTCTTAAAACTTAATTTCTAAGGGTTGAAAATGTAGCTCCTAAGTATTTCTTGATAGTGGTTAAGATTTATTAAAGTCTACATATTCTTAGTTTCCCTAAAGTTCATTTTACTTTGATAAATAATAATGATTTCCTAAGTTGTTCACTAATTTTATTTCCTAAGCAAATTTTATTTTTAGAAAAGAAACTTTCTTGATGATTTTACAAAACTTGCTAATCAAAAATTTGAAATCTTAAGTTTTAAAGCAAACTTTTCCATTTTATTGTTTTGAAAAGCGTATGTAAGATATATCTACTTTATGTATTATTTATTGAAATTCTAATGTTCTATTGTTACTAAAAACTTGTGATAAGCTTATCTAGATTTTGGAAAAGATTTGTTAAGATAGAACCCTAGGTTTTTATGGAAAAATCATTTCTTAAGTGACAAAAGTTTATTTTTGAAAAGAGTTCTCATCGTCCTTCATTTAAGAAAATTTCCTTTTTATTTTTGTTGAGACAATATCAATATGCTCATGCATGAACATGAATATGTAGTCATGAGAAATAGAATAATATATCATAATAAGATAAGGTATATATAAGAATCAATAAGAGCATAATATTAGGATCAAGTATTGAGAACCTTACCTTCATTAAGGTAACCCGATCAAGTATTGAGAGCCTTCACTTCATCAAGGTAACCCAACACTAAGAATAGACTAGTCCCAAAAAGAAAAAGAAAGAAAATAAAAGAAAAGAAAAAGGCAATAATAATAATAAGAGCAAGTTAGAGGATGTTAGTAAGCATTTAGGCTTTAAAAATATATAGGTATACATATACTTAATAATGTACATAGGATTAGATTAGGAGCATAATAACAATAATAACAACATGATATCATAACATCAAAATAACAAAATCGGAATTCATGGCATGTGCAAGAACAAAACATGAACATGTTGTTGCTTGTATAATTTATGTGAGTTTCAAGAAACAACACCATGGTCATGCTAAGTTACATTACATGAAAATAATAGTGGTACAAATTTTTTACCTAAAGTATTTTTGTTGAAGGAGGAAGATGATGAGTGGTAGTATTATGTAGGTAGTAATGGATGGTAGATGGTGTAAGCCCCGAAAAATTTCAGTAAATAGTCCAGGAGGTGAACTTGGAAAAATAAAACCCTAAAAGCCACTCTAAATTAAAAACCGGACTTAGATAAGTGCCAAACTCTAAACGAACCCGGAAATTTCTAAATCGTGAGAGAAATAAGAAATCTCAGAAATAAGCTAGCAACTCAACATACTTCCATTCTAAAACCCCTACGTACGACAAATTTTCTAATTAGCTATAACTTACAAATTCGGGTAAAATAGAGCCCTAGAGCAAATTGCTAAGAAGTAGATAGTGATTAACTTTTGGGAATAAAACCCAACCCAAAGAATTCCGAGAACGTGTGAGATACTAAGTTCTTATGAAATCGCCCTTAAAATAAAACTGACCAATCAAATAAGTCATGTAAGTATAAAATATTAGTTTTTATTTTGGCAATGGGGCGAACCGGGAGGTCAACCCGGAAACCTAAGTCCTTGAATCTCCCGAGAAACTCCATACCTAGACCCGGCAATCGCGTATTCCTAAACCCAGGAGTTGGAACAAGAGGAAAAAGGTATAATCGGTTCGTATTAAGTCTAGGATACTCTGTAAAGATGAGATCAATGAAATTCCGACCTATTCCAATCAGATCAGGTGCCAGTTTCGAAAAACGCGCTCTGGGATTCGAAATGTTAAGAACATGTTTTAATGCCGTTAGACTTATATTTCTAAAGGATCTCTAAGTTATTAGTTTTACAAATTTTCTCATAGCTAGAATTATCTAATATTACAAATCTGTTCGTATTTCGTTACTACCGGTAATTAGTGAATCTTCCAGTACGATTTAATATTTTAGTCACCTAAAGGGTTATTATTATTATTATTTTTTTTATAAGATATACCCTAGTTCTCCTAGTGATCGGATAGTACTCGGACGAACTTTGGAAACTGGAGAACGAAACCCTATATCGGGCCGATTCCAGCTTAGTGAGGGGAGCCTAGAAACCCTAGATCCGGCTTTTCATCGATTTCATATAAAAGGAGTTTTATAAAGTAAATGAACATGAATTATTGTTCTAAAGCATATTCTAAACCCCTAAAAGTTCCAATTTCGGGAAATTTTCAATTCCGAGCCTTCCCGAGCTCAATTACGGAAAAGCGTGCCCCGGACCACGGATTCAGAAAAATGTTCCGGAATATCCATTAGAACCGTAATTTTATAAGGATTCCAAAAATATCAATTTTGTAATTTTCCGAGCTATAAAAATTACAGTTATAGCTTTTTCCCGTGTTTTCGTTACAACCGGTAAAGTAGATGTCTTGTCTACTATTCACAAGTACAACCTATACTACACACTACCCATACCCTATTCTTACATCCTTACAACTACTCATTACAATTTTCTTTTCCAAGAAATTTTGTTTCCTAATTAATTAACACAAATATTACATTTTATTACACAAAATACAATTTTCAAAATTCAACACACACACACACAACCCCCCCCCCCCCCATGGCCGGCCCCCTCCCCCATATTTCCCTCTCATTTGTTTTATTTTTGTTACCTTTATTCAACCAAAACCCTAATGCCTTCATATATATACATATTATTCTCTCTCTCTCCTCATTTCTTCTTGTTTTAAAATTTGTAAAGAGTAAAAACACTCTCTTTTCCCCTCTAGTGGCCGAGAGCTTCCCCCTCCCTCTTCCCTTTCAATTTCAACACAAGTCTTCTTCATTTCTCCTTTGATCCTCCATTGGTAGGTTGATCTTAAGCTTTGTTCATCCTAAATCTTGTTATGGCAAGATTATTCTTGTGTGTTTTCTCATCTAAATCCCAATGAGCATGAGCAAGGGACATGAAAACACTACTACAAGAATCTCAAGCCATCTCAAGAAGTGGATCTAGCCTTTGAATGAGTTTTTGTTGGAATAACCACTTGTTCATGCATATGAAATAGAGATCTTGCACACATATTGTTGTTCATGCCATGAGATCCATGATTTATACATCATACTTAGTAGATCTAAAGTTTAGATACCCACATTGTCATTTACATGCATGATCATAGAGTTATTTTTGTTTTCTATGCTTGATGATCATAAAAATGTAGTCTTGTTCATGTATAGAGAAGTTAGATAATAGATCTTCACACATGGGAAGCAAGAATATTGGAAAAAGAAAGGTTTTGTTAAATATGAGATGTTGGAAATTCGGATGAAATGGAAACCCTAGTTTGAAAGCCACCAAAATCATTTTTAAACTCATGTTTCATAAGAAAAATGAAGGGTATGTGTAATAGGTATATTGAAGGAATGATTTTTATAAGTTTAGATGAGTTTAGGCATGATAGGAATGTAAAACAAGTAGTGGAGTTAGAATGAGAAATGTTGGAATGTTGATCAATGGTTAAAATTCGTAACTTAGGTTCATGCCTACAAGAACACTTGGTATTTAAGTCTAAATTGGATGTATTATAAGCTAAATGGAGTCCTTAGATAATATACATATTGGAGCTTCAATTTTTAATGCATTAAACAAGTTTTCCCTTAAGAAAAATGCAAGAAAATGAAATTTAGAAAATTCGGATTTTTACAAAAAGCTAGTTCAAAGACATGTTTACCAAATGAAAAATGGGAATTTCTATGCATGAATGGAGGCCATGATTAATATAGACCTTGAGAACTTATTTTTAGTTAAATAATAAGTGGATTACAAGATTAAAAGTCAAGGAAACCCTAAGGAGTATAATGTGGAAAAATAGCTTCTTAGAAATAATCTTTATGGGAATTTCAACACTTAAGAGTTCATATGAGTTTATTATCACAAAAGTTATTATGACCATGCATATATTAAGTTCATCACATGGCATTCATATTAGTAATTCATTCCCATATCATTCATGCATGAATCATCATCTAGGAACATTCTTATCAAAAGCAAAACAAATTTTTGAGATTGGAACACTTGCGGAACAGATGATCCCACTGTTCCGTGGCCTACTATTTTCAAAACTTGAAAATAATACTAGAAATAGATAGATCTTTCGAAGTAGATAGAGATCGATATAAAATTTGCGAAATTCCGAGTTAAAATGACCGAGTTATGGCCGTTTTAAGTTGGAACTTCCGCAAATAGCGAGAATTCCGATTTTGTGAAGTATAGATACATAGTTTGAATTAGTTTAGTGATGAGATTCTCATTAGGCTATCTTTATTTGGTAGGTGAACCCGAGTACGACAATACCGTATCACCCGACCATCGTCACTAAGAGACCGGCGTACCATGGCCGAGTGAGTTCCTCTTGATTTCAATTATTGCTTGTGATTGTAATGATAGTCGCACTAGTTGCTAGGTGAAGATAAAAAGGATGATTATGTATGATGGGGTTATATGGGAATTATAGATTTCTGTTGTTGATGTGTGAAATGACCTTAAGAAATATCGAAACCGGTGTTAAGCTATGGATTGATTCTAGTGTGTATATGAATGTCTGCGAATAATTGTTGGCCACCTAAAGAATGAATTAATGAATATTGACTCAATTGTAATTGGATTCATTCATAACACGATGGGGATGGAGCATTAGCATTGGTTGGTTTTTCGTGATCCATAAAACGAATACTTGTTGGTTAATCGTGATCCATAAAACGAATACTTGTTGGTTAATCGTGATCCATAAAACGAATACTTGTTGGTTAATCGTGATCCATAAAACGAATATTATCAGTTGACCGTGAGCTTAAACGCGTCGTACCGCAGGATTCGTAAATCTGCTAACCCGGGATGGAGGGCGCAAGTCCATCCACATATGATTTCCGGCTGGTCATATGTTTGCTAAACTCACTTGTTGATGCATTTCACTTGGTTGCTTAATTACTTGGTTGAATGTGTTGTGTTTATTGTAATTCGGAAGTTCCACTCACTAAGCTAGTGTAGCTTATACCCCTATAGTTTCCTGTTGCAGTATGAGTACCTTTGGCTTTCTCCAGGACCCGTGGACACCAGGTACGGCTCTTAGATATTAAGGAGCTTTTGATGAGGTCGGGGTCTAAAGATTAGAAATGGACTCTAATTCCGTTTTCCGAATCGGTAATTGAAGGGCAATGTAAGGAAATGTGGGGATTGAGAATTGGTAACTGGTGTTATCGGGGGTATGCCCCCTAGATCATGTAATAGAATAATTCTCTGTATGACGTTTATGGTTTACATTCTTGCTGCTGTATATATCTCTTTAAGCTACTACGAAGCAAAGTATGATCTATAAATGTTGAGAGCGAGCCTTACACTTGATGTTTAAGCTCATGGGGAGACTAGGATTGTCTTACTTGAGATTAAATGTTGAGTGTGGCGGACTGTCACGTGTAGGGCACACTTTGGGGCGTGACAGATGGTTTATGTGTAGAGGAGAATTTTGGAAGAATTGAATGGAAGTGAGTTTTAGTAGAGAAGATTTATGAAGAAATTTTGGGAGAGTTTTGTTATGAAAAATGAGTGTGTGAAAAAAATGGAGGGAGATGGGGTATTTATAAAGTTTTGTGGAGGGAAATTAGATGCAATAAAATAAGTTGAAAAAGAAAATAAATAGAGTTAGAGAGGGGGATGACGCCGGTTTCATGAAGAGGAGAGAGGGAGTGATTTATTTTTTTGTTGTTTTATAATGAAAAGTAATTAAGATGTGAAGTTGTATTGGAAATGTAAAAAGTAGAAAATAGGTGTATAGGTAGTAAGATAAAGTAGAGATAGATAAATAGTAAAATAGGATAATGAAAAGTAAACAAGACAAATAATATGCTGGTAGTAAAGAAAATACGTTTATAAATGCGTTATCTATTATTTTTAGCTATCGTAAAATTACGAAATTGATATTTTTAAAATCCTTGTATTATTATGGACCTAATGGTGTAATCGGAATATTTTTACTATTCTGAGCCCCGGAACATGCTTTTTGAGAGCTGATCCCGATCGGATCTGAACTATACTAAAAATTAGCAAATCTAATATTTTTAAACTTTCTTATATTATTGCAAACCATTATCCATAATTAATTAAATTTTGTTATTTAGGGTTTAAGAATACGGGACTGTCGGATCTAAACACGAGGGTTAATCTAGTCTTTTAGTGACTTTTAGGGTTTTCGGATTGACCTTTAATTCTAAGATTTAAACATAAACTTAACAACATTTCAAGGGTTTATAGTCACCATACACTTTAGATGAGTTTAGTCTAGATTTAAGGGAAAATCTTCATGAAAATTAGGGAGATGATAGGAATCATGGGCTACTTGGGCCAATAACTCAAGCTAGAGCTAAGGGCTTGTTGAACTTGGCCCAAAGAATCCTTATAAATGATCTGAATGAAGTTGAATTGGGATTTCTTAGATGATATATGATGCACTTTGGAGTAGATTTGATTTGATGTGCTTTATTATTAAAAATTCATCATTAGAGGAGATTACACCCACCATCATGCTTATGATCTAGACTGTGATGAAGAAAACAATCATGATTAAGCTTGTCGTTGAATTGAACTTAAATTATCATGCTCCAAACGGTACCATAAACGTGGCAGCCCGCCACATATAATATCAAGACTCAAAAATGACCTCCTTAGTCATGCGAAAGTCTTAGTATTACATGTAAGGCGTCTAGCACAGTGATAGGAAATGCTTTGGGGAAGTGTCGTCTAATCAAGTAAAAATGAACATACAAGAATCCAAAAATAAAATAGATCATAATATTAATATCCAAAGGTCTATTACATGATTCTTAGGGGCATACCCCCACTATATCCCAAAGGTCTAAATAGTCTTTATAATACTTAAATACTATATCAAAGATTTCAAAGGAATTATAATCTAATTCTTCAAATAGATTTTCTTCAAAAGCTCCAAAAGAATACTTACGCGGATATGAGGAGACCATGGGTACGAAAATAAGTATTCCTGAGAATGCAAATACCTATAAAGGCATAAGGTTACGGGCTTAGTGAGTAAATCCCAAAAATTCATACTTGAAGTAAAATATCAACCAAGTTTATTAGGCAAGCAAATGAAATGCAACAAACACATGATCATACAAGATATATAATTTTATGGGAATCATATGTTGAATGAATTACGCCCTTCATACGGGGTTAGGTATTCCGGCCAATTACGGCCACAACTTCTTTTTAAAACATTTTTATAGATATTACCGGCTCCTATACTCCATCAAAAACATGTAGTTATTACAGGCTCCTACTAGCCACCAATTGATGTAGTTTTTACCGGCTCCTACTCGCCACTTACATGACATACCGGTTATGCCTACCACCACTATCATACACTTGTCCCACCAATTGTATAATAGCAAATACAATGTGACTTAATATATGAAGTGTATGCATAAATTCTTAATTAAATTCTAGTCATTATATTTTAATTTCTTTCAAGTAAGCAACCAATTTCAAACACTTCAATGTAATAAAACACATACAGCTTTATTACAAGTAATTCATGCTTCGATATACTTAATATTATTTCAACATATTATCATACAATTGCCATTTTATCTTGCCTAAATTTTAATGCAACTAAATTTACAAGCACAATCATAAGTATGAGAATTAAAGGTGAGTAGACTCACTCAGCCATGATGACACTTTTCTTCTAATGGATGAGTTGTTCGGGAATTCCACTAATTGTAATAATCTTCCGGGTATGAACAATTCTCCTCAAGATCACCTAATTAAGAAGAATACCCAAAATGAGTATTTCTTTTTGATTCTATGGTACTTATAAAAAACTATGTCATAAGATTGTTAAAATTTGTATAGAGAGTAACTCCAACTTAAAATGGTCATAACTTGGTCATTTTAACTTGGAATTGCGCATATATACCATTTTCTACCTATCCGAAAAGATCTATCCAATTCTAAAACTATTTTTTATCAAAATAAGTCATTTGAGCTCCAAAACAATGGTGATCAGATTCACCACGAATTTTACAAAACTTACTTTCTTCTTTTTACAAAAACTTGTATCAAATAGTTCGATATTATAATAGTTGTAAGACCTTTGAAAAGTATATATATAATATATATATATTCATTTACTCATGTTAAATACATGAAATTAATGAAGTTGTCTCAATCGTAAATTTTTGGTAAAAGTAAAGTTTTCTAAAACTTTGGAAAAGTAAAACTTTTTGAAAATTTATTCTTAGTTTGCTAGAAACTTTCTCAAGTCATTTTGAATGGGTATTTTCTTTTCCTTAATTCCATTTCCTTAGTCTTTTTAAATTTCAAAAGAATGATTTCCATTTTCTAAATTTCTTATAGCTTAGTTTCCAATACTTTTGAAAGTAGTAATAATTCTATATTTAAAGAAGTGATTTCCTAAGTTGTTCATTAATCTTATTTCTTAAGATCATTTTATTTTTATGAAAGGGGATTTCTTGGTGTTTGTCAAACTAATCTATTCAAAGTATTGATGAAAAGTAAAGTTTAGTAAAACTTTTGTTTAATCAAGAATTCATTTCCATTTCAGGACTTTGTAAAGTGTATGTATATATTCGTTTAAAAATTCCTATGTTCTTAAAATTTATAATGAATTCCGCTAGATTTCTAAAAAAGATTTGTTAAAATAAATTCCTAAGTTTTATGAAAAATTACTTCCTTCATAACAACATTTACTTTTTAGAGAAGAACTTCTATTTTAAGAAAAATTTTCCTTCTTTATCTTGTTGAGACAAGATCAATATCAATATGTTCATGCATGATCATGAATATGAAATCATAGAATTATGAAAACATAAGAAAGACATGATGGTTAATAAAATAAGCAAATAAAGAAATATATCAAGTATTGGGAACCTTAGTTTCATCAAGGTATCCTGGGACTTATAATGGACTAGTCCCAAAAGAAAAATAAGAAAACAAAGCAATATATTGTTTTGACTTGATGAGAACAAGTCTAAGACTAGAGACTAGTCTTAAAATAACATGGAATAAATAAATAAATTGCATTACTTAGAAGTAAATAAATAACAATGAGATTATATGCTCTAAAGATTATATATAAGTACATAATTATATCTGGTTACATATATATACGAGATTAACATAAAATCAATAATAATATGAGAAAAAGTAAAATAACAACATAGAATTACATAAATATATTTTCATGAACAAGAACAATACATGAACATATTGTAGCTTCCTTAACATTAAGTTTAGAAAACTCACACCATGGTCATGTAAAATTACATGACATGGTAAGAGAAATCTAAAGAAAATTCTTACCTAATGTGTTTGTAGAAGAAGAAGAAGAAGAAGAAGAGGGTTTTGTGGAGAGAATTTTAGAGAGTTTTGAGAGTGAAATTTGTGAGTAGAAGATGTGTGAATAAAGTGAAAGAGGAGAGGGGTATTTATAGAAAAATGGGGAATGATTTTTGAGTGATTTAATTAAAGAAAAATTGAAAATAAATAGAGGAAGAGCGAGAGGGATGTGCGCCAGCCAAGGGGAGAGAAGAGAGAGTGAGATGTAATATTTTTGGATTTTTGTGTATTAAAAGTAATAATATGTAAGATAGAGATGATATAATGTTATGGGAAAGGTAAAAAGTAAAGATAATATGTTATGGTGTTGTAAGAGCATGTCACGCCTCGAATGGTACCCTAAACGTGGCAGTCTGCCGTACACAATATTAAAGCCTAAGAATGACTACCTCAATCACGCGAAGGCTTCCATACTATGTACAAGGCGTCTAACACATGGAGGAGACACATCGGGGTGATACATTTTATGTTGTTATAACTTGAGTAACAATGTAAAGGAATTCCAACTCACTATATTTCAAATACAAAACATTATACTTCAATTACAATTCATCAAAAGATTTCACTACATAAAACTATTACAAGGTAAATCATAAAACCTAGCTAATAACTTCAAGCATTCTTATTCCTTGTCGGAATCTTGAAGTCATTTTCGGCTCCAACCATCATGGTCCCCACTTAGCATGCTTGAGATAACCTATTTAATCAAACATCTATTGGGGTATAAGCTACACTAGCTTAGTGAGTAAGAACTTCCAAGATTATATTTATAACACATTCATACAAACAAGTGATTAATCAGACAAGTGATATGCATCAAATATATGGATTCAACAAACATATGACCAGTCGGAAATCATATGTAGATGGACTTGCGCCCTCCATCCCGGGTTAGCAGATTAACGAATCCTACGGTACGAACAATGCCGTTTAAGCTCCTGGTCAACTGAACTACAAATTCGTTTGAGGACAACGATTAACCAACTTTACCCGTTTAAGATCATGGGAAATTGAACAAATGCTAATGCTCCATCCCCATCGTGATATGAATGAGTTCAATTTCATCTTCAATTCCGAATAATCCATTATACCGATTCTTTTAAGTGATTAATCAATAATCTCAAACGGTCAATTCTAATTCATCTATACAAGCAATAGTTAATCACCCGGCTTCGATATTCTTATATTCCATTTCTCACATCAATAATAAGCATACATAGTTTCCATTCGTCCCCATCATGCATATCCGTTTTATCTTTACCAAATATCTAGTGCAACTATTATTATAATCACATACAATAAATGAAATCGGAAGTAATACTTACTCGGCCATTGGATCTCCGGTCTCTTAGTACAAGTAATCCGGTGGTAAGGAATCATCGATTTCGGGGTCACCTAAAAGGAAGAAATACCCTAATAAGTATTTCATCACTTAACTAGTCCAACTATCTCATACAAACTATCAAATTCATAATTCTCGTCCTAAGTGAATTCCAACTTAAAACGACCATAACTTGGTCGTTTTAACTCGGAATTTAGAAAATTATATATCGATTTCTATATACTTTGAAAGATTTATCTATTTCTAATATTATTTTCAAGTTTTGAAAATATTTAGGTCATGAAACAGAGGGATCAAATCTTATCAGAAATAATTTCCAATTCCGAAAAATAGTTTTTTAAATGTTTGAAATGTTTCTACTTTATAAATCAATTATACATGTAATATTAATGATTTCCTATCATGAATGGCATACTATGAGTTTAATGTATGCATGATCTTGATGGTATTTATTAAAAGAAAATTTTAAATCTCTTTATTTTGCAAGACTTCAAGAATAACTACCTTTAAGAATACTAGTTTTCTAACTTTGATAACTCACTTGTGTTTTAGGATTAATTCTTAAGAATTTCTAGTTATCTAGGTTAGAATTGAATCTTCATTATATCTATTACTTAAGACCTTCATTTCTACATAAAAATTTTCATTTTACACTTTATAAACATGTTTTCAAGTAGGGTTGATTCCAAAATCCAAATTTTGTAAAAATTGTTTTTATGGTGATTCATTTAAGTAAAAATCATTTGATACTTAGAAAATTAAGGCTCAACCATGCCTAGCCACTAAGGACTTCATTTGTTTGATAAAACTTCTAATTTGAGTTTGAAAAATATGGGTTTTCATGCCATTACTCTATTATTACGAATTTCTTAAAAATGACAACAACTCAATTTTTCCTACTTTGTTTCTGCAATGCATTATGCATATATGTATTACCTACAAGCTATTATCATGAAGGTTATGAGATGATCTACCTATATGTATACATATAGTACCAAGAATTCTTTTTGAAAACTTTTACTTTGCAAAACTTTGAATTTTACTAGACTTAAGAAAAAATAGTTTTTCTTCTTGTAAAATCATACTTTCTTTTATCAAAACTCAACCTTAATGACCTATATAACCATCACCTTCATTATTTCAACAAAAACTTTCATTTTTGGGTTAGAAAATAGGTGTTTACATAGGTGGTTTGCCTAACTACGAATTTTACAAAATTTTAAAGAATGAAAACATTGTTTAACCTATTCTTGGAAACCATTTGTTGTTCTAAGGTTATATTTTGATAAACCTCTCTTATCCTTGTCAAAACTTGGTATTTGTTACATATATTCCCTAGAACTTCCATTTTCCTATAAAAATTATCATTTTGGCATTTAGAAATAGGTGTTTAAATGGTGGCTATTTTCAAATCTGAATTTTGAAAAATTCATTTGAGCTTGTTTTCTTTGTAAAACTCATTTAGTCTTTCAAAAACCATTTCCTAATCAAACCTACCCCTTAAGGCTTCCATTTCTTTAATAAAAATCTTGTTTTGAAGTTGCAAAATGGGTTTTTAAAATTGGTCTTGGTTGAGATCCGAATTTAAAATTTATTTTTGGACATACCTTATGATAAAATCTATCTAAACTTACGAAAATTCATTCCTTACATATCCTATCTTAAGAGCCTTCCATATCTTGAATAAAAACTTCATTTTTAAGTTCGAAAACATGTTCTTAAACTATGCTTTGGCCTAAATCCGAAAATGAAATTTTGTTTTGAAATTTAATCTTTGAAAATCATCTTTGAACCATATAAAATGAAGTCTTGATGATATATATACATTAAACTTTCATTATCTCAAGTAAAAATTTTATTTTGATACTTGGAAAGTGGTTTTTAAATAAAGGTCTTGCCTAAATACGAATTTCACCATTTTTGTTTGAGTTCAAAACCAAGATCTACACTTAATATGAACATAAATATAAAAGAAATCCATGGTAGTAAACTATAAACTCATAGATCTAAACTTTACTCTTCAAAATCATTCTTTCATGTTATCTATTCTCTAAGTCCTTCATTTTAAATGAAAAATATACATTTTGAAGTTGAAAAATAACTTTTCTAAATAGGGTTCCTTTTTTATCCGAATTTAAAAAAATGATTTTTGTTGAAAATAAAATAGATCTTGAGCTTTCTAAAACTTTCCTACTATCATCATACTACTACAAGTTATTTATGAATATAAAACAAAAATCTAATGCATTTATGAACTCAAAACACTAGATCTAGTTTACTATACTAGTTATAAATGCATGAATGTGGATGATGAATATATGTATAAATCATTAGCAATAACAAAAACAATAACTCAAATAACAAGATCTAAAGCATAAACAAAAATCATAGCTACAAAAAATTAGATCTACAAAATATAAGTACTTTTAATAAGAAAATAATAATGATACAATATAATAATCATGGAGAAGAGGAGTATTTCATTTTTGGCATCATCATCCTTAGCTTTTAAGCTTATGGAAAGTCATTTGATGCATGAAACTCTCACTATACTTTACCTATATCACCTATGGAAGCTTTAAGAAGAAAGTTTACTTAAAAATCTTCAAGAATGAAGTGTGGAAGCAAGGTTTAGAAATGGGGGCAGCTTGTGTTCTTGCAAGAACAAGAACAAAAGAAGAAAGAAAGAGAGGAAAAACAAAGAGTAAATGAGATAGGGTTTCAAAGGAATGAAAAGAAGTAAATGAGAGGCATTAAATGGAAAGAGAGGAGTGTATTAATTGAAAGAAAAAAAAATAAAACAAGGGCAGCAAATTAGGGGTGTTGCACGTGAAAGTGGAGAGGAGAGAGAGAGGGAATTTGGTTGGTGTTCAACTTGAAATTGTAATATGTAATTAATGTGTATGTATTACTTCTTTAAGAAGGATTGTAATAGATTTATTTTAGTCATATTGGGAGTAAATCAAAGGACAAGGGCAGCAAAAAGAAGTCAAATTTTCTGCCATGAAGTGTGGAATAAAGTGTAGAAAGATTGAAGTGAAAAAGAAGTGATATGTGAAAGGTGTACTTAAAAGTATGGGTTGTAAGAGTACTTTCTTAATAAAATAAAAAAAAATAGAAAATTATTTCAAATATTTGTAGCAGACTTTTCATAATTAAAATAAGATAATTTATTTATTTATTTTAGTGAATTATCAAATAAGTTACCGGTATGATCAAAATACGCGAATATGAGCTATAAATAATATTTTTATAACCCGAAAAATTCTAAAAATTTATTTTATGAAACTAAAAATATTTTTAAATATTTTCCAATTATTAAATTAATTTATTTTATTTTTAGTATCGGGTCTTAAATAGAAACTGATCCCGTAAAAACCTAAAACTAACTAAATTTTAGAAAAACAAAATTTTCTATAATATATAAAAAATTTATCTAAAAATATAAGGGTTTATAAGAATAATAAAATTGTGTAATGAAATAGAAATGAATTGTACAAAAGACTAATTAATTACTGGTAGTAATGAAATAAGGATAAAATCGCAAAATCAGATAATTCTAGTTACTGAAAAATTATAAAACTGGTATATTAGAAATCCTTATAAAAATACGAGTCTAATGGTATTCATGGTATATTTTTGATATCTCGAGCCTCGGGACACGCTTTTTGAAGTCTGTATCCGAACGGGTTTGAAATAGGTCAAAAATTTACCAATCTAATATTTTTAAGCGAACTTATATTACTACGAGCTATTCTACATACTTAAACTACACCTCGGCCTCTAGGATTAAGGGCGCTAGATTGTCGGACTTAAACTACTGTATTCCACTTAGGTTTCCAACTGATTATCTGGTTTAGATCTTTGTCAATTTGGAAACTAATATTTTATGTTTATACAACGTATTTAATTTAAGAAATTTATTTTAAATTTTATTTTTGTAAGTATTTAATATCTCTTAACGTTTTTGGAATTCTTGAATTGAGTTTTATTTCCGAAAGTTTCATCGTTATTTACTTTTTAATAATTTTGTTTTTGGGTTCTATATTACCCAATTTTATAAGTTAGAGTTAAGTATGAAATTTATCATATGTAGTGGTTTTGGATTTGAAGTATGTTGAGTTCTTATTTTGTTTTTAAGGATTTTTATTTTCCTCAAGATTAAGAAATTTCCGGATTCGTTCGTGATTTAGGATTAGTCGAAGTTTGGTTTTAATTTGGAGTGATTTTTAGGGTTTATTTTCGAAGTTCATCTTGGAATTATTTACTGAAATTTTTCGGGGCTTACAGAGTAGGTGTTAGAAAAAGTAGAGATAAAAAAAAATAGTATGGAATAGTAATGAATAGTATAATGTAAAGTAGATGTGACTAGTAAAATACTGATAGTAAGAAAATACGCGTATAATTGTGATATTTGTTATTTTTAGTTACCGAGAAATAATGAAACTTATATTTTTGAAATCCTTGTATTAAATCAGTCCTAACGGTGTTATCAGAATATTTTTATTATTCCGGGCTTCTAGACACGCTTTTCGAGAACTGATCCCGTTTGAGTCCGAAGGACACTTGAAATTCGCGAATCTGATATTTTTATGTTTCCTTAAGTTAGTATGAACTATTATCACTAATTATCTCAACTTTGTTTTCTAGGTTTAAGGAATACGGGAATGTCGGATCTAAATTCTAGGGTTTGTACTAGACTTTTGTTGACCTTTAAGGTTTCATTTGACTTTTAATTCTAAGATCAAATTAAAATTAACCAAAAACTTTAAGGGTTTACATAAATGATGTACACTAGTGGAGATCACGACAGCTATCATGCCCATGATTCAGGCCGTGATCAAGAGTAAGGCCGTAATGGAGGTTGTAAGCATGTCATCAACATATGAATCACCACGTCCATGATTGCTTGAAGATGGAGGAGAAAGTTAATCGAAGGGGATCACGACACAGGGTAATCTCCGCCCTCATTTTTACATTGTTTAAAGCATTTATTTTCTATGTTATTTGTTTGTCTTAAAGTTTTCCATTTTTGCCCTTACCCGACTCGTGGGAATATATAAGGGATATTAGTGACATGTTTAGTAGTTCTTGCTGCTCATTTTTATCCTTGGTAAACTTTGTAATGCCCTTTATGACAGATTGAGTTTTCTATTCAAGATTGTTCTTCGTTTTTTTTTTTTTTTGTCATCATGCGTAATATCGATTGATTAGAACAACTAGGTCAATTTATTCTTTGGTGTGTCATATCCAAGGATTGATCATTCACATCTTTTAATTTTTATGTTTCATAAATCATGGAAACCTAAAAACATACTATAACCATAAATCACAATTGAAAGCACTAGATCCACAAATTACTTAGATTTTCCCATTTGTATCAGTCTTGTAATCTTTGACTTGTAAGACAGTTCTCATATTACGGGTACACAAGTGGTATGATAACTATAAGATAATCCTACTAGGCCCCTATTAGAGTTGTGACATTCCCTTAATCATCTCTCTAAGCATTACACTCAAGAGTGTAGGCATATACATATCAGCTTATCCCCTAAATCACTTTCCTTATATGTGCTTTCAAATATTGTTCCATTTCTTTTTCTTTCTTAGGTATAGCTTGATTGACATAGAGGATGAATCAATGCTCTTCTAAGGAACTAGCCTTTTTTAGTACTTTTTGATTTCATTTGATTTGATTAGCTACTAGTAGAGGAGTCAAGCCTTACTCTTTCTAAGGACTAAGTCTAGCTCATACTAACAACTATCTTCTTTTCTTTTCTTTCATGATTCAATTAATAGAGGAGAAAAGCCTTACTCTTCTAAGACACTAAGTCATGCTCATATTAATTGAACATGATTTTTCCTTTCATTCATTGCTTGTTTAAAATTGATAGAGAGGTTAAGAAATTACTCTTTTGAGAGATCAATCCCTACCCATGTCAATCCTAAACTCATGATCATTTTCAATTTGATTTTACTTTCAGATATAGCACAAAGAAAATTCATCAAATTAAAAGCATCATTTGAACCTTCATTAGAGATTATAAGGCTCTCAAAACTACTACATGGAAAGCATACAGATCATTTATGCTTTTAATAATTAACTAAGTAGTCGTACTAAGGACCTTAAGTTGATTCTAACTCCAAATTCTTAAATTAAATTACAAGTAAAAGTGCTCACATGGATATCATAGAGTGATTTTAACAAAGTAAACTAACTCGTAAAGCTAACTCATAAGTAAGATGATGATGTTCGATACTAGACTCAATTGAGTTACTTGGTGATTTCATTAAAAATTCAAAAATCTTTTGTTAAATTTTACCACTTTATTATTTTCCTATGATTATGAAATGAAATTGATCAATGAAGCGCATTTACTCTACTCAAAAAAAAATTTTTATAACCCTTCGTTTAATCTTTCTTAATTCCTTCCACAAAACTTAAACTAAACATTATCCTGAATGTCACACCCCAAAGGGTACCTTAGACGTAGCAGTCCGCCACATACGATATTAAGACTTAAGGATGACTACCTTAGCCATGCGAAAGTCTCGATATCAAATGTAAGGCACACAACATGGTAATAGGAGACATAGTGGGAAGTGTAGTTTGAGCGAGTAATATAAAGTATGCAAGAATCTAGATAAATGTTAACCCACATAATATAATTCATAAATTCATTACAAAAACCTTAGGGGCATTTCACCGCTAAAATCTCCAAGGATCAAATCATAAAACTAAGTCCTTATAATAAACTTAAATAATATCACTAAAAGATTTTGAAGGAAGTCCTATCTAGGTCTATGATTGGATTTCCCCCAAAAGATGACTTACGTGGGTAAACACAGATTGTGGGTACAAAAGCAAATTATTCTGCGAATACAAAAATTTATAGGAATGTAAGCATTATTAGCTTAGTGAGAGCATTCTCGATTTACCATACTCGGAACAAAAGATATCAAACAAGTTTAATCATTCAAGCAAGTGAAATGCAACAAACACATAAGCATACAAGACATATGGTTTTCCATGAACCATATGTTGAATGAATTTACGCCCTTCATTCAAGGTTGGGTATACTGGCCAAGTACGGCCAACAAATAAATTTTGTAGTTCTTGCCAGCTACTATTCGCCATAAAAAATATGTAGTCTTACTTACTACTCGCCACATATAGATACTATCAGTTATGCCGACCACTACTATTATACACTTGTTCCACTAATTATATAATAACGAATGCAATGAGACTCAATTCGTGAAGTACATGAATCAATTTTATTAAGAGTCTAGCATGTAGTTATAATATCTTGAGGGTGATCATACAATTTTAGGCACTTCAACATGATAGTAGAGCATACAATTTAGTATAGGTAATTTGAGACTCGTTATGCTTAGCATGAATTCACCAATCATAATAAATCACACGCATTTTTTGTCACACCCAAAAGGATACTCTAGACATAGCTGTCTGCCACATATGGTATTAAAGCTTAGGAATGACTTCACGAAGTCATGCTGTAAACCCCAAAGTTTTGGGATCGGTTTAGTTTAAATCCTAATTGGAAAGTCAACTGGAAACGCTAAAGTCAACAAAACCCTAGTAAGACGAAATGATTTAAGTCCAGCAATCCCGAATAAGCAACCCTAAGAAAGTAAGTAGGAGATTAGTATGTAGAATAGTTTGTAATTACATAAGGAAGTTTAAAAAGATCAGATTAGTAAAACCACAGATCGTTTTGAACCCGACCAGATATAGTTCTTGAAAAACGTGTCCCGTGGCTCAGAATAGTAAAAATATTCTGAATATACCGTTAGACTCGTAAAAATATAAGGTTTTCAAAAATATCAGTTTTATAATTTTTCGGTAATTAAAAATATCAGATATCGTAATTATACGGGTATTTTCTTACTACCGGTACTTTATTAGTCATATCTACTTTACATTACACTATTTATTACTATTCTACACTATTCTTTTATCTCTACTTTTTCTAACACCTATTCTTACAACACCATAACCTATTTACTTTACTTTGTACCTTTCCCATAACAATATTTCACATCCACCTTACTTATTACTTCATTTAATCAACCACAATACAAAATAAATCTCCTCTCTCTCTCCTCCATAATGTGCGCACCCCATACCAACCCCCCCCCCCCCCCCTTCCCCAACTCTCTCATTTTTTGTTTTGTTTTTCTTTTATTTAAATCACACAAAAATTCACTCCTCATTTCTTATAAATACCCCCCTCCTCTTTCACTTCTTTCACATAATTACTACCTATAAATTTACTATCAAACCTTTCTCAAATTTTTCTCTCAATACTCTTTCCAAATACTCTCTCAAAACTATCTTAAAATTCTCTCAAAATTATCTCAAACCACCTTCTATATACACAAAACTCATTCCCACATAATACTTCAAAAAACCTCTTTAGGTAAACTTTGCTTTACATATTCTTCTTCTCATGTCATGTGATTTTACATGACCATGGTGTAAGCTTCCAAAAACTAAATGTTATGGAAGCTACATTATGTTCATATATTGTTCTTGTTCATGAATATTCATTTATATTTATATTGTTATTTTACATTGTTCATATTATTATTGTGATTATATCTAGCTAAGTATTATTATATATCTACATATAATATATATATATATTCTTTAGAGCATATAAGTTCACTTGCAATTTATTTATTTTCATGCAAAGTAATTTATTTATTTATTCCATTGCAATTTGTTTATTTCTTGTTGTTTTAAGACTAGTCTCTAGTCTTAAACTTGTCCTCATCAAGTCAAAACTATTTTTTTCTTTCTTTTATTTTATTTCTTTCTTTTGGGACTAGTCTATTTCTTATTCCCGAAAGCCTTGAAGAAGCTAAGACTCCCACTACTTAACTTTATTTATTATTTATGTTATTTTTGCTTGTTATTATTTCTCATAATCATGCCCATTAAGATTGTTGTTCAAATTTTCAAAGCTCAAATTATATTTGATAAAAATGAGATTTTATCACCTAAGAATAATTTTACATGAAATATAAAATCTATGGTTTAACCAAAGTAAAATTCTTTTCCAAGCTTTAGGAAGAACTCGCTACAATTTTAAAAGCTACTTTTGTTTTGAAAAAGCTTTTTAAATCCTTTCTATATTACTTGTTTTCTTAAAAGAATATGACTTTGGTACTAAAATATTTTCATAAAAACACAATATAAGGAATCCCTTAAAACGAAAGTGAGAATTTTCAAAACCAAGATTTTTCAAATAAATAGTCAAAGAAAACAACTAGGAAAAGTAGCACTAATGTTGAGAATTTAGAAAAGAAAAAAATTCATTTTTTTATCAAAATGTCATTTAGAAAAATAGTAAGACAAACCTAAAGTAATTCTTTGAAAGCAAAGGAATCAAAATATTCATTTTAGAGGATTTACAAAATGGATTTTTTGTAAACTATAATTTTCTAAACTCCTAATTAACATTGTTTTACCCAAGAAACATAGTTGGACAACAAACACTTGAGCATGAATAAAATATGAGCTAAGTATCTATGAAAAAGGAATTTTCCAACTATATATATAACTAAGTATTTATCAGAGCGATTTTTGAATGGTTTAAAGGTTTGAAACAAATTGCTTGGGTTGGGAAAATTCATGGTGAATCTGATCACCACTGTTTCGAAGCCTAAATGATCTAGTTTGATAAAAATAGTTTTAGAAATGGATGATCTTTTCGAGTAGGTAGAAATCGGTATATTATATGCGCAATTCTAAGTTAAAATGACCAAGTTATGGCCATTTTAAATTGGAATCCTCTCTTATATGAGCTTTGACGTTCTTATGTCATTGTTTTGTCAAAATTCAAGAAAGTCATCAAGAAATACTCATTTTGGATATTTTCCTTGACTAGGTGATTCCAAGGGAGGATATCCATACCCCGAGGATTATTTCGACTAAGTGGTTGTGTGAACGACTCATCCGTTTAGAGGAGTGTCGACATAGCATCATGAGTTCATACCCTAAGGATTATTTGCGTTAAAATTTCTCATATGCTAAAATTTGAAACATCTTTTATACAACTTGGAATTATTTTCCTCATAACTACATAAAGGTTCATATTTTGGAAAATAATTAGTTAAAAGAGTTTAACATGAAAATAAAGCATTCATGGGGCTCAAAATAAGTATAAAATCATGATTTTTCTCTAATTAAGTTTCACACTTATAAAACCTAAAAATTAGAAATTTTTTTAAAGAGTCCAACTTATAAAATTCTTTAAAAAGAAATACATTTGAGTTTTTATGTCACAAATAGGTAAAAACCATGTTTTATAAAAATAAATTGTTTAATAAGAATTTGTGAACAATATAAAACCTTTAAGGATTTTAAATATATATATATATATATGTATATATTTAATTATGGCTTTCTTGTTGCTAAGTCACAACTTTACAAAATAGCAAATTAATCACCAGTCAAAGAATAACCCTTCACAAAAATCTATCTTTCACAAAATTGTTTACAAACTTTATTTTGAGGCAACGTCACTAAAAATCATGCATACAATATGAGTCTCTCTCTCTCTTTATATATATATATATTCAAAGGATTTTTCAATCATATAAATATCTATATTTTTTCTTAATAATTTTTGGATGAAGAAAATTTTAAAAATTTATGTTTTGAGGACTTGGAATTTCGTAATGATTCTATACTCCACATTTCCAAAACTAAATGGATTTTATGATAAAAATAACCTTAGAAATAGATAGATCTTTTTGAGTAAGTAGAAAATGACATATAATATGCAAAATTCCGAGTTAAAATGAGCAAGTTATGACCATTTTAAGTTGGAACTTCATTCTACGCGATTTTGATGAAGATAATGAAATACAATTAGAAAGTTTAAGTAGAACTTCTACGAAATACTCATCCCGGATATTTCTGTTATCTAGGTGATGAGGAATACGGTATTTCCTTTCCTGAGGATTACTACGACAAAGAATATTGCAAAGTGGACAAGTGAGTTTTTTCTCTTAATTTCGTTACCTTGCTTGTGCTTATAGAGTAGTGTCACTAGTATACTAAGAAAAGATAAAAATAGATATGTATGGGGAATTCAGGGATGTATGTGTGTGTGTGTGTGTGTGTGATGAATGAGAATTTAGAATATCACAACTTCAAATTGTCTGCTTAAATGTTTTGTCTACCTACATGCATGATTGCTTATTGTTTGCTAAATTGTTTGATCATCCCTAAGAAACCTTAATAAGGCTTGGCTTAAGAAAAATAAAGTATTCGTATATAGCATCCGTCGAGTCACATTGTCTTCTAGAAGAACACAAAGAATTCAAGCAAAAGCTTTGGTTTTTCATTCAACAATAATTTATCTTGTACAAGGACCCAAATAGGGTTTATATAACTAAAACAATGAAAACAAAACGTCAAAACAATGAATTCAATACGTCCTAAATGTTGGCTGGCGGCCATGAGCATTTTGGAGCAAAATTGTAAAGTTCGAAAAATTGGCCAGGGGAGTCATGGCCGGCGGCCATTCTTGCTTCTCTGCACAAATCAGCTTTCCTTGGCTCTATTTGATGATTATTTGAAAAATATTGAAGTATACTTGCTCCATCCTTATTCCAAAGCCTTGATAACCTTGTGATTCATCCTTAGCATGCTCTAATAAGCCTTAGAAGTGATTATTGTAGGCTTGTTGAATCTTCTTAGCTCTAGCTCTTGTGATTGGTCCTTGAGGAAAACTTATTGGACTTGAATTTCTTTGAGTTTCCATGGTTGCCACTTGGTCTTCATGTTGATTCGGATCTAAACTTTGGATCGTTGGCTCTTCTGTAACACAATGCCTTACCCATTAGAAGTTTTGAACTTAAAACTCATAATGGGAAATTGCTAAAGTGTAGATAAGGGAAATTTAATGGAGTAGAAATAATCTTAAGAAATATACTATAAACCGAATACATAGACAATTAATATGATGAACTTAAAAATAATGTAGAATGGTCATTAGTAATCTAGATGGAAACCCCTTAATTCTAATTGAGAACTCACTTTACATAAGGTTGAAAGACAAAGTATATAATAGAAGAAAATATTGATATCACTAAGCACATTGATAGGTAAAATAAATTAGAATTCAAATAAGATTCTTTGCCATTAGTAGAAGTCTAAGAAGACTAAGAAATAAAAATGATCTTGAGAAAGTCTTACACTAATCATAGAAAACTAATTGCAAATAAATAAAATTAGTAACTAGCATATTATAGGTAAAATAAGCTTTTTAACACTTAATTATACGTAAAAATATAAGCTAACATAAGTAATATAAGTATACTTAAAGATTTTGTACTAAAAACATGAATTTAAAACTAATTAGATCACTTTTAGTAGAGAAAGTATTTTCATACGAATTTTACAAAAATATAGGGTATTTTATAAGTCTTTTAACTATTAAATATATACTACCTTTAGAATTAATAAGAATGACTTTACTCAGGATAAAACTAATATAGGACACTTCGACACTCATTAAGAATTGTTTACAAAGTCAATTATCTAATTTATGGAACTTCATTCATCTAATAGTTGAATCTGAATCGAATTTAGACTTCCTGGAAGATTATTACGATTGAAGACATCATGAACAGGTGAGTAACTCTGATCTATTACATTGTTTGTGTTTGTAACAGTAGTAGCACCTAAAGTTATATATGAAAATGATTGTATGAAGCATGTGGGGTTGGGAATTGTTCTTGCTTGAGTAGTTGATGAATTGAGTGCTAAATTGTGATTATTAAAAGTGATAACAAGAATTGTGTGAAAAATTGTTGAAGCATGTTGAGTATTGTCTGTAAATTGTTTGGTCATTTTATAATCAATTCATAACAAACAGGCTTATAACTTAAAGGATCATACATTGCATAACTTGCACAAATATTGCATAAAGGTGTGACAGTTTGCTACGTGTTAGTATTTCGGATCTCGGTTAATGTTTGGTTTTTCTAGATGTAAATTTTCTAGTTTTCCAAAAATTATCCCTGTTCTGTTCGGTTCCCACGGGAACTACTTAGCAAAAGAAGGAACGCGCCCGTGGTATCGGCTTGAAATAACTAAATTAATGGAGTCTCGTTGTTCTAAAGGAAGTTGAGTGAATTAAACTATAATCATAAAGAAAAGAATAAAGTGAGAATTATTATTCCTATGGTTCTCTGTTTCTCCTGAGCAAGTGGGTCATAAGGATATGATCCTTGACTAGGTTCCTTCAACCCGATGTGAGGGCGCAAATCTAATCCTGTTTGGATTCCGTTGTCCAAACTTGTAATTGTACATATGCTTGAATGTTGCATTACACTTGTTTGATAAATTACTTGTTTGTTGTGCTTGATGTGTAATTGTGATGGTTATTCAACTGAGCTATAGAAATGCTCATACTCCAATAGATTTTTCAGGGTCATTCTCAAACCGTGGCTAGTACCATCTCGAAGGTTAGAACGGGTAAGGAAGCTACGTTAGCAAGTTATGGAAGTAATTAACGAAGATTTAGATCTCTTGTATTAGTAAACTTACATCTATTTTACGTTTCTAGTTGTAAGTTGATAAAACAGTTTGTAATAAGTTTATCTAGACTTTATATGGAAGTTATTTTATCTGTTTTGTATATTTTATGTATGTACATCATTTCTTATCAAGCAACTAAAAAGATCCTGTTTTTATGTCACATCTTTTAGAGTAACTAGTTGTATTGTATAGAAACGAATACTACATACAATATAGTACAACTAGGATACCCTTTGGGGCGTGACAGCCAGTGCTGGCAAGTGTTGAACTTTAGTGTATTGCGCACCGGTTCAAAGCCGCCGGCGTTGAAGGCTGGCGTATCCCCTGCACGTTTCATTTTCAAAAACTTCAAAATTTCCCAAGCTTGGTATATGATCAATTAAATATTTGTTAAATGTTCTATGATATAATAGGATGTTTAAATGCTCTATTATGACATTGTATTAATTAATTTGAATTTTTTTTATTAATTATATTTGCAACTAGTTAATTAGTGCTTAAACTAAGTGAGAAATTTAATATTATCTTAAACAGTGATAGATCATCGCTCAGCCAACCCCATTAGTTCCCGAGCTATCTCAGGTATGCAGTAACTTGCTTGTTTCTTTGCTAGGGTAGGCTTCAAATCAAATTACTCTAAATTAAGAAAATTTTATTAATTGATGAGTGTTGATTGTCCTTGTTTGCCGTTGAATCTAGTTAGGAGAGCGGCACCTTGCTCAGATTGGGAGCAGGGTACTTTCTCATTATTGGATAAAATTATTTAGGAGATATGAGTATCCGAGCTACTCATATCAACCCCCTGAGCATCGTGATGCGTTACTCAGGATCCCCTAGTATTACGAGTTACGCCGAAAGGTGGGGTTACCTAGTCTGTATGAACAGTAGGGACCACTCAAGGAGGCGGACGTAATACTAGATCCTTGTTGCCCGGAGTTTGAACACTCCCATGATGAAAGACTAACTAAAGATTGAGTAATAAATTATTGGTTGTTGCATTTTACATTTAGATTAAGTATGTGAGAATCACTTTGCATTTGTATTCGTTACTTGTGTACTAGGCCTTTGGCTTATATTTTAACCATTTTAGGTAATGAATCCGGCGAGTTGTACACGAATATAGGGTATGGACCCGATTTTGAGGATTTTCTTGATGATATGGAGGACTAGAGATGACCTTAGACCTGGTGGAATCCAATTTTTGTAATAGAGTAGTTATGTTAGCCTTGTGGTCGTACTTAAGGTTTTAGTTAAATTTTATGTGTGTAATTTTGTTAAGGCTTGTAAAAAGCCTTTGGATATAATATATGTATATATATATGTACTTAGCCATGTTTGACTTAAGTTTGCTTCTTTTGCAAGATATGATAATGGAGTGGTGTATTTTGTTTAAAGTTAAGAAAAAAAAATTATGGTTTATATTATATTATCTATGTGGAATTAGATAAATAATTCCTCAAACAATTCTTTTAGACAACCTTACATATAATCTTATAGGTTATATGTGGTTGGGAAACTGTTATCGCCTATTTTAATTTTACGGGTGATAGCGGGTCCTTACATAAAAAGTCTCAACAAGGTTTTGAAAATTTACTTGAATGAATCATTAAAGATCTAACAAACTATTGTAACAATCAATCAATTCTACTTGTTTTAATGATAAAAAAAGCTACTTAGCATCAGTAGAATCAAATTATCAAAACTTTGTAAAAACTAAAACCCTATAAGTAAAGAGATTAAATGAGTATCTACACAAATCTAAAAAAAAAAAAAAAAAAGAATATGATTGAAGAAATATGCTTATCTTATCAGTTTGATTGCAAAAATCCTATAAAGAAATGGTTTTTCTTTAATTTAGTAAGAAAGCATTTCAAGGGTTTCAAAAGAGTTTTATTAGGTTCA
Source organism: Combretum micranthum (assembly GCA_024138025.1). NCBI lineage: Eukaryota > Viridiplantae > Streptophyta > Magnoliopsida > Myrtales > Combretaceae > Combretum > Combretum micranthum. The sequence goes on along the minus strand of JAMXBD010000398.1, from coordinate 354,502 downwards.
TTAAAATTTGAATACGATAATAAATGAGAGGAAAACAACAGTATTGAAAGCTTATGTATTAATTGAATAACAGACACAATTATGAGCACGGTTTTGAATGCAGTTTATATTTTATTAAAAAGAATTAAAGAATCATGGTCGTGATTCAGCAAGTGGTTTAAACTATAAAGAATAAAGAATTAGGTAAGAAGTAACCGGGATCACAATCATGGGTTCGATTCAAGCCACGATGCAGACTGTAACAAAAAAAATTTATTCCTTCTTATGAAGTTCAGGTTGGCTTGCAGCCAAAATTATCTGGTGGATTATTGCAAAAACACGTCAAAACTCTGATTAAAGTGCTGATTGAATTGTAGAATTGATAATATCCCTGCTATTTCATGCTTCAACAAAAATTTCATCCAAGAACCATATTTAACTTCATTCAAAACTTTTAAAAACATCATCCACACTTACATCATTCAAAAATATCCTATTGAAAAAACCTATTTTGAAGTCTCACGGAACTTCATCATCCATCAAAATTTTAAAACATTATGTCCTCAAACTATTAAGCATCATCAAACAAACTTTCCAAAATCTCTCAAAACATACTTTGTAATCACCCAAATTTATACAATTCAAATATAACAATTATCAAGTAAATAATGCAAGATTTTTGAAGAAGTTTTATGAAAAGTCACAGAGAGCACTCTTAATTTTTCATAATTTCAAAATATTAAAATGTGAACAATTTAATTATCATTTAAAAATTTGAATTGTTATTTCTTCAAGATAAAATCCTACAAATATAAAAAAAGGATAAAATTTAAAATATATGCTTAAATGAAAAAAAGTGAAATTTAATTAGAAGATAGTAATGATCAAAGTTATTATATAAAAGAATTTGACTAATTAAAGAAATAAATAATGAGTAAACAAAAAATTATAAAAGAACGATACTAAATCTAAATAACTTATATCTCAAGATGTTTTATGAAAACATAAATTGCAAGAAACACCAATCAATATAATAAGAGAAAATAAAACAGTGTAAACATATAATGCATGCAATAAATAAACTTGGAATATGAAAATAATTACAAAATAATATCAAGTTTCAATATGCTTTAAATAATGGAAAACAAGAAAAAATGTCAAATTGACTTGACAATAAATACAGATATGTAATATATAAGCTTAACAAATAATAAATGATCAAATAATTCAAAATTAGGATGGGAATGAAACATAATATCAAAAACATAATTGAAATTAATCAAAATAATACAATAAAAGCATTGGTGAAATAATAAAATCTTAAAATGATTAAAAGCTTCTTATTTATAAACTATCTGTGGATGATTAAAAACTAATATAATATCAACTATCTGTGGATGATTAATCTTATAGTTTGTTTAGAATGTAATTTAATAATTGAGTTTAGATAGTATAAATTAATAAATAAATTATGGGTTATAAGTAGATAGATTAACATGATCAAATTTGTAAATAGACTTAATTGAAATTTGAGATTTTAAATGCCTCTTTCTAATCTTTTGTCTACTTCAATTATTCATTTCATGAACCAAATTTCTCAAATCTTTCTAATTACCAAATCTATTTCCTTTAATTATTTTTTTCAACTAATGATTTTTTTTCACTGTCATCTCAACCAATTTTAATTTGTAAATCCAACTCTATTAATCTACAAATAATCCAAAAACTTCTTAAATTCAAATACCTAGATTTATAAAATACTCAAATATAGTCCCTTTAATCTAAATTCTATATTTTCAATCCTCATAAATTTTGAGTTTATCTACAAGTTTTACAAAATTAAATTTCTAAACTAGATTCCCAATTCAAGTTATCGATTTTACTTATATATGTTCTAAAATTTTCTTCTAATTGTTTTTAATACTTAAGATAATGATTTGAAGAGTTTAGAGTAAAACCTTACTAATTAATACCTTAAAAATCTCTCTATATTAATCATTATCCCCTTCTTCTCCTTTTCAAAAATCTGCCCTTTTCTTTTTCCTCTTTATTTCCTTCTTTCCTACGTTTCTTCTTTCTTTACTCTCCTTATCTTCTTCCTCTCTTCTTTTTCTTAAATCATCAACCCAAAATCTCAACTTTCAACAAGACTAAAAGGAGAAATAGGAGATGAAATGGGAATAGATAATGAGAAGTATGCATGAAAGGAGTTACAACAACCATGAAGTAGTAGCAATAGTGAAGAATAAGAAAGTTAAATGCATCAAACATGTAAGTATGCTTGTTTTCTTATTTTGATGGTTATAAATGTATGTAAATAATGAGTTATTGTTAGTTATAAGTAAAATGTGAGCTGAAACTTATAAACATGTAGTATATGAACTTGTACCTTAAAACCTAGGCATATTATGTTCAATAATGGACTAGGAATTTATGAGATGATTTGAAGAGATGAGATGTAATGATAGGTGTAGAAATGTTGGGAGTTATGGTGTTGAGCTTGTACATGGTTGTTAAGATGTTGTAGATAGAGTTTTGTGAGTAAAATAAGTAGACAAGTAGCTAAAATGGAGTAAAATGAAGTAAAGAAAGGAGGGGATGTGATTTGGGTCCATACGAGGCGTGGCAAAGGGCATAGTAGCCACTGTCCCCCTTACTGAACCTATATGGGGCATGGCAAGGGACCTGGTGACCACCACCAACCTTGATATGGGGTGTGGTGAGGGACCTAGTGGCCACCACTACCATTGATACGCCCCATATGGAACCAAGAGCCATCTTGTCCTCCTTTTCCTTACCGACTTAATTTAAATTGATCACAACTTTCTCATTCGAACTCGGATTGAGGTGATTCAAAATCCAACAGAAAGCTAAAAAGAGAACTATAACTTTCATGTTTTAAGTTTTTGGAAATTCTAAAAATAACAAGGCCTAAATTTTATTGGTTTCAATCTATCACATATTCAAAACTAATGAACTTAGTTAATAACATAAGCTCCTTTTGGCTTAATAAATCTAAATAAACTAAAATAAACTAGATTGATTAAGTCTAATTAACTTGGCAAGATTAAGTGAACATAGAGTTAAATTGCTATGAATCTTAGATATAAAATAAATTAGTAATATAATTAGGCTCAACTTCACTTAATGAACTTTCGTAAGAGCTAAAATGAACTAGATTGATTAAGTTTAATCAATTTGGATAAGTTGAGTTAATAGACTTTAAACTTGTAAATTGATTAGAGATAGCATATTGTAATACGATGGGTTAAGCCATGTTTAGTAAAGAGAATACGTTGTTTCAATGTATGTTTACTAAAATGAGTTTGATATAGATGAACAATTAATTTAATTGTTTAAATGAGTTTAAATTCACGAATAGATATTGCTTTTAATCTACTCTCTAAAATAGTCCTCGCCAACCTTCTATTTCTATTCAAATTACAATATGAAGGATGATGATGATTAGATGATTAATGGGCATGATGCTTTGGTTTTCCTAGGGAATTTTTAAGACGTAGCTTAGATGATAAGTGGATAACATTAACCATACCACATTGTTTGTGTTTGTAATTTAGTTGCATTTTTACTAATACAAACATGATTAGCTATGTATGGGGAGTTGGGTATTCGTATGCTACTTGGTGATTATGTTGGTTGATAATTCACTAATTTAAAAGAGATCACACTTGTCTGTAATCTCTAAATTGCAATTGTTAACAATTGTCTATTAATTGATTAGTCACGTTAATAAATAAACCTAACGCTAACTGACTTGTTAAATTAAATAATCATGCATTGCACGACAACATACTTGTATTGGCATTTATGAAGTATGCACATCACATATTATCATTCCTATTTTATGGTAATGCCTAGGGGAATCCAACGAATTTGGTGAGGTTTACCATAGGGTTGCCATTTCTACATAAACTAAGTAGGCTTGAAAGACGTCGCTTGATGAGGGTTCGCATGAAATGATAATACTTAAGGGGTTTTTAAGGTTCTAAGGTGAAGTGGTGGATGTTTTAATAGTATGAGTACTTGGGAACAAAATGAGTTTCAAAATGAAGTCTTCCCTCTTTAATTCTTTTTAAGGAAAAGTTAGAGGTTATGTTTCACTAAAATGATTTTCAAAGGAAATCCTCTCTTCTTAGTTATATCTAAGGAGCAGTTAAAGGTTATTTTGATAGTAAGTTTGCAATGACAAGGAATTTGAGAAAAGAAATCCCCCTTCCTTAGTTCTTAGATTCTCTTCGACGTGATACTGGGTTGGTCCTTCAATCCCCAAGAGAGGGCATAAATCTCTATTGGTTTGGATTTCAGTTATCTAAACTATAAATGTCATTTGATTGAGTGTTACATTGCATATGTTTATTAATAAAACTTGTTTGACATTTGTTTGATATGTGGTTTAGTTATGTTATTCATTGAGCTATGGGTTAGCTCACACCCCCATAGTTTTTATTGCATGAATAGCTAAAGCTTCAGAAATGGGCTAAGACTGTGTGGAGAAGATCCTTTGAAGATAGAAGACAAATTAGAATCAAGAAATTGATAGATAATAGAGTTAGTTAAGATCGTGTTTTATGTAATATAAGTTTAGATCATGAATTAGCTTAGTTGTATGATAGTTTAAAATTTGTAAAATGTAGATGATCTATCCTATTTTATTATTTGGTAGGGGATACCAATTCTTTGCGGTTCTAATGGACTGTGAACGTCAGATTTCCTTTCTATATCACAAATTAGGGATGTAACCGGGTTAGCTCTTATAGGGTTTCCGACCCACCCGACCCGTTAAAAACCCTATAGGGTTCAATCCTATAGGGTTATAGGGTCGGGTTTGGATATATAGTAAAAACCCTATAGGGTTATAGGGTCAGGTTTGGATCATATAACAAACCTAATGGATACTTGATAACCCAGTATTATAATTAAAAAAATAAATAAAAACATTACTAAAGGAGCAAAAAAAGAAAAGAAGACATGAAGAAGTTACTATCTTTTTTGTCTCCTAAGGATTTTTTTTTTAATATTTATGGATTAGTTATGGATTTAGAACTTTTTAATAAATTTTATTCAAGTTATGTTTGCTATAGAAATTAATATTATTTGTTGTCCGTTATATTTTAGTCCCGATAGAAAATTTAATTTAATCATATTTTTAAAAATTATACAATGATAAAAGTAATATATTAATGTGTTTAAATATTATATAATGAATGTGATCTACAACATTTTCTATCAATTCTACATGCATCATTTCATTTTTGAATGTATAGGAAACTTAAGTCAGAAGTACTAACTTTTCTCAAATTTATTATTAAAATTTGAAAATAGGTTTTTTTTTTTTAAAAAAAAGGTTATAGGGTTATAGGGTCGGGTTCCGGGTTCTAAATCAAACCCTATAGGACGGGTTTGGATATAGCATCAAAACCTTGTAGGGTTATAGGGTCGGATCTGGTAAACCCTATAAGGTAGCGGGTCGGGTTTTGAGTTCATATGATCCACCCGAAACCCGACCCAGTTACATCCCTATCATAAATGTATTTATACGTTAGAAGTTTGTAAAGTAAAGATTTAGGTAGAGTCTTATAACCTCTGATTTGCAAGACGATTCTCATATTATGAGTGCACACATAATATGATAACTTTAGGTTATCCTTCTAGGCCCCTTTTTGGGTCATGACAGATTCAAATGTCTTTAAAAACAAAGAAAATTACATCATTCAACTAAACATCTAAGCTTTCAAAGAAAAATAGAATTAGTTATCCTAAGAGTCTTTTTCTTTTCATCTCAACTCTTAGCCTGGTCTTTTGGGTTGGCTTCAGCATTGGCCGGTAAAGCCCCATGAGGTCTTTTTAATAAGTGTTTGAAAAATTGACCTAATTTTGTCTTTATATTATGAATAGCAACTGAGTGGTTTCTCAAAGTCGTATCAATATTTTGCCGCCTTGCCTTAGAAACCCTGATAAATTGAGGAATTAGTTATTCTAGAGAACTTTTTTCTTGACACACATCTGATCCTTTACCCTATTGTTTTTGAAAATTGGGTGGAGGAAAATTGGAGTTTTGAAAATTGTTATTGTTTTACCTAAAATTTGGATAGTTTCTCTGATGAGAACCCTAGGTGTATTAAACCTAGAACCCTACGATCGTTGTGGATATCAAATCCCCAAAGGATCGTCTTGAACAAGTGATGAATAGGAACTAGACCCCAACCAAACCTGTTGATTGAAACCTAAGTTATCTAGATGATTTCCCCAAGCGTTTAGATTGAAGAAATCAAAAAGGAGTTCTTTCGCAAAGAACAAAAGAGAGAGTTCTCTCAAGAAAAGTGTTTTCTTTCAATTTGATGATCTGCCAATACATAAAGTGGAGTCTCTATTTATAGGCTTACATAAAGACCTAAAATTAATGAAAAGACGCGACCTAAAGTAAACGAAAAGACGCGACCTAAAATAAATGAAAAGACGCGACTCAAAATTAATGAATACACGAACTAAAAATAAAAGATAATTTTTTGAGGCCTTCAAGGGAAAACTTGTTTCTCCATGTCTTGGACCACCTCTTTGGAAGCTCGAATGATGTGAATTAATGTCGGTTCTTCCTTGGAGAAGTATGACTCCTTCTCTTGCAACTCCATCACTAGACCGTGCAAAGCTTCTCTCATTTGCTTAGCTCTAGCTCGTGTCATTGGTCCTCCAATACCATGCAATGGATCATTAGACTTCGTTTCTTGAAGACTCGATGCTAGCGGATCCCCATCATTCCCTCCTTCCTCGAAAAGATTCATCCTTGAATCACCTACATCATATAAAGAAAGATTAGAAACATTAAAAGTAGCGCTTACATTACCATAGTGACTCGGTAAGTCAATTTTGTAAGCGTTATCATTGATGTGCTCCAACACTTGGAAAGGTCCATCTCCCCTAGGGTGCAATTTAGACTTCCTTTGTTCAGCAAATCTCTCCTTTCGCAAGTGCACCCACACCCAATCTCCCGGATGGAAGACAATCTTCACTCGACCCTTATTGGCCTGGCGAGCATAATGCTCATTTTTCTTCTTAATATTAGCCCGAACCTATGCATGCAATTCCCTAACAAATTCTGCCTTTTTCTTTCCATCAAGATCAACAAATTCTGTAACAGGTAAAGGCAAAATATCCAAAGGAGTCAAAGGATTAAATCCATACACAATCTCAAATGGAGAATAAGATGTAGTGGAATGCACAGCTCTATTATATGCAAATTCTACATGTGGTAGACATTTCTCCCATTGTTTCAAATTCTTATGAATTACAGCACGTAACAAGGTTGAAAGAGTCCTATTGACTACTTCGGTCTGACCATCAATCTGAGGGTGTGCAACAATAGAGAACAACAATTTAGTGCCTAGCCTATTCCACAAAGTACGCCAAAAATGACTCAAGAATTTCACATCTCTATCACTCACAATGGATCTAGGTAAGCCATGTAAACGCACAATCTCCTTGAAAAACAAATCAGCAATATGTTGTGCATCATTAGTTTTAGAACAGGCAATGAAATGAGTCATCTTACTAAACCTATCAACAACAACAAAAATGCTATCCTTACCACTTTGAGGCCGTGGTAGCCCTAATACAAAATCCATTGAAATGTCAGTCCAGGGTTGGTTAGGCACAGGCAAAGGAAGGTATTCTCCATGGGGCATTACTCTAGATTTGGCCTGTCTACATGCAATACACTTGTCACACACAGCTTGTACATCATGCTTCATTCTTAGCCAATAAAAATATTCATGCAAAATATCCAAAGTCTTTTTAATACCAAAGTGTCCCATTAAACTGCCCCCATGTGTTTCCCTGACAAGCAATTCACGCACAGAACTTTTAGGCACACACAGCTTATCTTTCTTAAACAAATAACCATCATGCCTAAAGTAATCAGCATATCCAGATTCAGAACAAGCAGCCCAAATTTGACTAAAATCAGCATCAGTCTCATACAAATCCTTAATGAGTTCGAATCCAAGCAACTTGGTATGTAAAGAAGTCAAGAGTGAATACCTTCGAGAAAGTGCATCAGCCACCACATTCTCTTTCCCTTGCTTGTATTTAATCACATAAGGAAATGTCTCAATGTATTCCAGCCACTTTACATGTCCTTTGTTCAACTTACCTTGAGTTTTCAGAAATTTTAGGCTCTCGTGATCTGAATGAATGATGAACTCCTTGGGCCACAAATAATGCTGCCAAGTTTGTAAGGTCCTCACTAAAGCATATAGCTCCTTGTCATAGACTAGGTAGTTTAATGCAGCACCACTGAGTTTTTCGCTAAAGTAAGCGATCAGTTTGGAATCCTGCATCAAAACACCACCAATACCTTTCCCGGAAGCATCACATTCTATCTCAAAAACTTTCTCAAAATTAGGAAGAACAAGTAAGGGTGCATTAGTCAACTTACCTTTCAGAGCGTTAAAGGCCTTTTTATGTTCTTCAGTCCATCTGAACTCAGCATTCTTCTTAACAAGATCGTTTAAAGGAGCAGCTATAGAATTGAAGTCCCTAACAAATCTCCTGTAAAAGCTTGCTAATCCATAAAAGCTTCTGACCTCACTTGCATTCTTTGGTGTTGGCTACTCCTGAATCGCCTTCACCTTCTTCTCATCAACAGCAATCCCATCTGTACCTACAACAAACCCAAGAAAAACCACAGTTTTCATGCAAAAGGTGCACATTTTCAAGTTGCATACAACTTATTGTCCCTCAACACAGCAAACACACATTGCAAATGCTTAACATGCTCATTTAAGGTCTTGCTGTAAACTAAGATATCATCAAAGTATACAACAACAAATTTCCCAATAAAAGCACGAAGAACATGATTCATTAATCTCATAAATGTATTAGGTGTGTTTGTTAACCCGAAAGGCATTACCATCCACTCATAGAGACCGAATTTAGTTTTAAAAGCAGTTTTCCATTCGTCTCCCTCTTTCATTCTAATCTGGTAATAGCCGTTCTTTGAGTCAATCTTGGAAAACAGACAAGCACCATATAGCTCATCAAGCATATCATCAAGTCTAGGAATGGGATGTCTATACTTAACTGTGATCTTGTTGATTGCTCGACAGTCGACACACATTCGCCAAGTTCCATCCTTCTTTGGAACCAGAATGACCGAACCGAACATGGGCTGAGGCTCTCTCTCACAATCCCTTTCTCCACCAGATCATCAACTTGCCTTTGGATCTCCTTTGTTTCCTCTGGGTTGGCTCGATAAGCTGGCCGATTTGGAATTGAAGCACCTAGGATAAAGTCGATCTGGTGTTCAATGCCTCTTAATGGAGGCAATCCCCTTGGCGCCTCTTCGGGAAATAAGTCCTCATATTCCTGCAAAAGAGACACAACCATACTTGGCAAAGAAGAGTTAAGGTCAGTAGTAGAAAAATACACATCCTTGTACATGAGTACAAGTAACTGTTGCCTTGCCACTGTAGCACTCTTAACCTCACTTTTTCTTGCCTCTCCACTATTGCTTACCATGTTCTCTCCACTCAGTGTGTTTGATTCCCCTCTCTCTTTGCTCACTAGTATTTGTTTCTCACTCTTTGCACTCTTCTTTCTTTCTTTTCCACTTTCCTCTCGCACACTCAGGTGTTTTTCTTTAAACTCTCTTGCTATCCTCTCCTGATCCTCACTAGCCTCCCATGGTTTATGGGGAGTTAGAACTACACTTCTTTTGTCCAAAATAAATGAATATTGGTTCTTGTACCCATCATACTTCACCCTCCTATCAAACTGCCATGGTCGACCCAACAAAATATGGCTAGCCTGCATTGGGACTACGTCACACATCACCTCATCATGATAACTCCCAATGGAGAAAGAAATAAGAACCTGCCTGGTCACCTTCACTTCCCCATACTTATTCAACCACTGCAATTAGTATGGTTTTTGATGCTTCAATGTCTTCAACTTCAGCTTGTCAACCAACAAGATACTAGCAACATTAGTATAGCTACCACTATCAATTAAGCTACATACCTTATTCTGCACATGACATCGAGTATGAAAAATATGCTCACGCTGCACCTCATCTCCTTCCTCCTTAGGCTGAGTATTGAGAACTCGCCTAGTGACAAGCAATTCTCCATTCACAAGCCCTTCCACATCCACATCACTACAATCCTCCAAGGCTGGCATAGCAGGATCATCCTCTGAACTCACACTCTCCACATCACCATTATCCAGAATGACCATAGCCCTTTGATTCGGACATTAAGATGCAATATGTCCAAATCCTTTACACCTGAAACATTGGATATCACGAGTTCTACCGAAAGGTTTAGTGTCAACTTTACCTTTTGAAGAAGTAACTGGACTCTTGGCCTTCACATCCTCTTTTGGTTTTGAGTCTGTAGTGTTCTTCTTCCAATTTGACTTCCATGAAGAGTTAGAAGTCGCACCAGATTTAGAAGCCCCCCCATACTTCAACTGCTTCTCTACCTTGATCGCTTTGTGCAATAACTCCTCAATATCTACATAATGCTGTAGATCTACTACATCAGCAATCTCCCGATTCAACCCATTGATAAACCTAGCTATTGTAGCGTCGTCATCCTCCTCCATTTTAGCTCTAATCATGGTTATCTCCATCTCCTTATAATAGTCCTCTACACTCTTGGACCCTTGTGTCAACTCCTGCAACTTCCTATGCAAATCCCTATAATAGTGGTTAGGGATAAATCTGTTCTGCATGATTGTTTTCATCTCATCCCATGTGCCAACAGGTCTTTCCCCATACCGTCGCCTATTTCGCACTAGCTGATCCCACCAAACACTGCATAATCTGTGAACTCAACAACAGCTAATTTGATCTTCTTCTCCTCAGAATAATTATGGCATTCAAATATATGATCAACCTTTCGCTCCCACTCCAAGTATAGCTCCGGATCATTCTTCCCTTGAAAAGAAGTTATTTTCATTTTTATACTTCCTATATTACCATCTCTCCTCTGGGTATTCCCTCTCTCGTTCATGTAACTATATTCCCCCGAATCAGTATCCTCTCCATCTAACCTCACTCCCCTTTTTGGAACCCTCTCCTTCTTCTGCCCTCTAGAATTGCTACCCGTTGGTTCCTTACTCTGCTCCATCATATCAATCCTCTCATGGATTTGCTCCATCTCAGCACTCAGCATTTTCTTCATCTCACTCAACAACGCCTCAAACATCAACTTATTATCTCCTTCTCCCTTCTCTCCACCCATTGGAGTCTGGTCAGACATATTGCTGCAACAAAAGAGTTAGTGATAAAACAAAAAGATATAATCTTCACAATTCATTCCCTCACCTGTTTACACTCAAAAATATAGAGTCTCACGTGTTTTCACTCACAACAAATGTGCCTCCCAACTCGCTCTTTATGTTCTTTGATCAGAACTCACTTAATAAATTTCTCAAATCAAAGCACTAAGAGAACTCAACCTATCAACAAGCAATTCCAAACAACAGTAGATGGAAGAAACAATAACAAGGACTAGCACACGATGATCAGCAACAAGATGAAGACAATATAGAAACTAATACTAAAATTCTCTTCTTCTTTTTTTACACGAATTTCTTTTTTTTTAATATAATATGAAATTGAAAACTATGAAATAATAACAATCAAAATAAGATGATGAAAAGATAGATTTACTTGATTCAAGAAGCCGATGCTCTGATACCAAATGATGAGAACCCTAGGTATATTAAACCTAGAACTCTACGATCGTTGTGGAAATCAAATCCCCAAAGGATCATCTTGAACAAGTGATGAATAGGAACTAGACCCCAACCAAACCTGTTGATTGAAACCTAAGTTATCTAGATGATTTCCCTAAGCGTTTAGATTGAAGAAATCAAAAAGGAGTTCTTTCACAAAGAACAAAAGAGAGAGTTCTCTCAAAAAAAGTGTTTTCTTTCAATTTGATGATCTGCCAATACATAAAGTGGAGCCTCTATTTATAGGCTTACATAAAGACCTAAAATTAATGAAAAGACGCGACCTAAAGTAAACGAAAAGACGCGACCTAAAATAAATGAAAAGACGCGACTCAAAATTAATGAATACACGAACTAAAAATAAAAGATAATTTTTGAGGCCTTCAAGGGAAAACTTGTTTCTCCATATCTTGGACCACCTCTTTGGAAGCTCGAATGATGTGAATTAATTTCGGTTCTTCCTTGGAGAAGTATGACTCCTTCTCTTGCAACTCCATCACTAGACCGTGCAAAGCTTCTCTCATTCGCTTAGCTCTAGCTCATGTCATTGGTCCTCCAATACCATGCAATGGATCATTGGACTTCGTTTCTTGAAGACTCGATGCTAGCTGATCCCCATCATTCTTTAGCTAAGGTTATAAGTGCTACTGAAAGGATCATTTGTGGGTGCATTGTAATTTCTAACATACTCAACATTCTCAATTAGCTTACCTTTAGAACTTTGTGCCAAATTTCCATCAATCATATGCACTTATACAGCCCCCATAATCAAACCATCAATCTTTTTGGACAATGCCTCTACCTTAGAAGTTAAGGATGTCACTATGTCAAGCTTAAAGACACTCCCAAGTTCCTCCTTCATCGCCTTATCAGATGACTATTAATAATGATTATTGGCCATATCCTCAAAAAGATTCAAACACTCCTCTGGAAACTTATTGTTTAGGCTTCCTCCTCCTCCTGCATCTATTAGCTGCTTAGTACCATTGTAGAATGTTTGCACTTGGGTCCATTATGTTAGTCCATGGTGTGGGCACCTCCTTACCAAATCCTTCCACCACTTAAAAGCTTCATAAAGGGTTTCAGATTACAACTGGTGGAATGAAGCTGTGTCCACTCTCTACTGTGATATCCTAGAGGGTAGGAAGTATTTTCTTATGAAATTTTTAGCCATCTGTTGCTAGATGGTTATAGATTGTCTAGGCAAACTATTGAGCCACTTTTTAGCATTCCCTTTCAAAGAAAAAGGAAACAACCTAAGACAAATAGTGTCTTCTGAGACTCTACTGATCTAAACTTCATTCAACACTTCATTAAGCTTCATAGATATGAATCCAATGTCATCCACAACAATGGTGCCAAAAAACTTTGTTTGTCTTATGTTCGGAAGTGAAACACGAAGTTGATGTTATCAAAATTTTTATAAAAAAAACTACTAATAAGTTCGTTCAACTTTGATCGCACAACTACCATTTAGGCAAGCACTCCTACTAAAGTAGTATAGAAAGTATTTGGTTGTATTCTTTGAAGATCGTTAGGATCTACCATACTCACTTTTTATCTATTATCTAGTCAAAGAAAAAATCAGTAAAATATTATTAAAAAAAAACACTAAGGTAAGGTTAATTCTAATTATATACACATTTTCAAGGAAAAATTTTAATATAGGTCTGTTAATGCAAGAATGACCTTAGGATTTGCTTCACCAAGTCCTTATCATGTGATTTCTTAACAAACTTAATGAGCTGCTTACTGGTATACTTGTATTATCGGATTCACTAAAATAAGTTAAAGCCAATATCAAGGTCAAGAACTCTAGATCTAGATCAAACCATTAGAATCTCTTCATAATCTACAACAACATAGATCTACATAAAGATTAAGAATCCTTTGATTAAAACCTATTTTAATAAAGTTAAAATAAGTGACAGAAGATTTCACCATCTATATCCCCAGATGATTATGAGCAACTTTATTAGCATCTTAAATCTATTCAAAAGAACGATTTCTCAATATATTCAGCATAAATTAGACATGAATCTATATTTCACACTCATACAAACTCACGAATTAAGGTCCGAGCTACTAATTACATGTACCCAGTCAATTTTCAATTAAAACGTGTTGAAATCACATGAATTAGGTCTTGGATTCACAAACCTCAAGTTAAAATGATTATTTCTCCATGGATATGAACATTAAACCCAAATTTAGGAGAAACAAAATGAAATAAAGATAAATATTACTAATTATAGACAAAAAAACTTGCAAGAACAAATGTTAAGTTAATATGGATTTACCTATAAAACTTAAATTTCTTGCAAAAAAAAAAATTTCTCTCATTAGAAATTCTCACTCTACTATACTCTATGTTAGAAATTTGTTACATATGATATAATATTGTTACAACATCTGTGCACATCCACTTAAAAGTGTTAGGGCACATAAATCATGAAGATTTTATTTACTAACATGACAATTTTTTTTAATGGATTTTGTACATATCCTTATCTACATAACAATAAGGCAGAGTCACCTTTCACTGGTAAAAGCTGTGTTTAAGTCATCAGAGTTGTAGTTTGTCTTCAATTCATATCGTGATGAGAATTGCGAGCATGACTCACGGTGCGATTTGGCATTTTGCCTTGTTTCTTGCCCTCTGTTCATTCTATGAAAGTGTAGTTGTTCAAAAGTTATTGTTGTTTTGCTCCAAATCTAGTTTGAATCACTTTATTTTTTGTTTATATCATCTTAGGAGATGAAAAACAACATTTAAGTAATATTAACACAAACTTATATGAATTTATATAATAAAGAATTAGATAAAACATGAATTCATATGTATTGAATAGAGAATAAATGACTTATCACTGTAAAACCCTTGAAATTCATCTCTAATACTTGAAGAAATCTTTATCTTCATTTGGGAACACTTCATAAACATTCAAGTGATAGATGCTACGATTTAGATCTCATCATCTCCTTTAGTTAATTCCATTCAAGAAAGCATCTTGACCCTATATTCCTGACTAAATTGGCAAACCTTTTCCTAGTCTATTGACAAGCTCATGTAAAAGTGCATTTTGTGCCTATATTCAAGATTATATCGATGCACTGATCCATGTTTAACCAACAAGCTAATACACGAGGTTTTTTTTTATCTAAATAAGTTAAATGCCTCTTATAAACTTGCATTTTTGGTTCAATTGTGGTAAGTTCGTCCATATTTGTTAAGTTGGTCAAAATATAGTAAGTTTTTTTATGTGGTAAGTTGGTCAATTTATAGTAAGTTGGTCAATATGTCGTACTTTAATTGAATATCAATCTTTTACACTAAGTGGTAATGGTTAATTTGTGGTAAGTGTTTTTAGTACCAACATTTTGCGTTAAGTGGTAAGTTGATCAAAATGCGGTAGGTCAATGGAGTACCAACTTTTTACACTAAACGGTATATTAGTCAATTTATGGTAAGTTGGCTCGAATGTGGTAAATTTTTTCGATACTAACTTTTTTAAGTAAGTGGTAAGTTGGTTCATTTATAATAAGTATGTTAATATAAGATAAGTTCTTTAAGTACCAACTTATTGCACAAAGTGGAAGGTTGGTCTGTCTGTGATAAGTTGCTTGAGTACCATTTTTTTTACGAAAGTTGGTAAGTCAATTTGTTTGTGATAAGTATGTCTATACGTGGTAAGTTAATTGGGTACTAACTTTTTGCACGATGTGGTAAGTTGGTCCATATATATAAGTCTATGGAGCATCGACTTTTTGCACAAAGTGGTAAGTCAATCTAGTTGTAGGAAATATGTCCATATGCGGTAAGTTGTTATGTACCAACTTTTTGCACTAAGCAGTAAATTAGTCTAAATGTGGTAGATCAATGGAGTATTAACTTTTCTCACAAAGTGGTAAAGTGGTATATTTGTAGCAAGTTTTTCTGAATGTAGTAAATTACTTGAGTACCCGCATTGCTAGATCCATGGTTAAATTTTTGGTTTTACTCATTGATCCTTAACCCTCTATTATACCCACGTAAAGCTCATAAGTCGAGTCTAACACCATTGTAAGTATTAACTCATTACACAAACTGATATGTTGGCCTGTTTATAATAGTACATTCATATGTTGTAAGGTGATTGAAAGCCAACATTTTGCACTAAATGGAAAGTTGGTTCATTTGTGATAAATTGGTCCATATAGTAAGACAATTGAATACCAACTTTATCATTAAATGGTAAGTTGGTTCAAATGTAGTATGTGTCTAAGTATTAACTTTATGCATGAAATGATAAATTGCTCTATTTATGGTAAGTATGTTCATATGTGGTAAATGGATTAAGTACTAACTATTTGCACTAATTCGTTGGTTTATGGTTAAATTGGTCCAAACAAGGTAAGTTATTTGAGTATTAACTTTTGCAAAAAGTGATAACATTTGTGGTAAGTATGTTTAAATATGGTAAGTTAGTTATAGTAATTTCATTCAATCGTAATAACTTTGTCAATTTCTGCTAACTGTACTATTTAGTGACCATTTTATTCAATCAAGACCTAATTTTAAACCATATAGCCCAATAATTTCCCAATATAATGGTACTAGAACCTGATGATGAAAAAGTCCCCTTTGTCACCTTAAACCTGCTTCTCTCCCCGTTAAGGTTCAATAATAATTAATGCCGGTAACATACATACTGAATTATTCGTAAGCTATGCATTATCGTTTCTGGTAGCCGACATTCCAGATGCCACGGTGGCGGTATTAGGTACAGTCCCTTTTCTTTAATGATCCATGATCTCTAATTTAAGCATAAACTAAACCCCACTGCATTTGGTGGCTTGACTTCTTTTGTCAATGGTTCTTGTAGCTTTAGGCACTGTTAAAAAAAAAAATTGCCATTCTATTGTGTTCTGTTCTGGCTTCTTGTTCAATGTACACGCGAAAGAAGAAATCATGCTGAATTCATCCAACTGGGTCTTATGTGTTTGTTCATCTTTGTGCTTGGTTCTCCTAATTTTTCTGTTTAATTACCCAAATTTGTTTTTTCCTTTTTCTGTCTTGTTCGGAAACAGCTTCAACATCAGAGACATTGTTTTCAACTTACAGCAGCCTACGCAAGTGCGCCTTTCCAGGTGATTTCTTGTTTGGAACTTTGTTTTATTAACTGTAGCTGATGCTTGTACTCTTCTTTTTCAGCCTATACACTAGCATTAGTCCATTTCTGCAAGTAGAACCCATATGATTGGTTGGGTATGCGTACTATACAAAGGTTGTGTGTGGACAGTGGCAAATGCGTGGTTCCGTTGGGCCATTTTAATTTAGAAATAGATGGAGCAGATCCATAAAAATCAGCATTACTTTAATAAAAATTTTCAAAGTTAGGGAGATCCTCTTTTTCCGCTGGTGTGTATGTTTTAAATAGTGGTGAAGAATTTCTATTATTAGCAGTAAAAAGCTTTTGCTTTGGTTGGGTGGCCGTTTGTCTGTTAATAAGCGCGCTTTTCCATGTGTGTGAAAGAAGGGAAGAGATTAGGAGAAGAAGCAAGATGATACAGATAATATGGCGTCAGAAAAAAGGAACTGGCCTAATGGTATTGGTGTCTGTCTTAGTCAAGGGACAAACTTGAATTATGTAGCTTAGAAGTCATTATTTTTGCCCATCTATGTTGGATTTAATCAAGGGGCGGATCTTGTAGGATAACTTGGGCATTTGGATATAATCAATCAATTGCAACCCTGCCTGTCCATTGATGAATAGGACAAACAAAGAAAGGGGGATAAGGAACTAATAGAGGGGATAAAAACAAGTTACGTGAAGGTACATAGTAAAATCTGTTTGCAGATGCTTACTAATTCGCATTTGAATGTCTTGTTGATGTAATGGTAAACTTTGCTTCCTTTGAAGAACAGGTAGCTAGACTGCAGATTCTTTTGTAGTCCACACTTGCTTGAGCGTGTGAAGAAAGCAACTAAAAAAAGTGTACACTGCATAAGTACCTGATAAAGCAACAATTTTTTCCAATATACGGATGGGTTCATGAAACCTCTTCCTCCTCTCAGCTTCTAAACTGATTATGACAAAGAGTTCTTCTTTTCTTTTATATATATATATATATATTATTTTTTTTTCTATTATAATGTAAGCAATTTATAAATTCATACTTAAACCATTCCAGTACACTATTCTTGTAATTTTCTCAGATTGTATTTATTATTTCAATTTACACATATGGTTCAGTTGCTAATAGGTTCTGTATTTTGGTCACAGAATAGAAAAAGTCTATGTGGAAACCATTCCTCTGAAGAATTATACCCAGAGTGCAAACATGACAAAGGATTGCAACTTATTGACACTAGTGAAAGAGGAATTCACATTTCCAGAAAATTCTGCTCCTTTCAACAACTCACACGCATCTACCATTGTTGAGGTATTCAATAACTTAGATTGACTTTTGTACCTTTATTTATTTATTTATTTATTTTAATCCTTAATATTCAGATAATTTAAACCTAGCTGACTCAGTTCCCAAATAGGTTGGTAAAGATCATTTTTTGGTTGCCTATTTTGCGGGCACAGAGGAAGGAGCACCTGATGTGAAGATATGGTTACAGAAGTTCCAGGTTAATTTGAAATCCAGCCTAAGCACTATTTTCTGAAAATGGAATTGCTTTATACAATTTGTCCGAGTTCATTTGCATGAGGGCCATGTTTGGCTTTTTCTATAGAATTGCAATTTGTTCTTATTTTTGCGGCTTCTTTCTGAAGTGGTAAGGATGATTAAAAAAAAAAAAAAAATGCAATTCCATTACTTCCTCTTCATGTATCCTTACAACTAGTGGAAGGAATGAATTAAATTACAAGGAATTGGGAAAACCAAACCATGTGTCGTCATCCTTAACCATCATTCCTCATTAGGCTCTTGATGAAAAGAAGAATAAAGTGAACTTTCTAGAATGGAGGAAAATCACCTTAGCTCATAAGGAATTCAGCTTAACAATTTCTCTATTTGAACTATGGATACTGAATTCTTGTGATCTATCACTATATGATCTTCTGTGCAGATAGGATTAATATTATGTCCAACTGTGGAGCAATGTGATAAATTTAATCTTTAGTTTTCATTAGTCTAAGATTCTTCTGCAGAATGGGCATTGGCACCCACCATTCATTGTGGATGAGCAGCTTGATGTTCCAATGTGGAACCCAGTGTTATTCAAACTTCCATCGAATGAGGTGCTGCTTTTTTACAAGATAGGCCAGGATTTTCAAAGGTAAAGGTTGCAATGTCTCAATTATGAAGTTAGATAAATATTATGTTAAAGCTTTATCTTTCTTCTTCATTTTTCTTTTCCCCAAAGCCTTAACATTCTTTGTTAGCTATCTTTTTGGTGCCATGAGGTCATTAATGGTATTAGTCACTCTAAAAGAAGAACGACCTCTTTGGTTCTCCTTCTTCTATGATCATTAAGAACAAGTATCTTTGCATTTCCTCAAGGAACTAACATATACCTTGAGAAGTTTGATCTTCTATCCCTACTTTCTTAGAACCAACTTTAATTGCTCATGAAAGAACATGTGTTCCATTGTGATAGATACAATGATGAAGACTTGCCAGGTTTAATAAGAGTCTACATCTTAACAAAAGATTCCACTTTCATGGTTTAGTCACATTATCATCTAGTTGAATAGGTTCTTTTGTGAACAGATATTCACTTGTCACATCTGCACATATTGTTTAATCTATTTGCCAATTTAGATGGAGTGGATGCTTGAAAAGATCATTTGATAGAGGTGTTACGTGGAGTGAAAGAGAACAACTTCCTCCGGGAATACTTGGGCCAATCAAGAATAAGGTATTCCTGTGAAGTTAGTTATAATTATGTTTTTACTACCATCCAATCTCTCTTATAAGATACTAAGCACTTGTGGATCTTCAACTTTTCAGCCCTTCTTGATGGAAAATGGGCACCTGCTCTGCGGATCATCCATTGAAAGTTGGAATTCTTGGGGGGCATGGATGGAGGTTAGAATTATGTTTAACACTAGTAACTTCTTTAGTATGGAAAGCAGAAAGCTTACATAGGCTCCTTGCTAGGTAATAGGTCACAGCTGATGCTGGTAGAACATGGCGAAAATATGGTCCCATATACATGAAAAATGAGACTCTTGGTGTGATCCAGCCAGTCCCATATGTGACCGCAAAGGGAACCATGCGTGTGTTGTTACGTTCATTCACTGGAATTGATAAAGTTTGCATGGCAGAGTCCAATGATGGAGGCTTCAATTGGGGTTATGCAAAGCTTACTCAACTCCCAAACCCTAACTCAGGTTGGTGCCAGAATTCTCGATGTTGTTTGTGGGTGTGTGTTGCACTAACTAGATCATGACTTAATCTGAGTTTTAGGAATTTATATCATCATTTTAAATTAGTTAAGTGGTTTAGTAGCTTCTGACTTGTAATGAAGTTCTTTCTTGAGTATAGATCTGCTTAATTTGCTAGCTAAGAGACAAATCGAACCATAAGCATTGCATAAATGGGAAATACAAGCTACTCCACTGAATGTGGAAATGTTATGTAGGTCTGATTGAGAGTAGCATCTTAAGCAATTGATAAGTTTTAAGTTGTCTTAAATGTTACCTGGCATTTCTCATGTAAACATTTTCTAGGCTGATAACAATGTCCATGACTTTAATCCTTTTAAGTGATGATGTATTATGCATTCATTGGTACATAACATAAAAATTTTCTACCACAAGGACTTTTCAGGTGGCATCAACAACATTTTAGTAAACAATATTTGTATAAGGATATATTCTAGAACAAAATATTTATTACTAATTTGTGTCACTTCAATGTTCTATCTAATAATTCATAATGCAAACACATATTTCAACTTCAATGTCAAACTTCTAGGTGGGTGGTGTTTTTAAGGGATAGAGCTCTGCAATGGTGTATCGAGACTTTCAATGTCGAACTTCTAGGGGGTGGTTTTTAAGGCATAGAGCTCCTATATTGCTTTGTGTCTTCAAACTTTGAATGAGCTTGGTTATTTTGTAGCTTTGCATGATCTGTTGTGTGAAATGATTGATGGAGCTTAATAGATTGTTTGAAGGGAAAAGGCGAAAAAGATTGTGTTTTTGTTTTTTTTTTTTAAATGAAAAATCAGAAGTCCAAATTTTTAAAAAATAATCCTAACTTCATGGAACTTAAAAAATCATATCTCAAAAACCCAATTTCATTTTAATTAAAAAAAAAAAAAAAATCCTATCTTGAAGATACGATTTTTAAGCTAACCCTTGTCATCTGTTAATAATATAGTATTAAAAATGTCTTGAAGGCACAATTTTTTAACAAAGTGAGATCATGTTTTCAAAACAGGAATTTAAGTGTCAGAGAGTTGGGATTACTTTTTAAATTTTAAGATTTTTTTTTCTTTTTCTCCGAAAAACACATATTTAGATTCCTTTTACCCTTGTTTCAACTTTTCCTTTATGTTAATGGGGGTTAAAAAAGCAAAAGCCCTTATCCTTTTTGTTGTTGCCACTGTTCCTTGTTCTTGCATTGTTACATCTCATTCATTCTTTAGCTAGAAAAATTCATACCGAGGGATAATTATGGAGCAATCAAGGATTTCTTGAAGACTTATTTTAGTCATACAGGCTGAATGGTATTATATGCTGTGCTCAATTGTGTTCTGTCCCTTTTTTCCTTCTATCAGCATGTTTCAACTTGTTACACCTTGCTCCCTGATCTAATCCTCCATCAGAGACAATTAATGATTCACATAAAATGGGAGTACATCGCTAATTTGTGCATATTTTAATTCCATCAAACACCTTACTAACTTGTGTAGTGGTTGTGTTTCGATTGGGTGATGCATACTTGTTCAGTTTTTCTTCCAGTCTCGGTCAGCATGAATTGATGGAGACAAAGCATGTATTTGAGAGTCTAAAATATGCTTCAGTTGTCACATGCCTTTATCTCGATAGAAGCAGTGATGGTTCCTAATGAAGGATAACATAAATAAAGGACGGATTAGCAAGATGAAAAAGGTCAAAGTGCAGGTGCACAAAGCATAATTTAACCATAAATGAACAACGATTTGATCAATATTTATATAAACTGTGGCATTCATCTTGATATTTTTTCTTATTAATTCTAATAATTTAAAATTACATAATTCCATTTAATTATTAGTTTCCTTTCTGTGTCATCTTCCAACATCTATAGATTCATTGCCCTGCAATATGTAACTTAATTCCTTTGTCTCTCGTTCTAATTTCTGATGTTGCATGAATCCTTTTATATTTAATGGACTATTTCTTAGTTTCCACTAGACCTCAGAAAAATCTTTACGAGAAAAGATATATGAGAGATCTACTAGAGTGCTTTGAAAAAACTGCATGCCTTTTATATTTTGGTGTTCCCACTTGTTCTTTTGATGTTGATTGCATAGGTATTGATGGGGTCAAGCTAAGGGATGGCCACCTCTTGCTTGCCTATAATACAGTATCAAGGGGAGTGCTTAAAGTTGATCTCTAATGATTACAAAAATGAACTCTAATGTTGAATCCTTTTATATTTAATGGACAATTTCTTAGTTTCCACTAGACGTCAGAAAAATCTTTATGAGAAAAGATATATGAGACATACTTAAGTGCTTTGAAAAAACTGCATACCTTATATATTTTGGTGTTCCCACTTGTTCTTTTGATGTTGATTGCATAGGTATTGATGGGGTCAAGCTAAGGGATGGCCGCCTCTTGCTAGCCTATAATACAGTGTCAAGGGGAGTGCTTAAAGTTGCACTATCAACAGACGATGGTGACTCCTGGCAGGAAGCTTTGACTCTGGAGGAACAAGAAGGAATGGAGTTTTCCTACCCTGCAGTCATTCAGGCTAGTGATGGAGCTGTTCACATGACATACACTTACAACCGTAAACAAATTAAGGTAAGCAAAGCTATCAAAATTTGGGATGCATCAATTAAGAACCGTTCTAACAAATTATACGTAAAAGATTTCCAATCATAACATTGTTTTATTTATTTATTTTTTTTAAGGGGGATAAATAGACAAAATGGACTGTTAAAAAAAGTAGATACATCTTCTATTGGTTTTGACACATAGGAAATGTGCTCCTCATATTTCCACATACAATCTTCAAATTCTGCTGTCTTAAAAACTCAAATGGAAGATACACTAAAATTAATGCATCCTGCTATACCAGATCTTTACAAGTTAATTATGTTGTAATGCAGCACGTCATTCTTCAACTAAATTGAGAGAATGCAGCCTCTATTGGCCGAAGGAATAAGGTACATGGACTATATTTGGCATTTCCTTCTCTTTTACTACAGATACATGTCTCTTTCCCATGAGAAATAGCAAGAGAATATGGAATCACATAGAAATATGATAAAAGTAAATAGATCATAGTGAAAACTACTAAAAGAGAAAAATGATGGAGGAGAAATAGGTTAGTGTTGAAGAAAAGTCAAATATATCTTGTCTCTTACTTGATATATGTCTTGCTGCTGGAAGTCAACTTTCTAAATATACCTCATGAGTATGTTTTAATGCAAGGACTGCAGGATGTGAATAACCAATGCCATGTCATTGAAAATAGTGATCTTAAGAGTCGATTTTTGGCTGGGCCAACAGACATTGCTTTTTACTCTGACATAGGTTGTGATTTAATGGGTTTGATTGACTCATTACTAGGAAAGTTTCAATTTGAGGGGAAAAGTTCCCTTGCAATTTTGTTTGACTTATCATTCTTCTCAAGGTCATGGGTCAGAATTCAGATTCTCCAAGGCTATAAACCTAACTTTGTGTGATTTTTCTCCATTGAGTCGTGCCATTAATTTGACAAGTTCTCACAACTCTTAAGAAGTTTTTTTGGACCAAATTAGGAAATATCATAGAAATTGCTTTTGTCATATGGTAGATGGAGTCATGATAGGGAAGTGTTGGCTACATTACAGCCAACAGAGAGATAGACTCCTAACCTTTAACACAAAATAGAGTCACTTTAAATTATGCAAAACTTTCCCCCTGAGCTTGTCTACCTGATAACAGTGAGAGTCACATTATGACTAGTATAACTTTGACGAAGATCATTTTGGAGATAACTTTCAAAACAATGTGGAAAAGGAAAGCTTATGTTCCCTGTTCTATACCCGTTCTTTCTTTTGTTCCTTGTCGACAGGATAAAAATTATGAAAGAGAAGGGTAAGCTTTATAAATTTACAAGTTGCAGTAATCATTGACTTACATTTATAATCATAAACCAATTGGTTCATTATACTAACTGCCAATGCAACCTTCTCTATCCAGTTAGAGCATTTATAAGTCTTCCCTTAATATTTTGTTTCTGAAGGTTGTACATACCAAATGGGTGCTAAATTCGATGTAGCTTAGTGACATGAACATTGATTAGCAACAGGGATGGACCAGGTACAGTTTCCTCTCTACCCCAAAGTTGTAATAGGCATTGTGGGAAAAAGAAAAAAAAGGAAAAGAAAAAAAGAGGTACATTACAGAGTAACATGCACAAAGCACACAAGAATCTAAAATTTTTGTGCAATGATCATATATTTCAACCGGCCAATATAGCTCTGTTTAATTATTTTATACTTTATCCAAGCAGTAAATGTCAACAATGAGAATTCTATAATCCAAAAGTCAAATTGTCTTTATATTTAATTCTCCATCTCTATCAACCATAGATTTATGCTACCATGCACAGCCACATCTCAAATTATGACTGCCTCCTTTAGATAATAGCTTCTTTTGGACTGTCCCAGCCCACAGCAGTAGCACATTTACCACAGTGACGGTGTGCTTATCCACATAGGAGGCTTGAGCACATTAATTCTGGCTAGTACAACCTTGATGACTATCAAGCCATATATGTGGATAAGTGCATTGCCAGAGAGTACCCTAAAAATCCAAAACCTGTGAATTTGATCTTATACTTCATCAAAAATCATCCTAAACTGATTTTGATTGGAACCTTCCCCGCCTTTCTGATTTGATCTCTAAAAACGCTAGAATTTCATCAAAATGACTTCAATTATGTTTTATCCAACATATAGGGTTTTTCCTTCATTCATAGAAATTCGAAATTCAATTTTAATTTATTAAAAGCATGAAGAGCTATATTGAAATCAAATTCTAATGCTGCGATTCTCTAGAGGAAAGGGGTTGATGCCTATTAATCTTTTACGTAACAAAGCATGCTGACTTCTTTTCTCGCACACTGCAAATTCACATGCATTTTTACACACCACATGTGCACTCACATTATATTTGGTTCACTGGTATGGAGTAAGTTGAAAAAAAATAGTTATTACATAAGAATAGAATATGACTGAAATTGCTATTTCAATATTTAGTTAATTGGAACAGAATAGCTATTTTCTCCTGTGATGCCTTCTACTTCTCTTATATAAATTCAGAACTTTCCCTTAAGAATGATAGAATGACCATTACTAAAAGCAAGATAGACTTCTCTTTACTTTAGTTTTCTTATGACTAGAGTCTCTTTAGAGGCACTAGTCTTGGTGTTGGGGGAGTAATAGAGAGAACTCTAGGTTTCTATTCTGTGTCAATGTCTTTTATATAGGCTATTTACCAGCCTGTTTTCGTCTTTGTTTTATTTTCTGGGTATTTCAATTTATGTGTAGAGCTCTATGTGCCAGTAGTTGGATGAGAGTGATTCAAACCAAAAATAGTCTTTGTAAATTTAGAGATGGGCCAAGTATCACATTTAGATTTTCATGTTACATGGACAACTTGAAAAATAAATCTTGTTGCTTTTATACAAGTATTATTATACACTACTCAAACCAAATTATTTTGCAAATTATGCTAAGGTATGCTTATTTTGAGTGGATTAAGACATAATTAACTAACTTTGAAATTGCAGGAACTTACGTGACCTGCAGGAGGGGCTAGGCTGCAATTATGTTTGTCACTAGTTGAAGGGTTGGGAACTTCATCTAATCAATAACACTATTTGGGTGCTTTTCCACTTAGTTTTCAGGATGTAAATTTCATTATTTTACCGTAATATTTATGTTGTTATGCTATGCGTGTGTATTTGACGTTGTTGGTACATATATAAAGAACAAAGCATTTTATGTATCAAATAAAGGCAGAATGTTGCACCATTGTAACCTAGTGGCATGAAGGTATTCGAATGGGATGGAACTTGGTGTATGGTAGGTTTGTAATGGTTAAACCAAAGAGTGGATGTGAATATATTTAGGGCTTGAAACCAGCATTTTAATTATTTTTCTATATTTTTTTTCTGAGTTATTTCATGGTAAACTAGCCATTGTAAAACTAGTTGTTGAATTTTGAAGTTCTATAAATAGCAAGCGACTATGTCTTCATAAGATGCATTGTAAACCTTGGTTTTCCTAGTGGTCAAGTAAACTTCGGAGAGCGGAAAACAAAACCCTAAACCGGATTAGTTCAATCTTTGTGAGAGAAACCTAGAAACCCTAGATCCGGCTTTCCTTCGGTTTCATATCAAAAAGGTTTTTATAAAATAATTTAATGGGGAATATTGTTTTAAAGTATATTTCAAACCATAGAAAGTTTTGGTTTCAAAAAATTTTCTATTCCGGCTCATTCTTGATCTTCATTACCGAAAAGCGAGTTTCGGAATTAGAAACTCAGAAAAATATTCCGGAATACTCCTTAGAACTGAAATTTTATAAGAATTTAAAAAATATAAGTTTTATAATTTTTCGAGTTATAAAAATTGCTGTTATAGCCTTTTTCCCGTATTTTTTTTACTACCGGTAAAGTAAATATCTTGTCTACTATTTATTACTATTCACAAGTACAACCTATTACACACACAACCCATACTCTAGTCTTACATCCTTACAAACACTTATTATATTTTCTTTTTCAAGAAATTTTTGTCTCTTAAACAAATTATCACATTTAATATATTTTATTACATAAATTCCAATTTCAAACAAATTCAACTCTCCCTCTGTCTTTCTTCTTTTATGGCCGGTGCAAATCTCCCCTCTTTGCCCTCTATTTATTTTATTTTTCTTCTTTTATTATACAAACAAACCCCAATTACACTTAATATAAATAATCCTTAACTTTCTCTCTCCTTCATTTTCATTTCATTTGTTCAAAAATCACAAAACTCTCTCTCTATTTCCTCTCATTGCCGTGAGCCTATACCCCATCACATACACACACGACAAGCTTCTATCTTCTTTATTTCTTCACTTAAACCAACTTTAGGTGATGATTCTTAAGCTTTCCTATCATTTAATCTTGTAATGGCAAGATTATTCATGTGTATTTTCACCTTAAATCCCCATGAGCATTTGCTAGGGATAAGAAAATGCTAATACATGAATATCAAGCCATCACAAGAGTAGATCTTGTGTTTGATGAGTTTTGGTTGAGATATTATCATGTTCATGCATATAGAAGTAGAGATTTTGCATAAAAATATATGTTCATGTTCTTAAACTCCTTTTCAAGCATTATAAGTAGTAGATCTAGCACTTAGACACTCATATTATACTTGACATTCATGTCCATATAGATATTTTGTGTTTTCATGGATTAATGCTCATAAAGATTTAGTCTTGTGTATATAAATATGGTAGTTAGTGGATCTCTATGTAGATAAGACAAAGAACTTAAAAAGGAAAATTTTTTGCTAGGAATATTCAAAAGAAAATTCGTATGACTTCAAAGTCATATTTTGAAAACCCTTGTATCAACTTGAAAACTCATGTTTTACGTGAAAAATGAAGGGTATAAGTAATAGGTATCATTAAGTAGTGATTTTTATAACTTGAAATGAGTTTTGATGAGATTAATGTGTAAAACAAGAAGTAGAATCAAGATGGAAAAATTTTGAGTTAGTAGTCAACTTGTAAAATTCGTAACTTTGGATGATGCCTATGAAAACACCTATTATCCAAGCTCAAAATAAAAGTTTTACGTATTAAATGAAGTCCTTAGGTAGTAGGTATAATAAAGTCTTAAATTTTAATGCATTATACAAGTTTTTTCAAAAGGAATCACTTAAAAAGTGGATTTCTAAAAATTCGGATTTTTGAGTAAATCCTATTTGAAAACATATTTGCAAAGTGTAAAATGCAAATTTCTATGTAGAAATGAAGGTCTTAGGTAATATATGTTATGAAGACTCAATTTTAACTAAGATAACTAGAAATTCCTAAGAATGAATTCCAAAACACTAGTGTGATGTCAAAGTTAGAAAACTAGATTTTCAAAGGTAATTACGATTGAAGTCTTGCAAATTAAAAAGTTCTAAAAATTTCTTTTAGCAAAAATCATCAAGTTCATGCATACATTGAACTCATTGCATGTCATTCATGTTAGGAAATCATTTATATTTCATGTATACTTGAATTATCAAATAGATACATTTCAAACAATTACAAAATTATTTTTTGGAAATGGAAATCGTTACTGATCAGATCTGATTCCTCTGTTTCATGACCTAAATATTTTCAAAACTTGAAAATAATATTAGAATTAGATAGATCTTTTGAAGTAGATAGAAATCGATATATAATTTGCGAAATTCCGAGTTAAAATGACCAAGTTATGGCCGTTTTAAGTCGGAACTTCTGCAAATAGCGAGAATTGCGATTTTGATTAGTTTTGATATATAGTTTGGATTAGTTAAGTGATAAAATAATTATTAGGGTGTTTCTTCCTTGTTAGGTGATCCCGAAACCGACGAATCCTTACCACCCAATTACTACTACTAAAAGACTGGCGAACTATGGCCAAGTGAGTATCACTTCCGATTTCAATTATTGTTTGTGATTGTAATGATAGTTGCACTAGTTACTTAGCAAAGATAAAATGAATATGCATGATGGGGTTGAATGGAAATTATATATGTCTGTTGTTGTTATGTGAAGTTGAATTTAAAGAATATCGAAGCCGGGTGATTAATCATTGCTTGTATAGATGAGCTAGGATTGACTGTTTGTGAATATTGATTGGTCACCTAAAAGAATTGGTATAATTGATTATTCAGAATTGAAGATGAAATTGAACTCATTCATAACATGATGGGGATGGAGCATTAGCATTTGTTGGTTTTCCGTGAGCCTAAACGGTGTAAAAGTTGGTTAATAGTAATCCATAAAATGAATTATAAGTTGGTTGACCGTGAGCCCAAACGGCGTCGTACCGTAGGATTCGTTAATCTGCTAACCCAGGATGGAGGGCACAAGTCCATCCACATATAATTTCCGGTTGGTCATATGTTTGATGACTTCAATTGTTTGATGCATGTCATTTGTCTGATTAATTACTTGTCTGATTGATATGCTATAATTGTGATCATGGAAGTTTTCACTTGCTAAGCTAGTATAGCTTATGCCCTTATAGTTTCTATTTGTTGTAGCACGAGTTTATTTGGCTTAGACCGAGATAGGCTACAGCTCAGGTACAAAAGCTAAGCGTTTCCTATAGAAGTTGTATTTAGATTTTTAGACTTCCACAGGAAACCAAAAGACTCTGGATGACTGTAATAGACCTTTAAATATTCTTTTGTAGGGGAATGCCCCTTAGATTTTGTAACTTATTGCAAATGCGTTTTGATGTATTATCTAATGCTATCGAATGCCGGATTAAACTACTTAACTCTATTGAATAGAGTATTCTATTGTTGTAAAGGACGCCTTACATCTATACGAGACTCCCGAAAGACTTGGATAGTAATTCGAGAGTCTTATATGGTATGTGGCGGACTATTACGTTTAGGATACCCCTATGGGGCGTGATAGTTTAAGTTGGTATCAGAGCACTAGGTTATAAAGCAAGACAATAGAACTAAAGGAAATCAAACCTAGAAGTTAACTAATAGGTTAAAATGGAGTTAAAAACATCTCTTTTTGTTAGTCTAATTAGGAGTCTTCTCTTGTTGTAAGTCTCCTTGGGTGAGACCCGTGAGCGTGCTAGGAACCTTACCAAAAGAAATGATGAAACCTTAGTGGAATATCGACTAAGATTGAGTGAATTATGCGAAGACTTTGCTTTGGCAAGGAGTCCTCGAACCATAGGGGAGATGTTTAGATTATGGAAGGAAGGATTGAGGTACACGAGATGGTAGCGGTGATTGATCAATTGAGATGTGATCCAATGGGAAGGAGGAGCTGGACTAAATTGGAGACGATATACACTCTAGAGAGAGTCATGGTAGAATACGGCGTGAGCCCATGACTAGGGAGGCTACCTTTATTCTGAAGAACGAAGGGAACCCGACCCCTCCAAACTTTAGAGTATAGATCACCATAGGACCATTGTATGTTTATGCTCATGATAATCTTTCTGACCACCATGATTGGAACATAGAGGATGCATGGAATCATATTGTGTGGAATGCTGTTTACTTAGATATTCTCCTACCACATGTAACCATCCCACCTCCACCAGCTAGGGATGTAGGCATGTAGTTAAATAATGTACCTGTACAGGAGAAAGAAGAAGAGGAAGAAGAGGATCCCGAGGAAGACCCTAATTGGGCTGAGAATGTGGTGCCCCGAACCCCTACCCCACCCATAGGATTGGAGGGAGAAATGAACCCGGAGCCTAACCATGTTATCTAGGATTTCAACCAAGCTTTGGAGATTCCCGATAGAGGGAGAAGAGAGCCTGAGATAGATCCCTTGTTATGGAGAGATATTTATGTTGAAGGTGAACATCCTCTAGTGATTGATGAGGTGGTTCCCGAACCCGTGGCTTTTGAACCCATGGAAGTAGAGATTGTGAATGAAGGGCTTAGGAGGGAACCTGAGATAGAGGAGAATCAAGTGAATGAGTCGGAAGTGAGAGTTAATGAAAGGGAAGTGAATCTAGGAGAAGATCGAGGAGTGGAAAGAAAGGAGGAAAGTGAGGAGCACGACCATGAGGCCCTAGTCCTACCCATTAGGAGGATGAGGATGTCTGTGAGAGAGTATCTTAGCCTGTTTGTCCGTCCGGATGACAACGGCTCTTCTAGTAGGGGACGACTCCCTAGTTCGACCCCCGATGACTCCAGCGATGGAGGAGATGCGGAAAGTTAGTTCAACCCATAGAGTCCAAATGGAATCTTTTCTTTCTTTTGTAGTAGGCAATGCAGGATGCCAATTTGCCTTAAGTCTTTTTTTTAGACAGTTTATTATTTTGTTCTTTTCTTTTTCTTGTATCTTGTTTTGTTCTCGGCTAAGAAAAAGATGTTTAGGATTAGAACTAGAATGTAGCTTGCCAAATTTTGTAAGCTGAAAATTTCCAATGTAATTCCTTGTATGGCTTGCGAAAGTAATGAAGGATCATGTTTATTTCAAAGGAAAGAAGTTATGGTTCTTTTATGATCAAGCACGTTATGCATTAGCTATGAATGGCATTAGCCACATATAGTCGCACGAGCACTCATTCATTCACACCATTATCTTGAACTTGTGAATCTATTTCTTTATATATGAGTTCTTTTGTTTTATGGTTTCCCCATGATTATATGAAGTTTTATAAGATTGATTTACATTCATAAATTTTAATTTCTTGAATTTCCTTAAAATTACAAACCTTATTTAACAAATTAACTTTTACAAATTTGAAAACATTAAAAAGACACTAAAACTTACTAAATAATGTGCAAACAGACGAAACCGACAAATTAGGAATGGGGAGCAAGAACCTCTTCCGAACGAAGCTGACCAACCTGCTGTACCTCAACCGAACCAACAGAGGGTAGCACCCAGATCCGCAGAATGATGTGATGAATGCGATTGGACAGTTAGCTAATCTTTTGAACACATTCATCCAGAACCAAAATCAGAACCAGAACCCACATCAAGGACAAAGTGTCAGGGATTCTGCTCCTTTACCACCACCACCCGCAGCTCACCGCGAGGTGACTTCCGAGACACCCGCTCCAAAGGAGGAGCATTCTTATAATGTACCTTTACCACCACCTCCACTATACCAAAGGACTCATCGAAGCTCTTTACTGGATTTTATCAAGAGTAACCAGTATTTTGATGGGGGATTCGGTAAGCCTACTGAAGCCGAGGATTGGCCAACTCGGATTGAGCGCTCCTTTGCTGCCTACGAGATTCCACCCTATTTGCAATTGGAATATGGACATATATGTTGAGATATAATGCAAGAGTCTGGTGGGACTCTAAGAGAAGAAGCTTAGCTACACCCATTACATGGGAATCTTTTTGCCGAGAATTTTTGGAGAATTATTTTCCTTCAAGCTTAAGAGTAAAATACAGTGCGGACTTTTTACATGTCAAGCAGAAGGGAAGGACTATCGAACAGTATGAAACTGAGTTTACTCACTTGCTACAGTATGCATCTGAATCCTTCAGGGACAATAAGGAGTTAAAGAAAAAAGTATTTCTGGGAGGTCTGAATGAAGAATTAAGGATTAAATTGGAAAAATTTGGAGCAAGAACTTACCCAGAGTTGGTAGAAAAGGCTCGAGTGATAGAGGGAGCCAGAAAAAGGAAATACCAGGAACCCGACAAAAGAGTATTCGGAAGGAGGCCGTTTGACGCCTCAAGCTCAGGGTTTAAAGGAAAGAGGTACAAGCCATACCATGGATTCAAGGAAAACACTAGTGGGAGGCCGATTGAGCCAAAGGCCGGTGTCACTTGCTGGAAGTGCAAAGAGGCTCATGTCCTTAGGCAATGCCGCAACTGAGAAACAAATGTTACTTTTATGGCGAGTCTGGCCATATAGTTTATACATGTCTAAAGAAAATGGCAGTGACTTGCTTCATCTGTAAAGAGAAGGGGCACTTGGCCTCTGAATGCTCGCAATGAAAAAGTATGGCTGCTCAACCATTTGGGACTTCGAGCAATACCAACCCTATGAGGTCAAGGAGTAAAAGCGGGAGCCGTGCAGCATCAGCTATGCATGGAATGAGACTCTACAATTTTGAGGGCCAGTGGATGGTTGAAGAGGATGATGATGAGGAGGTGGAGTTGGCCGCCATGGACCAAGGAGACGGCGTGGATAGCGGCCTAGTGACAGGTTAGTAACAAAACCTTCTTAAGTTGAAAGATCTTTATTTAACAGTTTTCTATAAGGAATTTAAAATTGTATATGGGAAAGCTGGAATCTAAAACCCCAAATAGGTAGCAGTGGGAGTGTTTTAGGATTGAGTAGTGATGGATATTTGTTGACCACAAGGCACATACGGGTGAATAGAACTGAGGCTTATGTTTTGTTTGACACGGGAGCGACATACTCATTCATCACCACTAGTTTGGCTAATCAACTTGGATTACCTATAGCCACAACTATTGCTAGCCTGAGAATTAAAACACCCACCAAAAGTGTTGTGTCAACTCGGGAAGTAATAAAGTATTGCCCATTGGAGTTTCAGGGGCATCACTCGAGGAGTGATCTGATAATATTGGAGATGAATAAATACGAAGTTATTCTTGGTATGAACTAGTTAAGCAAGGTTAGAGCCATAGTGGACTGCCAAAAGAGAATGGTGAGTTTCTATAATCAATCGGGAGGAGGAGTGGAGTTCGTAGGAGAAACCGTAGTTCCAAAAAGTTTGGGTTAAATTCTTTTGAATTGATGATGGAAGATGAAGAGATGGTGCCTATCGAAGGTATTCTAGACGAGGAGGAAACTTGGGAGGTGTAAACCCCGGGAATTTTTCACATTAGTACAAGACCTTATAATAGATTGTATAAACTAGATAATAGATTTAGATTCTAATCGAAGTCTAATAATAGATTAATATTGAGATTTTGGATAGATGAAGAATTTATGAACCAAATAATGAAATCCTTTAACCTCAGTTAATACCAAAAATGAGATTTTGTATATTGAATAAATAATTCAAGATATGATCTAAAATTTGGACCCGAAACCTGATATACAACTAGGTTTAAATAGAAAATATGAATATAGGGATTACATGATTGTTTTTGATTCCGATAATAATTCAAGATTAGAATAACGAGTAGTGATGAGTTTATATTTAGACTTAAACCCTAAATTCAAGATTCCTAGTTAAAATTAAAAGCAACTAATAAGAATTCATGTTCAGTATCAAAACTAAATATATATATAGTTTGGTTTCTGTATTAAGTCCAATACTGCATAAATGATTAGTTACGCTTATAAACAAAAAACGATAATCCAAAAATGAACTGTTAAGATTTTAAATACACAACAAAAATACAAACTGTCAAATAACTCAAAATCTGAACCTCAAACAAATAATCGGATCACGCTATTGTTCTAAACCAAGTTTTCTTAAGCTATTAAGGTCTAAAACAAAAATTGACCTAACAAGCTTAAGAAATCCAAATCGCGGGAGATAAAATTATACGAATAAATAACTACGTATATATATAACCTAAATTTGTATTATTTGAAAATCTAAGTGTCTTGTATAACTTTATAAGCATATTCTTGTACAAAAACTTCCAAATTATTAGCTAATTTATACCCGTATAACTCGTTTAATTAATCTAAAATTCAATTAAAATAATAAACTAATATATATATATATATATATATACGGATGCTTTTTGGTGGAAATTGAGGAAGAGAGATACGGAGCCGAAATCCAACCAATAATTCCCTCAAATTTGTCAAACAAATTAACCACTCCACCAATCACATGTTGCTAAGTCATTCTAACATTAATTGCTATGAAAACAACATATCAAACACAGCCAAAACAGAAAGAAAATCGAAGGAGAAGCAGCCGCAAGTCTTCTTCTTTCTTCTCCTATATATATGTGTGTGTGTAATAAAAGCTCATAATGGAGAACAGACCAAAACTTGTCAATCCTTAAACTCCTCAGCATGAAATTACTCCCAAACATCAAACAAAACGAACTGAAAACAAAGAACAAACAGATCAAATACCCAAGCTCGGATTAAAAGAAAAACAAAGATAAAAACCCTTGAAAACAAATTCAAAGGTAAGTTGATAAAGTTCAAACGATTTTCTTTCAAATATAATAGTTATAACCGACTTATAATCATCTTAGGAACTTAATAAACACAAACACGAGCTTCGGATTACATCAAACAAGCTCCAACGAGGTAATACTCCAAAACCCTAGCTTTATGTTCTAAGAATCGAGATCTATATATTTATGTTTTTAAACGTGTTCAAACGTGTTTTATGTCTTTATATATGATGTATGAACATTTAAAAATAGTTTGAGTATGTTTTTAACGTGTAAAAATCAAAGAAAAAGAATTGAACCGAGGAGGAAGATGATGAACAGTACAACACTGCCTCAAGGCCGGCAGTGTAAATGCTCAACGCCGGCGGCTTACACTGATATGAGGCTACGTAAAATAATTTTTCACGTAAAGGATGAATGAAAGCCGGCTACTGGAGATCTACGCCAATGGCGTTGGGCTGGCGTACGTTGAAAGCCGACAGCTTTCAACACCGGCGCACTCAATATGAAAATTTATTCAAAAACAATTTTACACCGGCACCTTTGGATGAAGGCCGACGGCTTTGGGCCGCCGGCGTACGCACAAATTTCTTTACCGAAAGCATATTTTAAAAAATAAACAGAATATATATATATATATATATAGATCTTAAGCCTATTTAGTGTATTATACATATATGTACAACAATATAAGATTTATCACAAATGATTAGAAAGAATTAGATTAAAATCTAATAAACTTTTAAAACCCTAGAATTTAAAACGAATATTTAATGTTAATCAAAGTTAGTTTAGTTAAATATTTGTTCTAAACAGATAAAATAGGTAAGAATGGAAATTGAAATAAACTAATTTCTTGAGTAATGTGACTCCTAAAAATAATAAAATAATTATGCGAGATAAAATAAGAGAAACACGACAATACTAAGTAATAGTAATTACCAAAATATCGAGTCTAGGACACAAATCACATATAGAAATTTAGCTAGATTGTATTAATGAATACTTTGTCTTAAATAGGTGACTTTGACTCATTAGAGGATCTACCAGCGGATTACTACGATTGAGGCAATATGAGTAGGTGAGTAATTCAGTCATATTGTACTGGTTGTGATTGTAAATAGTCAAATATATAACGCAAGATAATCAAATGAATGTTTGCTGAAAGTATGATTTGATTTGAGTATATGATTGTTAAAATATCTTTATAAAAGCGATAATGCAATGATTGATGTTGTGCAGTAGTATAATGATGATTGTGTGTAATGTATGGTCACTTTGAAATTGATTAAGACTTACTGACTTATCAAAATAATATGAGCATGCATCGCACAAATTGCATTATTGCATATATGGTTGTGACAGCCTGCTACGTATTAATATTTCGGATCTCTATTTTCGCTTGGTTGATCTAATGTGTAAGTTCTTCCAAGGTTCTCTTTGGTCTGGCGGTCCTATGAGGAAGAACGTCGCCCGTAGAATCACTTTGAAATGATTAATACTTAGAGAGTTTCTAAGGGGATTGCAGGAGATGGTTTGTTCAATCAACTATATTCAAAGTGATAACCTTAAAACCAGAAATCGTTGAATCTTTTGTGTACTTAGTCTCTCCTGGATAGGTGGGTCATTAGGTACTGGTTCTTCAACCCATTAAAAAGAGGGCGTAAATCTTTTTCCTGTTTCGATTCTAGATCATCCAAACTTGTATCTGAGCATATGGTTAAGTGCTTGCATTGCATATGATTTGTTAATAACTTGTGTGATGTATGGTATGTCTGGTTATTAACTGAGCTGTGGTTTCACTCATACTCCTACAGTCTTTTCAGGTTCACTTTACGACCCTGGTTAGTTACATCCAGGAAT
Source organism: Combretum micranthum (assembly GCA_024138025.1). Taxonomy (NCBI): domain Eukaryota; kingdom Viridiplantae; phylum Streptophyta; class Magnoliopsida; order Myrtales; family Combretaceae; genus Combretum; species Combretum micranthum. The sequence continues at coordinate 317,931 of JAMXBD010000398.1, read as the reverse complement.
ATGGCTCCGGTAAGAGCTTTGAAGCTAGAAGTCTACAGATATATTTTAGTTTGATGGTTATGTACTAATAGATTAGATTATTTAGTTGTGTACTCAAAAGGAACTATATGGTTTGTAATAGTTTTGTAATGTTTATTCACTAAGTTATTTCTTTCATATATTTGTTATTTCTTATCAAGCAACTAAAAAGATCCTGTTGTTTTGAAAACCTGTCAATCTCTGTTGGTAATCTAGTGATAGTATTCAAATGTAACTTGTTCACCCCTATATTTGAAATAGGAGATAACGGTTCCCCAACCACATATAACCCTTAAGATTATATGTAAGGTTGCCTAAAGGAAACGTTTGAGTAATTGTTTATCTAATTACATAAAGATATTATACAATGGGAGACATAAGTCTTTTTTTTTTTTTTTTTTTTTAAACTTAAGCAAAGCTATACTACCATACATTTTGGCAAAGGAAACAATTCAACTTCTAAATAGCTAAAAACATACATATGTATACATATTACATCCAGAGGCTTCTTACAAGCCTTAACCAAAAATCCTCAAAACACGACCTAACTAACACTATAATTACACTATCAACCAAAAAGAATCTCATCTAATCTATTACATTCATAGGGTCCATTGAGTCCATGGTCATCTCTAATCCTCCAACCCATCAAGAAAATCTTCAAAGTCGGTTCCGTACCCCATACTCGTATAGAACTCATCGGAATCATCACCTGAAATAGATAAAATATGAGCTAAAGGCCCAGTACACAAGTAACGAATACAAAATGCGAAGTGAATCACACATTCTTAGACTAAATGCACCATGCAACAATCACTTATTAATAAGTCTTTAATTAGTAAATCAACATGGGAGTATTCAAACTCCGGACAACAAGGATTTAGTATTACGTCCGCCTCCCTGAGTGGTCCCTACTGTTCATACAGACTAGGCAGCCCCACCTTCCGGCGTAGCCCGTAATACTAGGGGTTCCTGAGTAACGCATCACGACGCTTAGGGGGTTGATATGAGCAGCTCGGATACTCATATCTCCTAAACAATTCTATCCATGAATGAGAAAGTACCTTGCCCCCAATCTGAGCAGGGTGCCGCTCTCCGAACCAGATTCAACGGCAGACAACAACAATCAACACTCATATATCAATAGTATTTTCTTATTTTAGAGTAGTTTGATCTTGATGCCTACCCTAGCAAAGAGACAGACAAGTTACTGCGTACCTGATATAGCTCGGGAATTAACGGGGTTGACTGGGCGAGGATCTATCATTGTTTAAATCAATATTAAATTCACACATAGCTTAAGCACTAGTTAACTAATATAAAAGATAAATATATCAAAGAAATCCAAATAAATTAATAAAGGTCATAATAAAGCATTTAAACATCCTAATGTATCCTAGATCGCTTAACAAATACTTAATTGATCATATGTCAAACTTCGGAAAATTTTGAAAAAAGTTTTTAAAATTCTAAAGCACAGGGGATACGCCGGCATCCAAAGCCGGCGGCTTTGAGCCGGTGTTTGATACTTTGAAAATCAACACTGCCAATGCTGACAGTGTTCAAAGGTACGCCGACTGCCTTTATTCTACGCCAGCGGCCTTGAGCCCGCGTAGAATCCAAAACTCAAAATTTTTAAAACGTCCAGAGAGGTCTAAGCCGTCCGCTTACTCAGATACGCGGGCAGCTTTGACACGTAAGCCGGCGGCCTTGATTCCCAGCGGCCAGCGTACAAGATAGATGAAAGAACGCCGGCTGACTTTTCTAGCGAAAGCCGGCGGCGTTCGGTCGGCCTTAAGAAATCTGATTCTGTGAGCTTTCAACACCGCCTGTAGGCCGGCAGCGTAGAAACTCAAATTTCCGACGTACGTTCTGAAGAACAAATGCTGGCAAAATTTTAGCATAAAAGCCGGCGGTGTAACAAAGCGGCGTTAAGAAATTTGAATCCAACGCTGCCTCTACGCCGGCGGCGTTGAATTCCCAGGTGCCGGCGTATGTTCAAAAACAGGCCTATACGAAAATGGTTTTTGATTTCCCTTGTTTTAATACAACTTGTTCATTTTTCAAAAATTTTCCAAACTTAGTCCAAACTTTCTAAAACTTGTTATATGATCTAAATACTATCCTAACAACATGAATTCTACTTCTAATCATCAAAACACTAATCACACTTCAATTTCACATATCTATTACTCATTCTTCAATCTTCCAAAATACTCATCCCCACACATCCACACTCCTATAAGATATATACTACCACTCTATTAGCCACTTAATCCTATTCAAACTATCATCAATGCATCAAATCCATCTCACACCAATTATCACATCAAAATCATATCTATCCTAATATTTACCAACAACACATTATAGAGCATAAAATAAAAGATAAAGGTTGCATCAAACTCACATGATTGAATCTTGGCTTGGAATAATATTGAAATCCTTAAGCTTGTAATAAACCTTGGCTTAGGGTTTAAGATTTTGGGTTAAGAAAAGGAAGAAAGAAGAAGATGAAATTCGTATGAAAAATTGAGGCTGTCAAAAAGGAGGGTTAACTTGTCTAAATTAAAGTCAATTGTCATCCAAATCTCACCATTAGGGGTATATTTGTCCTAGGTTTAATTTAGGCAAATTTCAAATGTATTTGGGTTGAATTTAAGCTCAAAAAGTGGGTCTAAAGTATGTCAAAATTCTGTCATGATTCTAAAAAGATTTCTAAAGGAAATTGATTAAATTTTAAACATAACACATGCATATTAATTTGAGAAAGACACACATTCATTACACTTTACACACATTTATAGATATCAAACAATATATAATTTTATAAGACTATACACATATAAATTAACACATTCACTAATTACATTAGCTAAACACACACATTTATATATATCATTCCAATAACATATTAGCATGCAATTTAAGGAATTCATGGCTATTTCAAATAGCAAAGCCACTGACTCAATTGACACAAAAGAGTGAAAAATTTGTTTGGACGGATAAAAGAGAATAGATTTTCCAAGAATTAAAACAATGGTTGGTGTCAGCACTGATCTTAGTTCTACTAGACCTAGAAAAGTCTTATACGGTGCATAGTGACGCTTCAAGGAATGGCCTTGGTTATGTACTAATGCAAGAAGGAAAGGTTATTGCCTACGCCTCTCGACAGTTAAGACCCCATGAGCAGAACTACCTTACGCATGATCTAGAGTTGGCCGCGGTTGTCTTTGTCTTGAAACTTTGGAGACATTATTTATATGGACAAAGGTTTGAAGTATACACGGATCACAAGAGTCTTAAGTATTTGTTCACACAAAAAGAATTGAACATGAGGCAGAGGAGATGGTTGGAACTGATAAAAGACTACGATCTAGGATTAAACTACTGTCTAGGGAAAGTTAATGCAGTTGCAGATGCCCTAAGTCAGAAAAATTATGGGGAAGTAGTTGCTTTAATCATAAGCCAAAGAGATCTTATTAGAGATTTTGAGAAGTTGAGGATTGAGTTCATTGACCAAAGTGCAGAGCTTGAGATAGCTAATCTAGTAATGGAACCAACCTTGATTGAAAGAATCAAAGAGGCCCAAAGGTATGACGAAGTAATACAAATGATTAAAAAGGAAACCCAAGCGGGGAAATATCTGGACTTTGCAATAGATGATGAGGATGTGACTAGAATGAAGGGAAGATTGTGTGTGCCGGAAGATGGAGAACTAAGAAAAGAAATAATAAGTGAAGCCTACAACTCTGGGTACACCGTGCACCCTGGAGGTATCAAGATGTACCAGGATTTGAAAAGCCACTATTGGTGGAATGGCAAGAAGATGGATATAGTAGAATATGTAATGAAGTATCCGGGTTGTCAACAAGTGAAAGTGGAACACCAAAGGCTAGGAGGATTGTTAAAACCTTTACCCATCCTCGAATGGAAGTGGGATCAGATATCCATGGACTTTGTGTGTGGTTTTCCAAAGACTTCCTTGGGTTGTGATGCCGTATGGGTAATAGTGGACCAGTTAATCAAGTCAGCACACTTCTTACCCATAAACATGACTTATTCAATGGATAAGCTGGCTAAAATCTACATTCGAGAGATTGTGCGGCTACATGGCATACTAGCAGGGATCATTTCAGATAGAGACCGAGATTTGTGTTTAAGTTCTGGATAAGTCTACAAAAGAGCTTGCGTACCAAATTACACTTCAGTACGGCATATCACCCTCAGATCGATGGATAGTCTGAGCGGACAATCCAAACTCTGGAGACATGTTAAGAGCCTATGTGTTGGAATTCAAAGGGAGCTGGGATAACCATATACCTCTCATCGATTTTGCTTACAACAATAGCTATCACTCAACTATTCATATGCCACCCTACGAAGCCTTATATGGATGGCATTGTAGGTCCCCTCTATTTTGGGATGACGTGGAAAAGTTAGCTATCGGGCTATAATTGGTACAAGAGGTGACCGATAAGGTGAGGGTAATCCAACAAAAAATGAAAGAGGCTTAAGACAGGCAAAAGAGTTGTGCCGATTTGAAAAGAAGGGAACTCGAGTTTAAAGTAGGCGACCATGTGTACCTAAGGATAAGTCCAATTAAAAGCACAAGGAGGATACGTACACAAGGAAAGTTGAGCCTGAGATATATTGGACCCTTCAAAATTTTGAAAAGAATCGGAGATCTAGCGTATTGGCTAGCCTTACCCCCAAACTTGTCAGGAATTCACAACATGTTCCATATTTCGATATTAAGAAAGTACGTACCCGACTTGGAAAGGATTTTAGAATTGGAACCCATTCAGCTGAAAGAGAATTTGATGTATGAAGAACATCCCATAAAGATTTTGGACAAGAAAACCCAAAAGTTACGGAATAAGGAAATTCATTACGTTTAAGTATTATGGAGAAATCATGCCTCCGAGGAAGCAACTTGGGAAGCTGAAGAGGAGATCAAGAGAAAGTACTCCGAGTTGTTTAATGGACAAGGTACGTCAGTTCAGGTTTGAGGACAAAACTCTGTTTAAGGTGGGAAGGTTGTAAACCTTGATTTTCCTAGTAGTCAAGTAAACTTCGGAAACCGGAAAATAAAACCCTAAACCGGATTAGTTCAAGCTTTGTGAGAGAAACCTATAAACCCTAGATCCGGCTTTCCTTCGGTTTCATATCAAAAGAGCTTTTATAAAATAATTTAATGGGGAATATTGTTTTAAAGTATATTTCAAACCATAGAAAGTTTTGATTTCAAAAAATTTTCTATTCCAGCCCATTCCCGAGCTCCATTACGGAAAAGCGAGCCCCGAAATTAGAAACTTAGAAAAATATTCCGGAATACTCCTTAGAACTGAAATTTTATAAGAATTTCAAAAATATAAGTTTTATAATTTTTCGAGTTATAAAAATTACTGTTATAGCATTTTTCCCGTATTTTCTTTAATATCGGTAAAGTAAATGTCTTGTCTACTATTTATTACTATTCACAAGTACAACCTACTACACACACAACTTATACCATAGTCTTACATCTTACAAACACTCATTATATTTTCTTTTCCAAGAAATTTTTGTCTCTTAAACAAATTATCACATTTAATACATTTTATTATATAAATTCCAATTTCAAACAAATTCAACTCTCCTTCTGTCTTTCTTCTTTTATGGCCGGTGCAAATCCCCCGTCTTTACCCTCTATTTATTTTATTTTTCTTCTTTTATTATACAAACAAACCCTAATTATACTTAATATAAATAATCCTTAACTTTCTCTCTCCTTCATTTTCATTTCATTTGTTCAAAAATCACAAAACTCTCTCTTTATTTGCTCTCATTGCCATGAGCCTATACCCCATCACACACGCACACAACAAGCTTTTGTCTTCTTCATTTTTTCACTTAAACCAACTTTAGGTGATGATTCTTAAGCTTTCCTATCATGTAATATTGTAATGGCAAGATTATTCATGTGTATTTTCACCTTAAATCCCCATGAGCATTTGCTAGGGATAAGAAAATGCTAATACATGAATATCAAGCCATCACAAGAGTAGATCTTGTGTTTGATGAGTTTTAGTTGAGATATTTTCATGTTCATGCTTATAGAAGTAGAGATCTTGCATAAAAATATATGTTCATGTTCTTAAACTCCTTTTTCATGCATTATAAGAAGTAGATCTAGCACTTAGACTCTCATATTATACTTGACATTCATGTTCATATAGATATTTTGTGTTCCCAAGCATTAATGCTCATAAAGATTTAGTTTTGTATATATAATTGTGGTAGTTAGTGGATCTCTATGTAGATAAGACAAAGAACTTAAAATGGAAAATTTTTTGCTAGGTAGTGATTTTTATAAGTTGAAATGAGTTTTGATGAGATTAATGTGTAAAACAAGAAGTAGAATCAAGATGGAAAAATTTTGAGTTAGTAGTCAACTTGTAAAATTCATAACTTTGGATGATACCTATGAAAACACCTATTATCCAAGCTCAAAATAAAATTTTTACGTATTAAATGAAGTCCTTAGGTAGTAGGTATAGTAAAGTCTTAAATTTTAATGCATTACACAAGTTTTTCCAAAAGGAATCATTCAAAAAGTGGATTTCTAAAAATTCGGATTTTTTAGTAAATCCTATTTGAAAACATATTTGCAAAGTGTAAAATGCAAATTTTTATATAGAAATGAAGGTTTTAGGTAATATATGTTATGAAGAATCAATTTTAACTAAGATAACTAGAAATTCCTAAGAATGAATTCCAAAACACTAGTGTGATGTCAAAGTTATAAAACTAGATTTTTCAAAGGTAATTATGGTTGAAGCCTTGCAAATTAAAGAGTTCTAAAAATTTCTTTTAGCAAAAATCATCAAGATCATGCGTACATTGAACTCATCATATGTCATTCATGTTAGGATATCATTCATATTTCATGTATACTTGAATTATCAAGTAGATACATTTCAAACAATTACAAAATTATTTTTCGGAAATGGAAATCGTTACTGATCAGATATGATCCCTTTGTTTCGTGACCTAAATATTTTCAAAACTTGAAAATAATATTAGAATTAGATATATCTTTCGAATTAGATAGAAATCGATATATAATTTGCGAAATTTTGAGTTAAAATGATCAAGTTATGGCCGTTTTAAGTCGAAACTTCCGCAAATAGCGAGAATTGCGACTTTGATTAGTTTTGATATACATTTTGGATTAGTTAAGTGATGAAATACTTATTAGGGTATTTCTTCCTTATTAGGTGATCCCAAAACTGACGAATCCTTACCATCCGATTACTACTACTAAAAGACCGGCGAACTATGGCCGAGTGAGTATCACTTCCGATTTCAATTATTGTTTGTGATTGTAATGATAGTTGCACTAGTTACTTAGCAAAGATAAAATGAATATGCATGATAAGGTTGAATGGGAATTATATATGTCTGTTGTTGTTATGTGAAGTTGAATTTAAAGAATATCGAAGTCGGGTGATTAGTCATTGCTTGTATAGATGAGCGAGGATCGACTGTTTGTGAATATTGATTGGTCACCTAAAAGAATTGGTATAATTGATTATTCAGAATTGAAGATGAAATTGAACTCATTCATAACACGATAGGGATAGAGCATTAGCATTTGTTGGTTTTCCGTGAGCCTAAACGGTGTAAATGTTGGTTAATCGTGATCCATAAAACGAACTATAAGTTGGTTGACTATGAGCCTAAACGGCATCGTACCGCAGGATTCGTTAATCTGCTAACCCGGGATGGAGAGCGCAAGTCCATCCACATATGATTTTCGACTGGTCATATGTTTGATGAATTCACGTATTTGATGCATATCATTTATCTGATTAATTACTTGTCTGATTGATATGTTATGATTGTGATCATGGAAGTTTTCACTCGCTAAGCTAGTATAGCTTACGCCCCTATAGTTTCTATTGGTTGTAGCACGAGTTTATTTGGCTTAGACCGAGACAGGCTATAGCTCAGGTACAGGAGTTAAGCGTTTCCTATAGAAGTTGTATTCAAATTGTTTAGATTTCCATAGGAAACCAAAAGACTCTGGATGACTGTAATGGACCTTTAAATATTCTTTTGCGGGGGAATGCCCCTTAGATTTTGTAACTTATTGCAAATGCGTTTTGATGTATTATCTAATGCTATCGAATGTTGGATTAAACTACTTAACTCCATTAAATAGAGTATTCTATTGTCATAAAGGGATGCCTTACATCTATACGAGACTCCCAAAAGACTTGGATAGTAATTCGAGAGTCTTATATAGTATGTGGAAGACTGTTACGTTTAGGATAACCCTATGGGGCGTGACATGAACTCTTCAATTTTCTTACTTCCAAGTATATACTATTCTATTCTTCATCATCTCAAAACATAATGTCTACTAGTAGTAAGTAGCTCTAATTCTAAGAAAAGCAATGGCCACAATAAAGCAATTGATAAATTTATTTTATTAGAGATGAGCAATTCACGATTTGAGCTAATTGCTTATTTATATCAAGTGATCCTAGAGATATGTGATAGTTCCACCTCTACTAAAAGACATAAACGAAGGTATAGAAATAGAGGTCTTCTAGAAGGCTATGATCATCTTTATAATGATTACTTATTGAACAACCCAATGTACACTAATGAGCATTTTTTATGTGGATTTCGAATAAGAAAAAGCGTGTTCTTCTGCATTGTACAAGTACTATAGGTTACTCATCCTATTTTACATAAAGGGAGATGTCACTGGTAAGCTTAGTACAGCTATTTGAATGTTAGCATATGGAGTAGCGAGTGACTACTTGTGAATAGCCGAAGGCATAATCATATAATGTGTCAAAAATTCATTCAAGGGACCATCGGTTGTTTGGTGATGAGTATTTATACAGGCTAAATCAAGCTAATATTGAATGCTTACTTATTATGGTTGAGCAATGTGGATTTCCTAGTAAGTTAGAAAGCATTGATTGTATACATTAGGAGTGGGAAAATTGTCCGGTTGCATGGCAATGCATGTATACTAGAGGAGATAATGGGTCTCTGACAATCATGCTTGAAGCTGTTGCTTCATATGTCACTTGGACATGGCATGTATTTTTTAGCATCTTCGATTCAAACAACGATATTAATGTATTGGAGCGATCATCCCTATTTGATGATGTCTTAAAAGGATATGCTCCAATGACACACTACACTGTGAATGGTAAAAACTATGACACAAAATATCATCTCACTGATGTATATATCCAGAGTGATCAATATTTATCAAATCTATTTCATATCCACTGTCACGCCCCATAAGATACCCTATACGTAACAGTCCGCCACATGCCATACAAGATTCCCAAATTATCGCCTTAGTCCTTCGAGAGTCTTGTATAGATGTAAGGCGTACCTTTACAATAATAGAATACAAGGCCGAATGGAGATAAAAGCTTAACTTGGCATACATTAGCAGTAGGATATAAGTCATGAAACATAAATAAACATTACATTTACTAAGGGGCATTCCCCCGCAAAAGGATATTCAATGGCCTTATACAGTTATCCAAAGTCTTAAAAGTTTTCTATAGAAGTCTAAACAGAATATCCAACTTCTAGGGGAAACTTCTAGCTCTTATACCTGTACGATCGGGTCACGCTGCCTAAGCCATAAATTTGGTAGCTGCAAAAGGAAGAAACTGTAGGGACGTAAGCTAACTAGCTTAGTGAGTGAAATCTTCCACAATAACATTCATGTCACAACAATTCAAACAAGTGATTAAACAAGCAAGTGAATGCACCAAACACATGAGAACAACATACATATGACTATCTGGAAATCATATGTGGATGGATTTGCGCCCTCCATCCCAGGTTAGTAGATTAACGAATACTGCGGTACTAACTTTATGCCATTTATGGTTCACAGGTAACCTACAATTATTTCGTTTCTAGATCACGATTAACCAAACAATAAATCTCGTTTATAGATCACGATTAATCGAACAATAAATCTCGTTTATGGATCACGATTAACCGAACAATGCTAATGCTCCTTCCCATTATGATATGCATATGTTAGAATTTGGCATTAGTCTGAATAGTCGATTAAGTCATTTTATTCAAGCGATCAAACAATTTCTCAAACAATACATCATAACTAACTACACAACCAGAATTCATCACCCGGTTTCGATATTCTTATTTTGAGTTCTCATATCATCATCAACATACAATTTCCCATTATTCCCCATCATACATATTCAATTCATTTGGCCTACATTCTAGTGCACTAATTTATCAAGCACATATAATAAATGAATTGGGAAAAGAAACTCACTTAGCCATGGGTTCGCCGGTCTCTTAATAGTAATAGTCCGGAGGTAAGGATTCGACATCCTCGGGTTTGCCTAAACATAAAAGAAATACCCTAATAAGTATTCTACCATCTAAACATACTAAAACTCTAAAACAACTTAGTGAAATCGAAATTCGTGTCATTTCCGAAGTCCCGATTTAAAATGGCCATAACTTGGTCGTTTTAATTTGGAATTTCATAAATTTTATATCGATTTCTATCTACTTCGAAAGATATTTCTAAATATGAAGTTTAAATCAAGTTTTTGAAAACATTTAAGTCTCGGAAATGAATGATCTGTTCTGTCCAGTGGTTATGTTGATTCCGATAATGCGATTTTCATGAATGCTCTTGAGATTCCTAAGTGAAAATGAAAATAAATGCCATGGTAATGAATTTCCCTATCATGAATGTCATGATATGAACTCTTAGGTGCCTAAGTTCTTATAAATTTTTAGGTTTAAAGAATTTAAATAACCTTTATCTTAGGACACTATTTCATGCCATTGTTTAACAAATAAATTTGCTATACTTGGTCACACTTACTTATTCTAAGGATTTTCCTTAGGAAAACTCTACTTTCTTTAAAGAAATTTTGACCCTTACATTAGCTATATCCTAAGGCCTTTATTTCTTTAATTAAATCTTCATTTGTAAACTCTTAAGTGAGTCTTATACTAGGGTGGTTCCAAAAATCCGAATTTAGCAAATTTTATTTTTAAGTTGATTCTCTTAAGAAAAATGTATTTTATACTTAGAACTTTAGGTATTTATTTTACCTATACCCTAAGGACTCTATTTATTTAAAAAAATACCATTTTTGAAGTTGGAAAACTAGTGTTTTCTAACCATCTATTCATTATTACAAATTTTGCTTACAAGACTTTCAACTCAAAACTTCTATTAAACTTCATCTCTTGTTTTGAATATTTCCTTTGGTAAAAACTCATTTAAACTCATGAAAAATATCATCAAACATTATCTATCACCTATAGGCTTCATTTTTCTTGTAAAATACATGTTTAGAAGTTGATAAAAAGGTTTTTAAACTAGGTTTCCTATGTCATCCAAATTTACACTAGTTCATTTCTTGGAAAAAAAATAATTTTCCTTTTTGGTTTCATTAACTCATCTACCTATAGATCTATATACTAGCAAAATTATTTACTCAAGACAAAAGCATTGATTACCATTAATGCACATAAACTCAAAATAAAGATGAGATCTTAAATGCCTACATGAATATGAGTGTTACAATGATAGATCTACTATCTTAAGTGCTTAAATAGGTTTTGAAAGCATAAAAATTACATTTTTATGAAAGATCTTTTATTCAAAACACTTTTAGATGGATGATCATGGAGTTTATAACATGAAAGCTTCTTTAAATGCAAGATCTACTTTGTGATGGTTTGGTATTCTTGTTTTGATATTTCCTTGTCCCTAGCAAGAGCTCATGGGGACCTTTAAATGGAAATATCCAAGAATATCCTTGCCATTACAAGGATCTAAAGATAAAGAAGCAAAGTTCTTTCACTTAAGAGTAAATAGAAGACAAATGGAAAGAAAAAAAAAAGTTGTGTGTGTGTGGGAGCCATATGGCTCACTGCAAGGGAGGAGTGGAGAGGAGAGAAAAGAGAGCTTTCACCTTTTGGAAAATTTGAAAATGAGAAGAATGAAGTGAGAGAGAGAAAATGTGGTTTATATATAAAGTGAAATTAGGTTAAATGAGATAAAATAAATTAAAAAAAATTGCACAAATGGAGGAAATTGGGAGGATCACACCGGCCACATATATGAAAGAGGGGATTGATTTGTGTTTGATTTGTTTTGATAGATTTCTACATCAAATGTCATAAATTGTAATAATTATTTAGAGACAATTAAGTCTTGGAAAAGAAAATGTGATTGAGTGGTTGTAAGGATGTAAGAATAGGGTGTACTTGTGAGTAGTAGGTTGTACTTGTGAATAGTAATGAATAGTAATTAAGACAACTTAATTATCGATAGTAAGAAAATACGAATACAAAGGCTATAACAGTATTTTTCATAAACCGAAAAATTATGAAATATATATTTTTGAAATCCTTATTTAATTTCGATTCAAATGAGTATTCATGAGTAAATTTTTGAAATTCAAGTTCCGAGGCACGCTTTTCTGTAATGGGTCTCGAGAAAGCCCGGAATTGAAATTTTCTCAAAATCTGATCTTTTCTTGGTTTGAAATATAATCAAGAACTATATTCAAGATTAAATTTTCTTATAAAAGTTTCTTAATTGGAAACCGAGGAAAAGCCGGATTTAGGGTTTCTAGTTCTCACTCCAGTCTTAAGCTATTCCGGTTTAGGGTTTTGGTTTCCAGTTCTCGAGTTATCTTGGTTAATAGAAAAACCGGGGTTTACATCCACGTGGTTCAAAGGAATAATTATTTAATAAGCACCAAGAAGAATGTAGAAAAGATGTTGAATGGTCTTTTGGAGTGCTACATTCTCATTTTGCTATAGTTCGTGGACCTTTGCATTTTTGAGATTAATAGGTTTTATAAAAAATTATAAGAGCATGCATAATTTTACATAATATAATTATCGAAGATGAACGAGACAATTACAATTTTTACTTTCTAGTACCAAATTATGAATTGGGAGACAGTTGTGGGCTAGCACCTTATATTTCTCATAGTCATATTGTGGAATATGAGACGTATATCCAAAACAATATTGGACTCTGTGATAGGGTTAAACATTGTCAATTACAAACTGACTTAATTGAACATGTGTGGGAGTGATTTAAACCCACTAGTTGACATTTAATTGTCATGGTTGACTATTTTAAATTGTATGTTGGTTTTTCATTCTTTTTTTCTCCCCCAAATGTTGGTTTTATACTATTTTAAATTATATGTTGCTTGTATAGATTTTCAATTAAATTATCGTGTTTCTAATTCATCTTAAATATTATTCGTAAAATAAATGAACTATTGTGAAGTCATCAAATTAAAATAATTTATATTTTGATACTTATTTTTTTTAATAAGTAAATTAAAAATCATTATTACTTCATAAAAATAAAATAATTATAATTTTAATATATTTTTAATTTATTTCCATATTTATTTAATATCGTAAGAAAAATATTTTTTAATCTAAAAATGACAATATAACATGGGATCAGCAAATATATTAATAATTATGAGAAAACTCTGCTTCGTAACTCACGGATAAAGTAGAGAGTTGCTTGAAATGAGAGTTGCTTAAAAAACTGACATGTCATGTTAGTAACTCTTTAAGCAACTTATTCATAAAAGTGGTCTAATGATGACATAGTAAAATGTAAAATAAGAAATAGGATCTCTTTTGTTTTTCCAATTTTGTGTGATTTCCTTCTCACACACACATATATATTCAAGGATATGATAATCATTTAGGTTTGAAGGTGCATTGTGGAAGATTTAAAATTCAAAATGCTTAATTTAAACATGTTAAGTACACATAAAATAAGTATAAGAAATTATTTATACAATTCTTTATAGGATTAATTATAAAAACATTATGTGTGTTTTGACTCATTTGCCAATACATGATCTATGTTAATTTTTTTTTGTTTTACAAAAAGATAAAAATAAAAATAAATGAGTGTAAGAGAGATACAGGGAGAGAGTTGGGATTTGAGCACAAGTAAATTTAGGGGAAGAAACAGAGAGAGTTGGGTTTTGACTTTTGTGTGTGAAATAAATGAATGCAAGAGAGACATTAAGGATGGGTTTGTGCACAAGTAAATCAAGAAAACAGATTGCGATATATTTGTAAAAACAACAACTTGCTTTTTAGAACTGCGATATAGGAATGTTTGGATGGAATGATATCCAAACATGATAATGCTTTATTACCCATGATTTGTATGTAATTTTTCATATCTTGTTTGATGCGATTTTGGAGCAGTGTTTTTGGTAATTAAATTCATTAAATTTGTATACTAGCATTTTTTTTAACAATGGTAAACATGTGTTAGAGCTTAAAATATTGTGTAAATATTAAGATTTACACGGAAATATTGTATTTTGGAAAGAAATTACTTTAATATGGCATTTTCCAATATATTCCTAAAATGGGTGTACTTGTATCTTTGATTTGGATATTGGTTACAAAGAAGACTCATTCAAGAAATGCATCCTTGATAAAATTCGCTCATGCAGCTACTTGCACCTTTAAGCCAAAAAGTTTTATATCGAATTTACCCATAAATTTCCCGAATGCCCAATCCTAATTCTATTGTGATCAACAAGATGAGCAAGCCAATATGCCATATTCTTCAAAAGTAGCCTCATGCAGCTCCTCACTCGAAGTTGCCATCGCATACTCGCATCTATTAAGAAAAAACCCAAAACCCTCTCACGGATGCCTTCTGTGCCGTCATCTTGCAGCATAGATTCACCATGACATCCGTAACTGTCACTTCCTTCACCCATCTCCATCAACTTTTCCTCTAATCTCGTCTTCCTAAATGCGCTGTAGGTGTGAGAATGTGGCAATAGAACATGTATACTGAAGTTACATTCTGTGAATGAGCTTTTAGCGAAAGGCTAATCCAGGCTATGCGTCTTCTTTATAGAAATTGGTTAGGTCGTTTTACACATATTTTAAAATATCATATGATAGTTTCTTTTTTGTTTCTTCCAAAACAAATTTCCGTATTCATCCCCATAAATGTCTGTTAAAAGATGAGTGATAATCATGCATGGGCTTGTCTCAACTGGGGATGCAATAATCATTAGTACTTGACTTGCTCACCCATTAAAAAGCTTATAGGGTTTTGGGACGAGCTTAAGAAAATTTTTGTGACCTTATAGGACTTAGGATCGGGTCGTGGGTCATACTTACAACTCGATAAGAATAAATTTTAATAAAAATAGAATAAAATAATTATAAAAATATCAATTTAAACTAAAAAAAGAAACCCTAACAAGTAAAATATCTAGAGAAATAATTTTTATAGAAGATAATCTATGGATTATTTACTAAGATAGTATTTTTATAATTTAATTAGATGTTTGAACAGTCCACGCATACATACGCTTATATTATGTTTTTAACTTTACTATAGAATACACTAGTTTAAATTTTGTCCTTAATTGAAGTAAATAAGATGGAATTAGTGAATTCTAAGATTTTTCCACCTTGGCATAAATCCTATTAAAACAGAGAGAGAGAGAGAGAGAGAGAGAGAGAGAGAGAGAGAGAGAGAGAGAGAGAGAGAGAGAGGGCTAGCTATAGGTAGAGGTCGGTAAACTCAAAACCCTATGGTGTGGGTTTGGATATGACAATAAAAGCCCGATGGTGTTTGAAGTCGTGTTTGGGAGACCTTATAGAAAAGCAAGGTGGGTTCGGGTTTTATATGACCCGTCTCAAACTCATCCCGGTTACATCCATAATCTCAATCTGCACTTATCGAACCAGAGTCAAATAGTTAAAAAGAAATAGTATCTATTTCAATATTTGATTAAAGATATTTTTTGGAAAATCTTTTAAAAGTTTATATCCATTCCTTCTATTCTCATAGTCGTCATTCCCACTCCAAGTTTTAGTTCCGGAAAAAAAAAAATACATAGCCATTCTAAGAATTTTCTCTATTTCTTTCAATCTAAAGACAACCATTCCAATTGACTGCATTGCAATTGTATTCTGACCTCATTAGAATAACTTGTTATGAGCAAGCTTTCGACAAATATAGCATATGATATTACATAAACAATACAATGACCATATTATATGATTAACTTATATTATATTAAGCAGTTGCATTACACGATTTTTATTCTTTTGTTTCATGAGAATTTTTTTTTCTTTGGTGTTAAAAAGTAATATATTAAATAATATATTAATGTTTATGAAATGTAGTCCATTGAATTAGTTAAACACAACATATATGTTACACTGGTAGAAACGAAATTAAAAATTTAGTGTATATAAAACTGAAAAGTATATGAAGATGATTACGCAAAAATGGCATTAAAAATGTGAACAATAAAATTTCTATAATCTCTCAAGTACACAAATAACTCTAATTTCACAAATTTCTATAATTTCCTAAATGCATACTTTGAAAGTGTACATTACATAGGAAGGTAATTAATGTTTAAAGGTAAATTTAATAAGATATAAACATTTTAAGTTATTAAAAAAAGGTGAGAAACTCTATATAAAGTTGTGCAAACAAGGTATTATTGAAGTAGTTAAAAAAAAAATTATCAATGTAAATGAGAGATCCCTTTTTTTTTTTTTGTAATTATTTGTTAACAACTTGAAATGTTGATATCTTTTTTTAACTATTTAAAATGTTGAAAGTTTCTACAATCCTATCTATTGGACTATCCAATTAATCATTTAACTAATAAAATAAACATGGTAGTATTTTCCTAAAACACTAATACCTTATTTGAACTTATTCCTAAAACTTGATTCCTTTTGGCATAATTTACCATATTTCAAAAGGGACAATGTTATGGTTTATACCTCCACTTTACACATTTTTGCAATTATCCACATCAAGTTTTAAATTGTTAAATTATACACTTAGATGTTTAGTTACAACCAATTGCACCTCATTTCTTTTTGTAAATAACCATTATCTCTGTTATCATGACAAGCAAATCACAATGCAACACGTGTAATTTTTATTTTATATTTTAAATTGACACAATAAACTACCGACTAATCTTTCCCAATAATAAACACATTCAACCTTAGCAATACAAACTAAGACAAAAAAAAAATGGAAATACATAGATTAAAAGTAAACATCATGTCATCACTTCTTTTTCATTTCTCCACAAAACCTTAACCCTAAATCAATAGAAGAACTTCTCTCCCTTCTTTGTGGTTTCCATAACAACTTCTCCACAAACTTTACACATAAAAGTGGCAAATATATTCCCCAATTCCTTTAGCAAAATATAATTCATTTGCAAGTTTCAAGTTGGAACATTTGTCCTTATGTTAGATAGTACCATGGGTCTAAGTGATATAGGCTCGATGTCCTTTTATGTGTAGCAATATCTGTGTTTTTATTTTTTTTATTTTTATTATCTTTTATTATTATTTTTTAAATTATGTTATGTTGGCAAAGGTGTTGCGGACAGTAACACTAATATATCTGATGAGGATCAAGTGGCAACAACAAATGAGTGGAGATAACATAAACCGCTGGCCTAGACTTGGAGATCTACTAGCCTTGAATGCAGACTTATACACCCGCCTTCAACACCATCGGTGTAGGGTGCTTAAGCTATTGGCCTTCAACTGGCTTACAAGACCATAAAATAAAAGTGTTAAAGCCTCTTCTAAAGCCACTAGCTTATGTATTAAAGGTTGCCAACTTTGAGAGTTGGGCCGCCAGTTAGTTAGATGAAAGTTGTAATTTGTTTTGTGTCTTTTAGTTTTCCTTACTATTATTATATATAGTTCTTTGCCTTGTTTTGTAAGGGAAGTTTTAAGACAATTATTGAAGAATATATCTTCATGAGATTTTCTCATTGTGAGAGATTTCATTTTGGTTCTTATGCTAAGAATTGAATCATTTGATAACTCTGGTTCTAATTAACAAGTTTAATTAGGGTTAAGTTCTGTTCTTGATAATTGTGGTTCCAATCGACAGGCTTGGTTGGGGTTAAGTTCTGATTGCTACAATTTGATAACTTTGGTTTCAATTGACAAGTTCAATTGGGGTCGAATTCCTATTTGCATGTTTCAAGATAACCCTATGGTTCATATTTCATTAGCGATCATTTGGGTCTTAGGTTTTGATACCTAGGGTTCACATTATTGTATCAATATCCTTCGACTGCTTAAAGTTTGATTGGAGAAAACTAGATGAAAGAAAATTACTTATAGCTCAATGGACTCTTTCTTCTCTTTGTTTTAATGTGTATTTTTATTTTATTTTTAGTTTGTATTGTTGAGGTTGAATATTTTTATTATTTGGAAAGATGACTGGACAGTTTATTATGTCAATAAAAAATACAAAATCATGTGTCACATTGTGATTTGTTCATCGTAATAATAAAGATAATAGCAATTGAGGTGTAAATGGTAACAACTAATATCATGCCCTAAGAGATACTCTAAACGTGGTAGTTCGTGATCTACTATAAGTGATGTTAAATTTCAAAAGTGAATTTTTCCAACAAGTGTATTGGATCGAATCAAGTAATAAAAGGATGAGTGAATATCGTTCCCACGAGGAAAGTTTAAGTACTAAACTGTTATTAGTTCAATTTAATATTTAGGTAAAAGAATTAAGATAGATTGTTTAAGAACATTACTTTATCTACTACCAAAATGTATTTAATCTACTAAAATATTCCTAATCTCAGAAACTTATATGACACGAGAGTAGAAACTACGATCAAATCCGAGTTTTTGCTAATCAAGTTGAAAACAAGTTAGATTGACTATTAGATCTTTTGCAAATTCAAGTGGAACTATCAAGATTAAAACCTCCTTGTGAAGTTCTAAAAGAATCTTTTTAACCTTAGAACAATCCCGTAACTTCTACTACTTGAATTATCAAAGGAATCAAATTTACAACTAAGAATCTCCCGATTCATTAATTGTCTAATGCCTTAAATTGTGTTTCTCCCAATTCCTTAGCAAGAATCCAACTTAATTACATTGCATTTATCACAAAGACAGTTCCTAAATCTGATATAATATCTTAGCTTCCGCATCTTGTTATTATATATACATTTATGAAATCCAATAAAATCAGATTTCTCTCTCGAGCAATCTCAATTTCTAATTAACCAAGATCCTTCCACATACAAGGTTAATTATAGGAAAAACAACATGAATATTACAAAGTTCTAACAGTCATATAACATATCTCAACAATTGTTTGAGCAAATCTCGGATTAAATCACATTCCCACTGTTAGAGTTTAGCAAATCATTAAAATGTGAACAAAGAATAATTCAATCACATAAACTAGACTCATTATGAACACAAGAAAAGACATTCAATCATATAAACATAAAAATTTGAATTGAGAAGACAATCTCACTATACAAATTAGTCTACAACGATGATCCACCACAATTTTGACAAATCTGGAACAATTAATATCAAAGATACATTATAGATCTAAGATTTTTTGTCTAAAACTCTATGGTTCTCTCTATTCTGAAGACCATGGAATAAACTGTCGTTTCTCTAATCTATTCCTCTCACTGGAACATTCCCTTTTAAAACAAAATAGCATATACGACATCTGGTAACTTCCAAAACCAACGCATGCAATTTCAAAATCTACACTGGTAGTGTAGAAGTTGGCGTTAAATATTTTTGGACTATAGGATTCAAACATCGGTGTAAATGCTGGCAGCATTGACTGATAATTGGTCGGCATTGATTGGCTTTTCGTAGTCCTTGATTTAGCCTTGCAACGCTGGCGGTGTAGCTCCTGAATTTGCCAATGTTTGTTGATTTATGCTCTGTTTGCTTTGTTTTAACACCTATTCCAAGCTCAAAGTTTATTCCCTTCAATGATTGATTCTCCAAGTCCTCTATAACCTGAATTAGCCAAATTGCCACATCAAAGTACCAATTTTTCACATTTCCACAAGTATAAACACAATTAACTATCAAATAAGAGATGAAAAGTGTATA
Organism: Combretum micranthum; assembly: GCA_024138025.1. NCBI lineage: Eukaryota > Viridiplantae > Streptophyta > Magnoliopsida > Myrtales > Combretaceae > Combretum > Combretum micranthum. The sequence continues at coordinate 297,900 of JAMXBD010000398.1, read as the reverse complement.
AATTATGAGTTTATCAGTCCGTCATACACAATATTAAAGCCTAGGAATGACTTTCTTAGTCACGCAAGGCTTTTATATCATGCATAAGATGTACAATACATTAGAGGGAATGCATTGGAATGATGTAATTTACTTTGATAACAATTGAATAACAAGGCTAGAGGAATACTTAATATTAACATAAATAACGTCCATTACAATTCTTATGGGCATACCTATTACGCCCCGAGGGTATCTTAGTGGTAGTACACAAGCCACACTTATATATTATTACTAGTTAACCTTCAAAGAATGATATATTTTCAAACAACAGGATCTTTTAGTTGCATTGATAAGAAATGATAAATACATATAAGCCATAAATTAGTAAATATCTGTCATCACAAGTAGTGAATATCATGACGGTATTACAAACCATAATTCTATTCTAAAAGTCTCCAAATACATAACTGATAATACAAGTACTAACTATCGTACGATTAGAAATAAAAATAGATAACATACTCCAAAGATCCCATATTCTTCTAGCTTTTAAGTTCTTACCGGAGCCATGCTCCTAGAAGTAGCCAGTTAAGGTCGTAGAGTAAACCTGAAAGGTCTTTAGGAGTGTGAGTGAAACCATGGGCCCAGTGAATAACCAGACATATTATACATCAAGCAAGTTTATTAACAAATCATATGTAATGCAATAATCAAACATATACTTAGATGCAAGCTTGGATGATCTACAATCCAAACAAGAAAAAGATTTACGCCCTCTTTTTAGGGTTGAAGAACAATTACTTTCATGACCTACCTACTTAGAAGAGACTAAGTATATAGGAAAATCAACGATTTCTCGTCTTAAGGTTACCACTTTAATTTAAAGGTAATTTAACTAATCATTTCCTATAATAATCCTTAGAAACTCCCTAAGTATTAATCATTTTAAAGCGATACTATAAGCGGCATTCTTCATTGCCACTTAGTTTCCATAGAGCCGATGGAATAAAAAAAACCTTGGAAGAAAACACTTTAGCAAAACCAACACTTTAGAAAAGCCAAGCATTAACAGAGAACCGAAATATTAATACGTAGTAGGCTGTCACCCTTTTTGAATATGCAATAATGCAATTCGTGTAATGCATGACTATTTAAATGATAAAGCCAATAAATTTTAATCAGACTTATGGTGATCATACATTACACACACAACATATAACATGCTTTTCTCAAGTCATCCAATAATCTGTGTTAACATGGTTTAACAACCAAACAAATAGCTCACAACATAATTTCAATATATTTCACAACAATCATATTATTATCTTTGTACAACTATTTGCAAGCACAAACAGTGTAATAGATTTGAGTTGTTCACTTGCTCATGTTGGCTATTCATAGGAGTTGACAAGATCATATTATATACAACTTGTTAATATTCAGAATAGATAGAATGGATACTTGTTTTGGTTAAAATTCATGTTTCAGGTCTAATTTGAACAAAGAAATCAAAACAAGAAACTTTAGAATGGAAATAAGAAAAATTTAGGGGTACGCCGGCTTTTCTGAAATCAAAGCCATCGGCGTTGAGACGGCCTACAAGATGCACTCATTCAAAACCGTTGCCTACACTGCCAGCTTTACAAGGATTGACTCAACTAAATGTACGCTGCCTGTAAGCCACCGGCGTAGAAGATGAATAGGCCAGTGTATGATGAAGGCCAGCAGCTCAGAATTCAAACGTTGCCAGTGCAAAAGGAGTTACATCCTACGCCGGATCCTAAGCCGCCGGCGTTGTGATCTGACTGGAATGTGTATATATATAATTTCAAATACTACCAGCAAGTGTACTGGGTCTTGATCAAGTAATATAGAAGTGAGTTGAGTATCGTTCCCACAAGGACTAAATTAACTACTAGATTGATATTAGTTTCTACTAATATTTAGGCAATCAAAGTGTATCAATTAACTAACTAAATTATATCTACTATGAGTGTAATGAGATATGAATGCAATGAGATTGTGAGAAGGATATAAGATAAATGTGGGAAGGAACAAAACCTATCCTAATCTTTACTAATCATGCTGAAGTTATATTATATGAATAATTACGATTATGGATATTTGTAAGAAATTGTTAAAACCTAAAACTATCAAGTTTTAGTGAACCATAAAATAATCTATTAGCTTCCGCTATACAAATTATCAATGGAATCTAATTTACAATTATAAATCTTCCAATTCTATAATTGTCTAATATCCTAGATTAACTTCTCCTAATTCCTTAGTGAGAAATTAAAATAAAATATTGCATGAAGTACATGGAACAATTTCTAAATTAATATTAAACTTAATTGTTTCCACAATTGTTGTTTAATCTCAATTCATGAATTCCTATGAATCCTAATTCTTTTTCCAAATCATCAAAATTCTTATTAATTTAATTTCAATCAGAAATAAAATAGGTAATTAGGATTCAATACAAATATTCCATAATTCTAACAATCCTATAATATAAATTCAAGAATCATTTTAGCAAAATTAGGATGTCATCACTTCCCACAAAGAAACGTTTAGCTACTCATGGATGTTGATTCAACAATCAAATAAGAATATGTAATTGATAACATTATGAATAGAAATTTCAGATAAATGAATTGCATAAGAAAGAGATTAGATATCACCAATTCAAATATCACAATCTTCAATTACAATTCTTAAAAGCACAAATTCTCTCACAAATCTCTATGATATGCTAAGACTATTTGTATACCGAAGTATTCTACTTTGCTTCTGCTTGTTGATGTTTGTTGAGGGGGGAGAACCCCTATTTATAGGAAAATTTTGTGCAAAGCATTAAATGAAAATTTGCAGTTTCACTTTGTACACCGGCAGTTTCAGATCCTACGCCGGCGGCTTACAGACGGCATATCTTCAATTTCTTCTTTACACAGGCAGTGCACAAGCAGCTTCACATTTCGGTTACAGGTGTAGGCTGCTTCTACGCCGACGGCTTAAATGTAGATCTAGCCGGTGTATGTGATGAGAAATGAAAGATTCGGCCAATTTATAACGAAAGCTGCCCCAAAGCCGGCGGCTTTGGTGCCGGCCTAGATACTCCAACATATTTGGTCTCTTCAATTTCCTTCAAGCATGTTTTGTCTACATGTCGCTTCAAATCTGTGGTCTACATTGCCTCAACGCCGGCGGCTTAGTAGCCGGCATAGGTTGTAACTCCTTTTACGCTTGTGACTTTTGAACTCTGAACTGCCGGCTTTTAATGTACGCTGGCCTCTTCATCTTCTACGCCGACAGCTTTGAGGCAGCGTATAATTGGTTGAGTCAATATCTTACAAAGCTGGCAGTGTAAGCAACGGCCTTTGGTGAGTGCATTATGTAAGCCGTCTGAACACCGGAGGCTTTGAATTCACAATAGTCAGCGTATCCTTGAATTTTTTCAATTTTTCACTCCAAAGTTTCTTGTTTTGATTTCTTTGTCCAAATTAGACCTGAAACATGAATTTTAATCAAAACAAGTATCCATTCTAGCTCTTTTGAACATCAACAAGTTGTATATAATATGATCTTATCAATTCCCCAACACTTGAACTTTTGCTTGTCCTCAAGCAAAATAATGAAGAACAAAATTAATGAAATCTCTCATAGATAGTACAATTTTTCTAATTTAATCACAATTTCTTTAACTTGCTTTTCTTATATCTATTGCTCTAACCATACCAATTTCTTGTAATTAGAGTGCTATAATCAAAATTGAAAAGTTAATCCAAACAAAACAAGTTTTAATCTTAATCTTTAACAAAAGAACATTCTATTCAAAAAGCAAATACCCAATCCACTAAGGAAAAATACTCATTTAAACCTCATTGGACTTTTAGCTTATATATATATATATATTCTAAGTAACACTAAATGAAAGCATGTGGTATCTACTTTTTCCTTAGATTTTCTCCTTCTTTATTATAAGTCTTCTTTTATTTGCATATTTGCATTCATTTTTCTTTTTCTTTTTCAAGCACTTATTTTCTTTTTGGGAGGTTTTTGCCTTCATCTTTTTGCTTTTCAAAGTTCATGAATTGAACTTTTGCCTTTCTTCCCTTCTCGTTATAATGAGTTCATTGAGTTGGCACATCCTAGGCTCATCACCTAAGTGACCAGGTTTCAAAATACCCCTAAGGACTCTTCCTCACTTTAACATTCAAGTTCAGATACTCATAACTCAAATTTTTAAGTCAGAGGAGTAATGGCTATGCTTGTTTCTTTCTTTTTGAATGCAATAACAAATCAAAGACTTATTTTTATAAAGAATTACTAAGTTTAAAAGTTTCTTCTACCTCTTTCACTAAGTGTTATAATTCAAAGAATATATACAAACTAAAATTCCTTAGAAGTAAACCTATTTATTTTTCACAAAAGGACTCGACCAGCTTTTAAATTTCCAATTCCAAAGTTAAAAATAAAGTAAGCTTGTTTCTTAAGGATTTTACAACTTAATTCTAACTTAATAAACCAATCACAACAGCAGGTGAGTAAGATACTTTTACAAATTAATTTCATTGCTTTCAGTCTTTACTTTGTATTATCTCCAATTTTCAAGAGATTTTTGAAAAAATTTTAGTAGAATTTCCCCATAATTTGCTTTCAAACCAAAAATACAAGGTAGATATTTTCAAATATAAATAACTGTAACTAGACAACAGATCATATTCACAACTTTAATTCAGCACTTCATTCAATTTATCCCTTCCCCCACACTTCAACTAAACAGTGTCCTCACTGTTTTGCAACAAATTATATCATAGGAAAGGAATAAGAAAAAGAATCTGATACTTCCCTGACTTCATGTGTTTCATAGTCATCAAAATTGCATTGCAAGAGAATTTGCTTTGCTTGCTTTCCTGTAGTCACTAAAAGAAAAACAAAAACAAAAAATAAAAGCAAAATAAAAGTAAAAATAAAAGCATAAATAAAGGAGTCTACCCACAGTAACTTGGGTGCTCAATATATATACAGGCCAAGATAAAAATAAAAATCAATAAAGATCAAATGAAAGCTAGTAGGATCTCTAACTCTCTGGCCCTGGACTAGCTCTGCCGCTATGCTCAGGAGTATGTCTTTGAGTATCTCCTAGGTTGGCGGTATGTGTATACTCCGAACTGAGTCTATCTGTGTGATGTGAACTGTGCCTAGACTCAGTGGAAGTCTCATATGTCATCCCAGCCCCTGTCTCTGGGCTCAAGCAGCAGATAGCCGTCTTCAATGCCTCAAAGATAGACTTTCTAAATTTCTTGTTTTTCTTCCTCTCCTTTTCTTGTCTATCTTTGAGCTCCTGACTTTGGTGCTTCAATTCTTGAACATCCAGCCTCAGCTGGTCCATATCATATGCCAAAGAAGTACCTGCAGGAGGAGGAGGAGGAGGAGGAGCAGATGTAGATGGAATCTCAAAGGGTACATCTCCAGGAAAGATATCCTGGAACTTAATCTCCTCCAGAACTGGTGGGTGAGCTCCTCTAGGGTTTTTCAGCAGTCCCTAGCCTTGGAATGGTATCGATGAGATTTTCCTACTCTCAAATATCTCATCTTCTTGTGGAGGCTCAAAAATACCCATCCCCTTCAGCAACTTAGTAATGTAGCCACCACAACACAGGACTCTAGTCCTGGTATCATCTGCCTGTCTATATATGAAGTTCGCTATCTCCACACCCAGATCAATCCTGTAGCCTCTGATAAGGCTATACAAATAAAACATATCAAAACTAGTCACCTTGCTGTGACTAGTCTTCTTGCAACTCAGGGTGTGTGCAAGGATATGGTGGAGTAGCTTGAGCTCAACAACACCAAATGAAGTGGCCAATGACTTGGAGGGAACGAATGGCTCATTTGCTTTGTCAGGAGGAACTAACTGAAACCAGTAAGCCTCCTGAGTCATGTGATCATGTCCCTCGGGCCAACTATTAGGCAGATTGAAATTTTCTTCCTCCTCTTCATATAATCCTAGGAGCTTGCCCATCTGTTTCAACTTAACTTCCCTGATCTCACCCATAACCTGGAACTGGAATGTGGACTCAGCTTTGTCAGGGATATTCTTTAATGTATATAAGAACTCAATGGTCAAGTTCTTATAAGCTGGCTCCCTAAAATCAAATAATCTGATCCAAGCTAGGTCTTGGATTGTGTTTCTGATCCTGTCAGAAATCCCAAACTCATCTAATAAGCTCCATTCCAAATACTGGGTGTTCAAGAAATCCATCTTCACTAGCGTCATTTTCCTATCTTTAGCATACTGTTGATTGAACAGCAGATTCCTGGTCTGAGAACCAAATGTAGAGGCATCTGTAGTCTTTTGTCTCTTTTGTCTAGGAGCCATTCCTACAAATAAATTGAACTTAATTAGAACAAGGAATGCACAATTTCAATGAAATTCTTGATGACTACAATCCTAATTTATGCCTAATTCATTTTATATCATGAAACAAATTGGAGATCATAGGCATTGAAGCTATTATTATGGAATTAACTTGAAAGTGTACACTTGCAAAACTAATTCAAAGCTGGCAGCTTAGATTGGCCAGCTTAGAATTGAACGTTGGAATTTCAAACTTTTCAAACAGAAATGAGTTTCAAAATTTTTTTTTCATTAAAAGTCCCAAAAACATTTTTATACCGAATTCATCTTAAAATTCAAAATTCCAACTTCAATTGAAGCACAATTGAGCACAATTCATCAATTGGAGCTACTAACTAGTATGAAAATTCACAAATCCAGCAGCCATATCATCAATTCCACAAAGCCCCAATTTCGAAATTTAACATCCTACACAAGCTCAAGAACCCTAATTTTGCAATTGAACACCAATCATGGATCAACACAGCACCATTTGCAACTAAACAGTTGCTGAACAGAAATCCACTTTCAACAAATCATCAAAATCATCCAAGTTATCAATTCAATTAAGAGCCGAAATCAATAGCGCATTCATCAATGTCAGTAATCCATACTCAAATCAACAGATTAAATAGATACAATGCAATGTAATGGATTAGAACAAAAAATTAATAGCAAAGATCTTAAGCACTTACTTGGGCAAGCCGAATCAAGAGTAATGAGCAGTGGGATGGTCGAGTGAGAGTGAGAGAGTGAGAGTTTGATAGAAATGCAAAAAGGAGAGAGTGGAATACCTATTAAATGCAATTCTGCAGAACATATGCCGGCATTTCTGTCAAATACGCCGACGGCTTACCTGCCAGTGTAACCAAAATAAATTCATGCCGAGAGCAAATGGCTGGCAGCTTACTCATTTACACTATCGGCATACAGGTCTACGCCGGCTCAAAGCTGGCGGCTTTCAATCCCAGGTGTCGACTTTGATTAGGATTTTTCAAAACCCAAGAAATCTTGAACATACGCTGCCTTGAACACCGGCAGCCTAGAATCCGGTGTAATTGTTGTTCGAAACGTTGGCACATAAGCCGACGGCCTTCACCTTCCCTTTGCCGGCTTCTTTTGCGGTGCTCACCTACCTCTCTTTTGACTTTTACGCTGGCTTAATGCTGGCGGCTTTTGTCCAGCTTTCCTTGATTTTTCAAAGCTGGCACAAGGCTAGTAGCCTTGAGCTAGCTTACAGCTTTTTCAATTTTTTTTTATAACCTGTCCACACTAAAAAAAAATAAAGTTAGTAAAAACAAAAATAAACTATTCTAAAATTAACCATGGGTTGCCCCCCAAGAAGCGCTTAGTTTAGAGTCGCTTAGCCCGACTTTTCCAATTCTTTTTCATGGTTCCTTTAGATTCATGACAGTGGAAGCACTATCACGGTTTTCCCTTTCATAAAATGTTTGAACAAATGCCCATTCACCTTGAAAGTCCAATTATCATCAGTTTTCAATTCTATTGCACCGTAGGGAAAAACTTTGGCAATTTCAAACGGTCCTGACTATCTTGATCTCAACTTTCCTGGAAACAACATCAAACGGGAGTTATAAAGTAAAACTTTTTGTCCAGGCAAAAACTCCCGCTTGATTATCTTTCTATCATGCCATTTCTTCACTCGTTCCTTGTAGATACGAGAATTCTCATAAGCTTCACTCCTCCATTCATCCAATTGATTCAATTGAAGCAATCTTTTCTTACCTACAGCTTTTTCATCAAAATTAAGGAATTTAATGGCCCAATATGCCTTGTGCTCAAGTTCTATAGGAAGATGACATGATTTACCAAAAACAATCATAAATGGGGACATTCCAATAGGGGTTGTAAAAAGTAGTTCTATAAGCCCATAATGCATCGTCTAGTTTTAAAGACCAATCTTTTCTAGATGCATTAACAGTTTTTCCAAAATTCTTTTTATCTCCCTATTGGATAACTCAACTTTTCCACTTGTTTGTGGATGATAGGGGGTAGCAATCTTATGAATAACACCATATTTTGATAAAAGCTTTTCAAATTGCTTGTTACAAAAATGTGATCCCCCATCACTAATGATAGCTCTAGGCACCCCAAATCTGGTAAAAATATTCTTTTTCAAAAATTTTAAAACTACTCAGGCATCATTTGTTTGTAAAGCAACAGCTTCAACCCATTTTGAAACATAATCAACTGCCACAAGTATATATTTGTTTGAAAAAGATGAGGGAAAATGACCCATGAAGTCAATTCCCCACACATCAAAAAGCTCAATTACCAAGTATGTTTTGTGGTAATTCATGTTTCTTGGAAATATTACCAGTTCTTTGACATTGAGCACAAGATAAATATTTCCTACAATCACGAAACAAATTAGGCCAATAAAATCCAGATGATAAGACCTTAGCTACAGTCCTTTGAAGACCAAAATGACCTCCGCTTCTTTTGAATGACAATGCTCAATAATATTAAGCTGTTCAGATTCAGGCACACAACGTCTAATTACTTGGTCAGCACATTTTTTGAACAAATACGGTTCATCCCAAAATAGCTTTTCACATCATGCAAAAACTTTTTCTTTTGTTGTAAGACAAACCATATGGAATGATTTTGCTAACCAAGTAATTGACATAATCAGCATACCAAGGAAAATTTAGGATCTCTACTGCATGCAATTGTTCATCAGGAAACTTTTCATTGATAGGAATATCTAAACTATCAGATTCTAGTCTAGATAAATGATCAGCAATCACATTCTCAGTTCCCTTCTTATCCTTAATCTCAAGATCAAATTCTTGCAGCAACAATATCCATCTAATCAACCTTGGCTTTGCATCAGCTTTAGCAAACAAGTATTTAAAGCAGCATCAGTGTATACTATGACTTTAGATCCTATCAGATAAGGCCTAAACTTGTCACAAGCAAATATAACAGTAAGAAGCTCCTTTCAGTTGTGGCATAGTTTCTTTGAGCCTCATTTAAAGTCCGACTAGCATAGTATAAACATGAATAATTTACCTCTTCCAACCAATACTGCTCCTACAGCAAAGTCGCTGGCATCACACATAAGTTTAAAGGTAGCTCCCAATCAGGTGTAATAATCACTGGTGTAGATGTGAGCTTTTCCTTTAATAAGTTAAATGCCTGCAAACAATTGTCATCAAAATCAAACACGTGTCTTTCTCAAGAAGATTGCAAAGGGGTTTAGAAATTTTAGAAGTCTTTAATAAATCTCCTATAAAAACCTGATGTCCTACAAACTTTAACTCCCTTAACAGTGGGGTGGTGGCAATTTCTCTATGATCTCAATTTTGGCCTTATCAACTCAATTCCTCTTACTGAAACTTTATGACCAAAAACAATCTTCTCTTACAAAATGATATTTTCCCAGTTTAAAATCAAATTTGTTCTTTGCATCTTTGAAGAACCAAGCTAAGTTTTCAAAATTCAAACTTTAAAAACAAAAATCTCCATCAAAAAATTTATAAATTTTCAAGCATGTCAGAAATATCATCAACACTTTGAAAAGTAGCAGGTGCATTGCAAAGACCAAAGGGCATCTCCTAAGCAAAAGTTCATAGGGACAAGTAAAGTGGTTTTTTCTTGGTCATCAGGAGATATAGAAATTTGATTATAACCAGAATAACCATCTAAAAAGCAATAATAATCATGCCCTGCAAGTTTTTCTAACATCTAATCAATGAAAGGAAGGGGAAAGTGATCTATTCTGGTGGCATCATTTAACTTTCTATAATCAATGCAAACTCTCCACCCAGTTACAGTACGAGTAGGAATTAAGTGATTTTCTTCATTTTTCACTACAGTCATACCACCTTTCTTTGGTACAACTTGAACTGGACTTACCCACTTACTATTAGAGATAGGATAGATAATACCTGCATCAAGGAGTTTCAGAACTTCCTTTTTTACTACCTCCTTAAGTGTTGGGTTAAGTCTCCTCTGTGGTTGAACTGTAGGTTTGTACTCAGCTTCCATCAAGATCTTGTGAGTACAAATGATAGGGCTAATTCCCTTTATATCAGCAATAGTCCAACCAATTGCTTTTTTATGCTTCCTTAGAACTCCAAGCAGCTGTTGCTCTTGTTCACCTGTCAAATAAGATGAAATAATTATTGGCAAAGTATCTACAGTTCCTAGAAAAGCATATTTTAAATGTGAAGGAAGGGGTTTAAGCTCAAGAATTGGTGGCTGTATCAATGATGGTACTGGCTTGCTTTCACTAGTGCCTAGTTCCTCATAATATCTTGCTTTGATTTGAGGCACTTGCTCAACTACTTCTTCTTCCTCATCATCACTCCAATCATCAAGATTTCTTAAAACTGATTCCACAGTCTCTATACCTACAATTTCTTTAACAGACTCAGAAATAAACTCATCAATAATATCAATAGTATAATAGGAACCTTTATCAAATCTTTTCATTGCATCGTAAACATTAAAGGTTACCTGATCATTTTCTACCCTTAAAGTGAGTTTACCTTGTTCCACATCAATTAATGCTTTACCGGTTGCAAGGAATGGTCTGCCAAGAATCATTAGGACTTTACGATCCTCATCCATTTCCAAGACTATAAAGTCTACAAGAAATATGAACTTGTCAACTTTCACCAAAACTTTTTCAACAATACCACGTGAGTATTTGACACTTCTATCTGCAAGTTGCAAGGTGACATGAGTCTCCTTGCATTCTTCAAGTCCTAATTTCCTGAAAATGGATAAAGGCATAAGATTAATACTTGCACCAGAATCAATAAATACTTTATCAAAATGAAATTTTCCTATAGTGCAAGGAACAGTAAAACTCCCCTGATTGCTTTGTTTGGTAGGCAAATGAGGTAGACTTTTCTGCAAAATCATGGAGCATTCTCCTGTGAGCATCACTGGTTCATTTCCATCAATCCTTCTCTTCTTAGTAAGTAATTCCTTGATAAATTTTGCATATGAAGGCATTTCTTGAATCACTTCTAAGAATGGAATATTGATTCGCAACTTCTTGAAAACATCCAGAAATTTTGAAAATTGCTCATCCAATTTTTGTTGCTTCAATCTTCCTGGAAAAGGAATAGGTGGAACATAAGATCGTACTTTAGGTAATTTTTGCACAGGTTCGTCCATCTTTTGTTTTCCTTTGTCTTTGACTGGAATCTCCTCAGTTTCTTGAACTTTTGACTCAGCAGTCTCAATTTCTTTGCCACTTCTTAAGACAATTGCATTCATGGTTTTAGGATTTTCCTCAGTGTTGCTCGGTAGAGAATCAGATGGTCTATTACCAATTTGCTGAGCAAGCTGATGGAATTTTCCTTGAAGATCTTGAATAATCGCATGCTGATTGTTGAGTGTAGTCTGAGTAGTTTGAATGAAAGTTTTCAACAATTCATCAGTTGAAATTTGATTTTGTTGAGGTGGAGGTGGAGGCTGAGTATTTCTTATGGGACCTTGTCTTTGAAATCCAGGTGGGGGCTTGAAAACATTTGCATCGTTCTTGTAAGAAAGATTTGGATGATTACGTTATTCTGGATTATAAGTAGTTTTGAGAAGTGGCAAGGAAGTTGAGCCCGCTGAGACAAAAGTTCAAGAAACTGAGGAGATTCCAGTCAAAGACAAAGGAAAACAAAAGATGGAGGAACATATGCAAAAATCACCTGAAGTAACATCTTATGTTCCACCTATTCCTTTTCTAGGAAGATTGAAGCAACAAAGATTGGATGAGCAATTTTCAAAGTTTCTGGATGTTTTCAAGAAGTTGCAAACCAATATTCCATTCTTAGAAGTGATTCAAGAAATGCCTTCATATGCAAAATTTATCAAGGAATTTCTTACTAAGAAAAGAAGGATTGATGAAAATGAACCAGTGATGCTCACAGGAGAATGCTCCATGATTTTACAGAAAAGTCTACCTCACTTGCCTACCAAATAAAGAGATCAGGGGAGTTTTACTGTTCCTTACACTATAGGAAAATTTCATTTTGATAACGTACTTATTGATTCTGGTGCAAGTATTAATCTTATGCCTCTATCCATTTTCAGGAAATTAGGACTTGAAGAATGTAAGGAGACTCATGTCACTTTGCAACTTGTGGATAGAAGTGTCAAATACCCACGTGGTATTGTTGAAAATGTTTTGGTGAAAGTTGACAAGTTCATATTTCTTGTAGACTTTATAGTCTTGGAAATGGATGAGGATCGTGAAGTCCCAATGATTCTTGGCAGACCATTCCTTGCAATCGGTAAAGCATTAATTGATATTAAACAAGGTAAATTCACTTTAAGGGTAGAAAATGATCAGGTAACCTTTAATGTTTATGATTCAATGAAAAGATTTGACAAAGGTTCCTGTTATACTATTGTATTATTGATGAGTTTATTTCTGAGTCTGTTGAAGAGAATGTAGGTGTAGAAACTGTGGAATCTGTTTTAAGGAAGTGATCTGATGTAAAATGTGTATGTAATTTCAGATACTACTTGCAAGTATACTGGGTCTTGATCAAGTAATATAAAAGTGAGTTGAGTATCGTTCCCATAAGGACTAAATTAATTACTAGATTGATATTAGTTTATACTAATATTTAGGCAATCAAAATGTATTAATCAACTAACTAATTCTATCTACTATGAATGCAATGAGATTGTGAGAAGTTATATAAGATGAATGTGGAAAGGAACAGAATCCATCCTAATCTTTACTAATCATGCTGAATTTATATTATATGAATAATTAGGATTGTGGATATTTGTAAGAAATTGTCATGACCTAAAACTATCAAGTTTTAGTAAACCATAAAATAATCTATTAGCTTCCGCTATACAAATTATCAATGGAATCTAATTTACAATCATAAATCTTCCAATTCTATAATTGTCTAATATCCTAAATTAACTTCTCTAATTCCTTGGTGAGAAATTATTGCATGAAGTACATGAAACAATTTCTAAATTAATATTAAACTTAATGGCTTTCACAATTGTTGTTTAATCTCAATTCATGAATTCCTATAAATCTTAATTCTTTTTCCAAATTATCAGAATTCTTATCAATTCAATTTCAATCAGAAATAAAATAGATAATTAGAATTCAATACAAATATTCCATAATTCTAACAATCCCATAATATAAGTTCAAGAATCATTTTAGAAAAATTAGGATTTCATCATTTCCCACAAAGAAAAGTTTAGCTACTCATGGACGTTGATTCAATAATCAAATAAGAATATGTAATTGATAACATTATGAACAAATAATTCAGATAAATGAATTGCATATGAAAGAGATTAGATATCACCAATTCAAATATCGCAATCTTCAATTACAATTCTTGAAAGCTCAATTCTCTATGAAATGCTAAAACTATTTGTATACTGAAATACTCTCTATTTTGCTTCTGCTTGTTCAACTAGAGGGGAGAGATCCCCTTTATATAGGAAAAATTTCGTGCAAAGCATTAATGGAAAATTTCAGTTTCAACTTGTACGGTAGTTACAGATCCTACGTCGGCGGCTTACAGACGGCGCAAATGCTTCTTCTTCTTTACACGGGCAGTGCACTGGCAGCTTTCATCTTCGGTTGCAAGTGTAGGCCGCTTCTACGCCGGCGGCTTAGATATAGATCTAGCCAGTGTATATGATGAGAAATGAAAGGTTTGACCAATTTATAAGGAAAGCCATCTCAAAGCTAGCGGCTTTGATGCCAGCTTAGACAATTCATCGTATTTGGTCTTGTCATTTGTCACCAAGCATGTATTATCTACTTGTCACTTCTGATCTTTGATCTACATTGCCTCAACATCGGCGGCTTAGTATCCAGCATAGGTTGTAACTCCTTTTGCACTGGCATCGTTTGAATTCTAACCTTTCGGCCTTCATTGTACGCTGGCCTATTCATCTTCTACGCCGGCGGCTTTCAGGCGGCGTATAATTGGTTGAGTTAAGGCTTGTAAAGTTAGCAGTGTAGGCAATGGCCTTGAATGAGTGCATCTTGTAAGCCGTCTCAACGCCGGTGGCTTTGAAGTCAGAAAAGCCGGCGTATCCTTGAATTTTTCTAATTTTCATTCCAAAGTTTCTTGTTTTGATTTCTTTGTCCAAATTGGACCTGAAACATGAATTTTAACCAAAACAAGTATCCATTCTAGCTATTTTGAACATTAACAAGTTGTATATAATATGATCTTATCAATTCCCACACACTTGAACTTTTGCTTGTCCTCAAGCAAAATAATGAAGAACAAAATTAATGAAATCTCTCATAGATAGTACAATTTTTCTAATTTAATCACAATTTCTTTAACTTGCTTTTCTTGTATCTATTGCTCTAACCATACCAATTTCTTGTAATTAGAGTGCTATAATCAAAATTGAAAAGTTAATCCATACAAAACAAGTTTTAATCTTAATCTTTAACAAAAGAACATTCTATTCAAAAAGCAAATACCCAATCCACTAAGGAAAATACTCATTTAAACCTCACTGGACTTTTAGCTTTTATATATATATTCTAAGTAACACTAAATGAAAGCATGTGGCATCTACTTTTTCCTTAGATTTTCTCCTTCTTTATTATAAGTCTTCTTTTATTTGCATATTTGCATTCATTTTTCTTTTCTTTTTCAAGCACTTATTTTCTTTTTGGGAGGTTTTTGCCTTCATCTTTTTGCTTTTCAAAGTTCATGAATTGAACTTTTGCCTTTCTTCCCTTCTCGTTATAATGAGTTCATTGAGTTGGCACATCCCAGGCTCATCACCTAAGTGACCAGGTTTCAAAATACCCCTAAGAACTCTTCCTCACTTTAACATTCAAGTTTAGATACTCGTAACTCAAATTTTTAAGTCAGAGGAGTAATGGCTATGCTTGTTTCTTTCTTTTTGAATGCAATAACAAATCAAAGACTTATTTTTATAAAGAATTACTAAGTTTAAATGTTTCTTCTACCTCTTTCACTAAGTGTTATAATTCAAAGAATATATACAAACTAAAATTTCCTAGAAGTAAACCTATTTATTTTTCACAAAAGGACTCGACTAGCTTTTAAATTTCCAATTCCAAAGTTAAAAATAAAGTAAGCTTGTTTCTTAAGGATTTTACAACTTAATTCTAACTTAATAAACCAATCACAACAGTAGGTGAGTAAGATACTTTTACAAATTAATTTCATTGCTTTCAGTCTTTACTTTGTATTATCTCCAATTTTCAAGAGATTTTTGAAAAAATTTTAGTAGAATTTCCCCATAATTTGCTTTCAAACCAAAAATACAAGGTGGGTGATAAGTCCTGTAAGTCCTGTCAAATAATCCACAATCCAAACAGCTAGTAGATCATGCAACTCATTCAATCAATGTATCCCTCCCCCACACTTCAACTAAATAGTGTCCTCACTGTTTCAAAATAATAGAACAGAAGAGAAAGGAAACATAAACAGAAACCTGTGTATTTTCCATTTTGCGAATCAGAGTAGCAAAATTCAGAGCGGAGAGATTGTTTGATTAGCCCTGTAAGCTCTAGAAAAGTGATCTGAATGGGATGTGTATATATGAAATTTCAGATACTACCAGCAAGTATACTGGGTCTTGATCAAGTAATATAGAATGAGTAGAGTATCGTTCCCATAGAGACTAAATTAACTACTAGATTGATATTAGCTTATACTAATATTTAGGCAATCAAAGTGTATCAGTTAACTATAACTAATCAATTATATCTACTTATGAAAGCAAATGAGAATGTGAGAAGTTTATATAAGATGAATGTGGGAAGGAACATAATCCATCCTAATCTTTACTAATCATGCTGAATTTATATTATATGAACAATTAGGATTATGGATATTTGTAAGAAATTGTAAAGACCTAAAACAAAGTTTTAGTTAACCATAAAATAATCTATTAGCTTCCGCTATACAAATTATCAATGGAATCTAATTTATAATAATAAATCTTCCAATTCTATGATTATCTAATATCCTAGATTAACTTCTCCTAATTCCTTAGTAAGAAATTAAAATAAAATATTGCATGAAGAGGAACAATTTCTAAATTAATATTAAACTTAATTGTTTCCACAATTGTTGTTTAATTTCAATTCATGAATTCCTATGAACCCTAATTCTTTTTCCAAACCATCAGAATTCTTATCAATTCAATTTTAGTCAGAAATAAAATAGATAATTAGGATTCAATACAAATATTCCATAATTCTAACAATCCTATAATATAAATTCAATAATCATTTTAGCAAAATTAAGATTTCATCACTTCCCACAAAGAAATGTTTAGCTACTCATGGATGTAGATTCAATAATCAGATAAGAATATGTAATTGATAACATTATGAACAAATATCTTAGATAAATGAATTGCATAAGAAAGAGAATAGATATCACCAATTCAAGTATCACAAATCTTCAATTACAATTCTTGAAAGCTCAAATCTCTCACAAATCTCTATGAAAATGCTAGACTATTTGTATACTGAGTGTACTACTTTGCTTCTGCTTGTTGATGAATGTTGGAGGGGGGAGAACCCCTATTTATAGAAAAAAATTTCGTGCAAAGCATTAATGGAAAATTTCAGTTTCACTTCGTAAGCCGGCAGTTATGGATCCTACGCCGACGGCTTACAGACGGCGTATCATCAATTTCTTCTTTACACAGGTAGTGCACTGGCAGCTTTCAACTTCGATTACACAGGTAGGCCACTTTTACGCGGACGGCTTTGATGTAGATCTAGCCGGCGTATGTGATGAGAAATGAAAGGTTCGGCCAATTTATAACGAAAGCTGTCTCAAAGCCAGCAGCTTTGATACTAGCCTAGATACTCCAGCATATTTATCTCTTCAATTTCCTCCATGCATGTGTCAATTACTTGATACTTTTGATCCTTGATCTACACTGCCTCAACACCGGCGGCTTAGTAGCAGGTGTAGGTTGTAACTCCTTTTACGCTGGTGACTTTTCAACTATGAGCTGCCGGCCTTCAATGTACGCTGGTCTGTTCAACTTCTACGTCGGCAGCTTTGAGGCGGCGTAAAGTTAGTTGAGTCAAAGGCTAGCAAAGCTGGCAGTATAAGCAGCGGCCTTTAAGGTAAGCCTTCTGAACGTCAGCGGCTTTAAAGGTTGAAATGCCGACGTATCCTTCAATTTTTCCAATTTTCACTTCAAAGTTTCTTGTTTTGATTTCTTTATCCAAATTAGACCTGTTACATGAATTTTAATCAAAACAAGTATCCATTCTAGCTCTTTTGAATATCAACAAGTTGTATAAAATATGATCTTATCAAAAAGAAAAAGAAAAAGGAAAATAAAAGCAATAATAAAAACTAACTAATCAGCACAGATCAAGTGAGTCTACCCACAGGAACTTGGGTGCTTAATATATATATGTACAGGCCAATATGAAAAATAAAAACTCAATAAAGGACAAATGAAAGCTGGCGGGATCTCTAGCTCTCTAGCCCTGGACTGGCTCTGCTGGTATGCTCAAGACTATGTCTCTGAGTATCTCCTGGGTTGGCTGTATGTGTATGCTCTGAACTGAGTCTATCTGTGTGTCTGAACTATGCCTAGACTCAGTAGAAGTCTCATATGTCATCTCAGCCCTTGTGATACGAGAACCTTCGTATTCACGCGTGAGAACCCCTTTGGATATTGCGAACCCCCAACACAATGAATAGAAAACCCACGGATGCCTTTGATTTCAATCCCTAAGAAGGATTAGATATCAGATTTGTCTTAGGTTGTTGATCTTAAAGAATTAGGATAACAAACCCTAATTGCGAAACACTCCACAAAGAAGGTGATCGATTCTTTGAATGTTCCTAAAGCATGTATTCTATCAAGAACACAAAGATTTCAAGCAAAAGCTTCGGTTTTTCATTCAACAATAATCTATCTTTTACAAACAACCAAATAGGTTTATATAACCAAACAAAGGAAAACAAAACGTCAAAACAATGAATTCAATACGTCCTAAATGTTGGCTGGCGGCCAATCAAAGATGGCAGACGGCCATGAGCATTCTGGAGCAAAATTTGTAAAGTTCGAAAAAGTGGCCAGGGGAGTCATGGCCGGCGGCCATGGGATAATGGCTGGCGGCCATTCTTGTTTCTCTGCACAAATCAGCTTTCCTTGGCTCTATTTGATGATTACTTGAAAAATATTGAAGTATACTTGCTCCATCCTTGTTCCAAAGCCTTGATAACCTTGTGATTCATCCTTAGCATGCTCTAATAAGCCTTGGAAGTGATTATTGTAGGCTTGTTGAATCTTCTTAGCTCTAGCTCTTGTGGTTGGTCCTTGAGGAAAACTTATTGGACTTGAATTTCTTTGAGGTTCCATGGTTGCCACTTGGTCTTCATGTTGATTCGGATCTAAACTTTGGACCGTTGGCTCTTCTGTAACACCTTGTCTCTGGGTTCAAGCAGCAGATAGCAATCTCAATGCCTCAAAGATAATCTTTCTGAACTTCTTGTTTTTCTTCCTCTCCTTTTCCTATCTATCTCTGAGCTCCTGACTTTGCTTCTTCAACTCCTAAACATCCAATCTAAGCTGGTTCATATCATATGCAGAAGAAGTACCTGCTGTTGGGAATTTTCGATCCAAATCTGAATCGTGCAGCGGAAAATCGTTTTTTTTTTTAATTCCCAATCGGATCCAAGCGCTCCAATTAAATCAAAAAGAAAAGGGAATCGTGTACCTTTTTGTCTTGATGATGGGATCAAAGGAGATGCAGATTACACCAACTCCCTCTACCAGTATCCACACGAATGAATTGGATCTTCGTGTGTGCTAGCACGTCGAAAAAGTTTCAACCTTTAGGAATCCCTCACACTCTCTTTCTAGGTTACGAAATTTCTTTCTAAATGACGGCCAGCATTAGATGATTGAAAAATTAACCTAGTGGAGAATATATATAGTGATATATATATATATATATATAAGGGTTATGTCTCTTTAAATTACCCTAAACAAATTAGGGTTTATGTAGAAAGACATATATATCCTTATTATCCGAATTTATTTATTTGTTAATTTTAATCTAATTAAAATCGACAAATAAATAATTAATCAATTCCCAATACGATTATCGAAGATCCATTTTATTCATTCTTTGTGTGTGACCCTGTAGGTTCACTTAAAATTGGTAGTAGCTCTTAACATTCTTTTAGGACTACAAGACATAATTGGTCTCTAGCAAGACATTATGTCTACCCAATTTTAGTGAAGATCGATGATCCGACTTTACCTACTAACAGTTAGTCATTCAGTCCTTTTGTTACACGATATCTTATAATCAAACATAAGGTGTGGATCAAAACACTCTTATATTGTCTAATTACTTATTTCTTGAATCTAGGGTTTGACTTACTTAAACAAATGATATTGATAACTCTTTATCAATTCATTCGAGCATGGCCATGCATTTCTCAGTCTTACTCATCAAGAGGCCTAATAGATATCTCTCTCAAATTAATGAGATGAACAAATCCCTTTACTAACACTCACATTCCTCTATATAACATATTGCATGCCCAAGTTTATTCTTACAATCATCCGATTAAAGATGATGAAGAGATGAATCAAAACATGGAAACTGCTATATAGGAATCCATGGTGCCATTAGGTCAAAGGACTAAAACAACATTGTAAATAAGAATACTTATTGCATTGATCCATACAGTATTCTTATAGTTGGTCAATCCAATACAATACACTCTGTTTGTATCTATGTGCTAAATTGATATCCTATATCCATGATCAGTAAAACTTGATCATCATACAGCAATCATACTAGTCTTAATTCATTATCATTCCACATAATGAGTGACTAGGGATAATTTAGAATAAAGTTATAATTCAGCTTATGGTTCTACTATTAAAGTCACATACTTTAATGACATAAGGTATAACTAAATATTCAAGGAATAACATTACCAAAGTAAATAGGCCAAAAATAACTTGGATAATTAAAATGACTTGATAACAAACATACAAATGATAAAGAATCCATATGGCCTAGGGCACATCACTAGCACCTGCTGGAGGAGGAGGAGCAGATGAAGATGGGATCTCAAAAGGTACATCACCAAGAAAGATATCTTGGAACTCAATCTCCTCCAAGACTGGTGGCTGAACTCCTCTGGGGTTCTTAAGCAATCCCCAGCCTCTAAATGGTGCTGAGGTCATGCCCCGAAGGGTACCCTAAACGTGGCAGTCCACCGTATACAATATTAAAGCTTAAGAATGACCACCTCAGTCACGCGAAGGCTTCCATACTATGTACAAGGCGTCTAACACATGAAGGGGACTCATCGGAGTAATACATTTTACGTTGATATAGCTTGAGTAACAATATAAAGGAAATACAAATTTACTATACTTCAGATACAAATCACTATACTTCATAATACAAATCATTAAACTTCAATTACACTTCATCAAAAGATTCTACTACGTAAAACTATTACAAGGCAAATAATAAAACTAGCTGGTAACTTCAACATTCGTGTTCTTTGCCGAAATCCGGAGTCATTCCCGGCTCCAACCAATTCGGTCCCCACTTCGCATTCTTGAAATAACGTGCTCATTTAAACAACTATTGGGGTATAAGCTACACTAGCTTAGTGAGAATTCCCTTAGTTTCGTACCATAACAAACAAGTTAAAATCAGTCATATGTTATGCATGAACAAACACGTGAGCAAGCAATTATGTATGGGTATCCGGAACCCACACACAGAACGGATTTACGCCCTCCGTATCTTGGGTTAGGGATGGTATTGAAGTCTACACGACCGCTGCTAGTCCCCAAGCCCTCGGCTCATAGCACTCGCCTCAGCTAGGCTCACACATGGAATGCATTCCCGATGCGCCTTAGTTTCTATGAATGAGCTCTGATCCCGGGTCTCATTATCCAAACGAGTCATCGGACCATACCGATCGACCTGCGTAGGAGTAGCACGCTACCAAATGCAATATGTCCGACGCGATGCATGATCAATTTACTTTTTGCTTAGGTCAAAAATATTTATACATTCTTTAGAGTGACCAACCAATATCACACATATAACAGGAATAATATGAACGGTGCAGTTATCCAATCAAATCGTGGTTTCGATATGCTTTAGTAATCTTTGGCATACATTCATCACAGCAGTCTCATATATATCCCATCCCCATTCATATCGATTTTTATCTTGTTCCTATAATTCTAATGCAACTAACTACAAGCACAATCAAGGTAACAAAACAAGGAGAAAACTCACTCGGCCATTGGATCACCGGTCTTCTAGTAATAGTAATTCGGTGGCAGGGAATCATCGATCTCGGGATCTCCTAAAAAGGAAGAAATACTCTAATAAGTATTTCATCACTTAACTAATCCAAACTATCTCATTCAAACTATCAAATTCGCAATTCGCGTCCTAAGCGAAATTCCAACTTAAAACGGCCATAACTTGGTCATTTTAACTCGGAATCTTGCAAATTATATATCGATTTCTATCTACTTCGAAAAATCTATCTAATTCTAATATTATTTTCAAGTTTTGAAAACCTTGAAGCTTCGAAAAGTTAGGATCAGCAACAATTTCAATTTTCGAAAAATAGTTTTGTAAATGCTTGAAATGTTTCTACTTGTCAATTCAATTATACATGTAATATGAATGATTTCCTAACATAAATGACATGAAGATGAGCTTAATGCATGCATGATCTTAATGATTTTTGCAACAAGGAAACTTTTTATTTGTTTCTTAATGATCTTAATGATTTTTGCAAGACCATAATAACAACTATTTATGAAAAGTCTAGTTTTTTAACTTTGAGCATTTCCATTTGTTTTGGATTTATTACTTAAGAAAATATAATTATTTTTGTTAAAATTGAGTCTTCATCGTATATATTACTTATGACCTTTATTTCTACATAAAAATTTCCATTTTACACTTTGTAAACATGTTTTCAAGTGGGGTTGATTCCAAAATCCGAATTTTACAAAAATTGGTTTTTGAGTGATACCTTCAAGTAAAAACCATTTGATATTTAGAAAATTAAGGTTCAATCATACATAACCATTAAGGAACTCATTCTTACACAAAAATTTGCATTTTACACTTTGCAAATATGTTTTCCAATATGATTTGCTTAAAAATCCGAATTTTAGAAAATCCACTTTTTGAATGATTCATTTGGGAAAAACTTTTTTAGTGCATTAAAATTTAAGACTTTACTACATCTATTGTCTAAGGACTTCATTTAACACATAAAACTTGCAATTTGAGCTCAAATACTAAGTGATTACATATGCATCATCTCAAATTACGAATTTGACAATTTGATCACTAACTCAAAATATTCCATTTTAATTCCATTACTTGTTTTACACATTACTTATGTCTAAACTCATTTTAACTTGTAGAAATTATTCCTTAAAGATACCTATTGTCTATACCCTTTATTTTTCACATAAAACATGAGTTTTGGAGTTGATAATTGGGTTTTAAAAATTGGTCTTGGTTGGGATCCGAATTTAGAAAATTTATTTTTGGTCATAACTTTTGATAAAATCTATCTAAGCTCTTGAAAATCCATTCCTTACATATCCTATCCTAAGAGACTTTCATTTCTTAAATAAAAACTTCATTTTTGAGTTGAAAAACATGTTTTTAAAATAGGCCTTGGCCAAAATCCGAAAATAGAATTTTTATTTTGAAAATAAGTTTTGAAAATCACTTTTGATTCTTGTAAAAAGAAGTCTTGATGATATACATATATTAAGCCTTCATTTTCTTAAGTAAAAATTACATTTTGACACTTGGAAAGTGGTTTTTAAATATGAGTCTTGCCAAAATACGAATTTCACTACTTTTGTTCAAGTTCAAATCTAAGATCTACACATAATATGAGCATATATCTAAGCTTTACTTATCAAAATCATTCATTGTGTTGTCTATACCCTAAGCCCTTCATTTTAAATGAAAAATACACATTTTGGAGTTGAAAAACAACTTTTCTAAATATGGTTCCATTTTCATCCGAATTTTCAAAATTGATTTTTGTTGAAAATAAAATAGATCTTGAGTTTCCTACAATTTTCCTACTATCATCATACTATCACAAGTTGCTTATGAACATAAAACAAAGGTCTAATGCATTTATGAACTCAAAACACTAGATCTAGTCTTCTAAACTAGTTTTAAATGCATGAATCACTATGTAGATGATAGATCTATGCATTAATCATAAGAAATAACAAAAATAACAACTTAAATAACAAGATCTATGGCATAAACAAAAATCAAGGCTATAAAAATTTAGATCTACAAAATATATCAACTTTAAACAAGAAAATAATTATAATACAAGATAATAAAAGTGGAGAAGAGAGTGTTTCATTTTTGGCATCATCATCCTAACCTTTTAAGCTTATGGAAGGTCATTTGATGCATGAAACCTTCATTACACTTTACCTATATCACCTATGGAAGCTTTGAGATGAAGATTTGCTTAAAAATCTTTAAGAAATATGCATGGAGGCTCATGGAAGAATGGGGGTAGCTTGTTCATGGAAGAAACAAGAACAAGAAGAAGAAGAAAAGAGAGGAAAAAGAGAGAGAAAAGGTGAAGGAATGAAAAAGGAAAAATGAGTAAATGAAGGAGAGAGAGAAAATAAGTGTATTAAATGAATGAATGAAGAAAAAAATAAAACAAGGCAGATTTTGGGGGGGGAGAGAAGCTATCACGTGAATTAGAGAGAGAGGAGAGAGAGTGTTGTTTGAAATTTGACTCAAAATTGAATTGTATAATTAATGTGTAATGTAACTTTCTTAAGAAGGAGTAGAAAATAATTAATTTGGTCAAAAAGGAGTAAATGAAGGACAATGACAGACATAAATAGGGTCAAAAATCTACCATGAATTGATATAATAAAGTGTAAAAAGATTGAAGTGAAAAAGAAGTGATGTGTGAAAGGTGTACTTGAAAGTTTGGGTTGTAAGAGTACTTTTTTAATAAAATAAAACAAAATAAAATAAAATTAGAAAAATTATTCCAAATAATTGTAACAGATTTTTCATAATTAAAATTAAATAATTATTTGAATTATTTTAGTATTTTAACAAATATGTTACTGGTATGATCAAAATACGCGAATATGGGCTATAAATAATATTTTTATAACCCGAAAAATTCTAAAAAATTATTTTATGAAAATAAAAATATTTGAAAAATATTTTTGAATTATTAAATTATTTTATTTTATATTTAGTATCGGGTCTTAAACAAAATCTGATCCCGTAAAAACCCGAAACGAACTAAATTTTAGAAAAACAAAATTTTTTATAACATATAAAATATTTATCTAAAAATATAAGACTTTATAAGAATAATAAAATTTTGCAATAAAATAAAAATGAATAGTGCAAAAGACTAATCAATTACCAGTAATAATGGAAATAAGATAAAAAGGTCATAACTGTAACTTTTATAACCCGAAAAATTATATAACTGATATATTTAAAAATCTTATGAAATTACGAGTCTAACGGTACTATTAGTATATTTTTTATATCTCGAGCCCCGGGACACGCTTTTCGAAGTCTGTATCCAAACAGGTTCGAAATAGGTCAAAAATTTACCAATCTGATATTTTTAAACAAACTCATATTACTATGAACTATTCTACATATTTAAACTACATCTCGGCCTCTAGGGTTAGGGGCGGTAGATTGCCGGACTTACACTATTGTATTCCGGTTAGGGTTTCCGGGTGATTTTCCGGTTTAGACCTTTGCCAATTTGGAAACTGATATTTATGTTTATACAACATATTTAATTTGAGAAAATTTATTTTAAATTTTATTTTTGTAAGTATTTAATTTCTCTTAATGTTTTCGGAATTCTTGAATTGAGTTATATTTTCGAAAGTCAATCGTTATTTGCTTTTTAATAATTTGTTTTTGAGCTTTATATTACCCGTTTTTATAAGTCGGAGTTAAATATGGAATTTTTCATACGTCGTGGTTTTGAATTTGAAGACCACTGAGTTCTTATTTTATTGTTTAAAGATTTTCATTTTCTCAAGATTAAGAAGTTTCTGAATTCGTTCGTGAATTAGGATTTATCGAAATTCGGTTTTAATTTGGAGTGATTTTTAGGGTTTATTTTCGAAGTTCATCTTGAAATTATTTACTGAAATTTTCCGGGGCTTACAGCTGATGAGATCTTTTTACTTTCAAATATCTCATCCCCTTGAGGAGCTTCAAAAATTCCTATTCCTTTCAGCAATTTGGTAATATAGCCACCACAAAACAGGAGTCTAGTCCTGGTGTCATCAGCCTGCCTGTATATGAAATTGGCTTTCTCCACCCCCAAATCAATTCTATAGCCTCTGATAAGGCTATACAATAGAACATATCAAAGGTAGTCACCTTGATGTGACTAGTCTTCTTACAGCTCAGTGTGTGTGCAAGGATGTGGTGGAGTAGCTTGTGCTCAACAGCACCAAATGAAGTGGCCAATGATTTAAAGGGAACAAATGGCTCATTTGCTCTCTTAGGAGGAACCAACTGATACCAGTAAGCCTCCTGAGTCATCTGATCTTCTCCCTCAGGCCAATTGTTGGGCAAATTTAAGTTTTCCTCCTCCTCATCATACAATCCCAGGAGTTGGCCCATCTTCTTTAGCTTGACTTCCCTGATCTCACCCATAACCTGAGAATGTGGATGAGAACTCAATAGTCAAGTTCTTATATGCTGGCTCCCTGAAAGCAAATAATCTAATCTAAGCTGGATCTTGGATTATGTTTCTGATTCTGTCAGTAATCCCATATTCATCCAGTAAGCTCCAATCCAAGTACTGGGTGTTCAGAAAATCCATCTTCACTAGCCTCTTTTTTCTATCTTTAGCATACTGCTGACTGGACAACAGATTCCTGGTCTGAGAACCAGAAGTAGAGGCATCTGTAGTCTTTTATCTTTTCTGTTTAGGAGCCATTCCTGCAATTTAAATTAAACTTAATTAGAACAGGGAATCAGAATTAGGTGCACAATAAAGCTTAAATTATATGAATTTTGTTATTTGCAAAGCTTTGCACAATTCCAATGAAATTCTTGCTGAATACAATCCTAATTTATGCCTAATTCATTTCACAACATGATTTCAAACAGATTGGAGATCATAGGTAGATTAACTAGTAGAGCTTCAGACATGGAATTGATTTTGAAAATCTACACTTGCTAAGCAAAGTCAAAGCTGGCAGCTTAGCTTGGCCAGCTTAGACTTGAACGTTGGAATTTCAAACTTCACAAATAGAAATGATTGTCAAAAATTATTCCATTAAAAGTCCTATAAACATTTCTATACCAAATTTATCTTTAAGTTTGTCAAAAATTCGAAATTCCAAGTTCAAATTGAAGCACAATTCAACAATTGGAGCTACAGAATAGTATGAAAGTTCATGTCATGCATCAAATTGCAGTCAATTCTACAAAGCCCCAATTTCGAAATTAATCAATGCACACGAGCTCAAGAACCCTAATTTTTAGTTTGTACACAGTTCATGAAACAACTTGGCACAAATTGGAATTAAGCATGTATTGAACCGAATTGCAGCTTCAACAGACTATGAACAACATCTAAGCTATCAATTCTATGAAGATCCGAAGTCAATGTCCCATTCACGAATTGCAAGAATCCATTTATGCTAATTGACCAATTGAAAACAAATGCATTAAACAAATGGATTAAAGCAGAAAACTAAGAGCAAAAGTTTTAGAAACTTACTTGGGCAAGATGAATTAAACTCAGTGGATGAAGGAATGAGCAGTGGGGATGCACCGAGTGAGAGTGAGAGAGTGAAATTGAGAGAAATGAGCAAGAGAGAGAGAGAGACATACCTGCTAAATTCGATTCTGCAGCACATATGCCGACATTTTTATCGAGTATACCGGCGGCTTACATGCCGGTGTAACAAAATTAAATTCATGCCGAGAGCAAATGGTCGACAGCTTTCTTATTTACACTGCCAGCGTACAGGTCTACGCCGGCTTCAAAGCTGGCGACTTTCAAACCCAGATGCCGGCTTTGATGGGGGGTTTTTAAAACCCTTGAAATTTTGAACATACGCTGCCTTCAACACCGACGGCTTAGAAAGTAAAAAGCCAGTGTAATTGTTGTTGCATACGCTGGCATTAAGCCGGCGGCTTCCATCTTCCAATTGCCGGCTTCTTATGACGTGCTTACCTACTCTTCTTTTGACTTTTACGCCGGCTAAAAGCGGGCAGCGTAAATCTGGCTTTTCCTTGTTTTCTTAAAGCTGGCTCAATGCTGGCAGCTTTATACCAGCTTTCAGGTTCTTCCCTTTTTTTTTCAGAATCTGTCCACACTAAAAAAAAAAAAAAGTTAGTAAAAACAAAACAAATAAAACTACTCTTAAAGTAAACATGGGTTGCCTCCCAAGAAGCACTTAGTTTAGAGTCGCTTAGCCCGACTTTCCTCTTCTGTTCATGGTTCTTTAAAATTTATGATAGTGGTAGCACTATCATGATTTTCCCTTTCAAAATAATGTTTGAGCAAATGCCCATTCACCTTGAAAGTCCGATTATCATCAGTTTTCAATTCTACTGCACCGTAGGGAAAAACTTTTCAAATTTCAAATGGTCCTGACCATCTTGATCGCAACTTTCCTGGAAACAACTTCAAACGAGAGTTATAAAGTAAAACTTTTTGTCCAGGCAAAAACTTCCGCTTGATAATGTTTCTATCATGCCATTTCTTTGCTCGTTCTTTGTAGATACGAGAATTCTCATAAGCTTCATTCCTCCATTTATCCAATTGATTCAATTGAAGCAATCTTTTCTCACCTGCAGCTTTTTCATCAAAATTAAGGAATTTAATGGCCCAATATGCCTTGTGCTCAAGTTCTACAGGAAGATGACATGATTTACCAAAAACAATCATAAATGGGGACATTCCAATAGGGGTTTTAAAAAGTAGTTCTATAAGCCCATAATGCATCGTCTAGTTTTAAAGACCAATCTTTTCTAGATGCATTAACAGTTTTTTCCAAAATTCTTTTATTCCCTATTGGATACCTCAACTTGTCCACTTGTTTGTGGATGATAGGGGGTAGCAATTTTGTGTGTAACACCATATTTTGACAAAAGTTTTTCAAATTGCTTGTTACAAAAATGTGATCCCCCATCACTAATGATAGCTCTAGGCACCCCAAATCTGGTAAAAATATTCTTTTTCAAAAATTTAAAACTACTCGGGCATCATTTGTTTGTAAAGCAACAGCTTCCACCCATTTAGAAACATAATGACTGCCACAAGTATATATTTGTTTGAAAAAGATGAGGGAAAAGGACCCATGAAATCAATTCCCCACACATCAAAAAGCTCAATTACCAGTATGTTGTTTTGTGGTAATTCATGTTTCTTGGAAATATTACCAGTTCTTTGACATTGAGCACAAGACAATAAATATTTCCTGCAATCACGAAACAAATTAGGCCAATAAAATCCAGATGATAAGACCTTAGCTGCAGTCCTTTGAAGACCAAAATGACCTCCTGCTTCTTTTGAATGACAATGCTCAATAATGTTAAGCTGTTCAGATTCAGGCACACAACTAATTACTTGGTCAACACATTTTTTGAACAAATATGGTTCATCCCAAAAGTAGCTTTTCACATCATGCAAAAACTTTTTCTTTTGTTGATAAGAAACCATATGGAATGATTTTGCTAACCAAGTAATTGACATAATCAGCATACCAAGGCAAACTTAGGATTCTACTGCATGCAATTGTTCATCAGGAAACTTTTCATTGATAGGAATATCTAAACTATCAGATTCTAGTCTAGATAAATGATCAGCAATCACATTTTCAGTTCCCTTCTTATCCTTAATCTCAAGATCAAATTCTTGCAGCAACAATATCCATCTAATCAACCTTGGCTTTGCATCAGCTTTAGCAAACAAGTATTTCAAAGCAGCATGATCAGTATATACTATGACTTTAGATCCTATCAGATAAAGCCTAAACTTGTCACAAGCAAATATAACAGCAAGAAGTTCCTTCTCAGTTATGGCATAGTTTCTTTGAGCCTCATTCAAAGTCCGACTAGCATAGTATATAACATGAAACAACTTACCTCTTCTTTGACCCAATACTGCTCCTACAGCAAAGTCACTGGCATCACACATAAGTTCGAAAGGTAGCTCCCAATCTGGTGCAATAATCACTGGTGTAGATGTGAGCTTTTCCTTTAATAAGTTAAATGCTTGTAAACAATTGTCATCAAAATTAAACATTGTATCTTTCTCAAGAAAATTGCAAAGGGGTTTAGAAATTTTAGAGAAATCTTTAATAAATCTCCTATAAAAACCAGCATGTCCTAAAAAACTTTTAACTCCCTTAACAGTGCTGGGTGGTGGCAATTTCTGTATGATCTCAATTTTGGCTCTATCAACTTCAATTCCTCTCACTGAAACTTTATGACCCAAAACAATCCCTTTTCTTACCATGAAATGATACTTTTCCCAGTTTAAAATCAAATTTGTTTCTTTGCATCTTTGAAGAACACAAGCTAAGTTTTCTAAACATGTTTCAAAAGACTTTCCAAAAATAGAAAAATCATCCATAAAAATTTCAATAAAATTCTCAAGCATGTCAGAAAAAATAGCCATCATACACCTTTGAAAAGTAGCAGGTGCATTGCAAAGACCAAAGGGCATCCTCCTAAAAGCAAAAGTGCCATAGGGACAAGTAAAAGTGGTTTTTTCTTGGTCATCAGGAGCTATAGAAATTTGATTATAACCAGAATAACCATCTAAAAAGCAATAATAATCATGCCCTGCAAGTTTTTCTAACATCTGATCAATGAAAGGAAGGGGAAAGTGATCTTTTCTGGTGGCATCATTTAACTTTCTATAATCAATGCAAACTCTCCACCCAGTTACAGTACGAGTAGGAATCAAGTGATTTTCTTCATTTTTCACTACAGTCATACCACCTTTCTTTGGTACAACTTGAACTGGACTAACCCACTTACTATCAGAGATAGGATAGATAATACCTGCATCAAGTAGTTTCAAAACTTCCTTTTTTACTACCTCCTTAAGTGTTGGGTTAAGTCTCCTTGTGGTTGAACTGTCGGTTTGTACTCAGCTTCCATCAAGATTTTGTGAGTGCAAATTATAGGGCTAATTCCCTTGATATCAGCAATAGTCCAACCAATTGCTTCTTTATGCTTCCTTAGAACTCCAAGCAGCTGCTGCTCTTGTTCACCTGTCAAATAAGATGAAACAATTATTGGCAAAGTATCTCCAGTTCCTAGAAAAGCATATTTTAAATGTGAAGGAAGGGGTTTAAGCTCAAGAATTGGTGGTTGTATCAATGATGGTACTGGCTTGCTTTCACTAGTGCCTATCTCCTCATAATATCTGGTTTTAATTTGAGGCACTTGCTTAACTTCTTCCTCTTGCTCATCATTACTCCATTCATCAAGATTTCTTAAAACAGATTCCACAGTTTCTACACCTACATTCTCTTCAACAGACTCAGAAATAAACTCATCAATAATATCAATAATATAACAGGAACCTTTATCAAATCTTTTCATTGCATCATAAACATTAAAGGTTACCTGATCATTTTCTACTCTTAAAGTGAGTTTACCTTGTTCCACATCAATTAATGCTTTACCGGTTGCAAGGAATGGTCTGCCAAGAATCATTGGCACTTCACGATCCTCATCCATTTCCAAGACTATAAAGTCTACAGGAAATATGAACTTGTCAACTTTCACCAAAACATTTTTAACAATACCACATGGGTATTTGACACTTCTATCTGCAAGTTGCAAGGTGACATGAGTCTCCTTGCATTCTCCAAGTCCTAATTTCCTGAAAATGGATAAAGGCATACGATTAATACTTGCACCAGAATCAATAAGTACTTTATCAAAATGAAATTTTCCTATAGTGTAAGGAACAGTAAAACTCCCCTGATCTCTTTGTTTGGTAGGCAAGTGAGGTAGACTTTTTTGTAAAATCATGGAGCATTCTCCTGTGAGCATCACTGGTTCATTTCCATCAATCCTTCTCTTCTTAGTAGGTAATTCCTTGATAAATTTTTCATATGAAGGCATTTCTTGAATCACTTCTAAGAATGGAATATTGATTTGCAACTTCTTGAAAACATCCAGAAACTTTGAAAATTGCTCATCCAATCTTTGTTACTTCAATCTTCCTGGAAAAGGAATAAGTGGATCATAAGATCTTAATTTAGGTGATTTTTGCACAGGCTCCTCCATCTTTTGTTTTCCTTTGTCTTTGACTGGAATCTCCTCAGCTTCCTAAACTTTTGCCTCAGCAGGCTCAACTTCCTTACCACTTCTCAAAACTATTGCATTCACAGTTTTAGGATTTTCCTCAGTGTTGCTCGGTAGAGAACCAGATGGTCTATTACCAATTTACTGAGCAAGTTAATGGAATTTCCCTTGAAGATCTTGAATAACTAGCATGTTGATTGTTGAGTATGGCCTGAGTAGTTTGAATGAAAGTCTTCAACAACTCATCAGTTAAAATTTGATTTTGCTGAGGTAGAGGTTGAGTATTTCTTATGGGACCTTGTCTTTGAAATCCAGGTGGGGGCTTGAAAACATTTGCATCATTCTGTAGGAAAGATTTGGATGATTACGCCATTCTGGATTATAAGGATTTGAATATGGTCCATAATTAACCCTTCCAAAGTTTCCAACATAGTTGAGTTGCTCTTTACTTGATGATGGTGTAGTACCATGAGGACAATCATAAGCTGGATGTGGTCCTGAGCATAACTCATAAGTAGCAACCTGATTAGTATTCAAAGAACTAGATGCTACAAGTTTACTTACTTGTTTAGTTAAAACTGAAACTTGAGCAGTGAGTTGTTGCATGGATTCACTATCTTGAACAGATTCCACCTTTGATCTTGTTCTTTCATAGCTCCAGTTGTGAGCACTAGAGGCTAATTCTTTAATTAATGCACTAGCTTCATCATATGTTTTTCCCATGAGTGATCCTCCTAATGTAGCATCCACCAATGACCTCAGAGTCTCATATAGACTGAGATAGAAATTTTCAATAAGAGATTATCCGGAAGTCCATGATGTGAGCATTTCCTAACTGCTTCTTTGAATCTTTCCTAAGCTTCATATAATGATTCTCCAGGAAACTTTGTGAAGTTGGTGATCTCATTTCGTAGTCTGGCAGTTCTGGCATGAGGGAAAAATCTCTTCAAAAATTTCGTTGTCAAATCTGCCCATGAAGTAATGGACTCGGGTGGTTGAGAGTTGAACCATGCCAATGCTTTATCCCTAAAAGAGAAAGGAAAAAGCTACATTCTAATGGCCTCATCTGTTACGCCATTAAGTTTGACAGTGTTGCAATATTGGAGGAATTTGGCAATGTGTTCATCCGGTGTTTCATTATGATATCCTCTAAATTGATGTGATTCAACCATCTGAATCAATGCTGGTTTTAGCTCAAAATTGTTGGCTTGAACTGCAGTTCTTCTCATAGCAGGGCCTTGAACAGTAGGTACTGCATAATCCCAAAGTGCTCTAATAGGTGCAGCTTGAATTGGATTGTTGTTTGGATCAATGTTGCCCTCATTGTTTCTTGGTTCGTTTTCTGCCATTTCTTCTTGTCTTCTATTTTCTCTTCTTTGCTGATGCAGGGTTCGTTCTATTTTAGGATCAACTGGTAGAAGTTCCCTACTTCTACTTCTATGCATGTAACCTGTAAAAGAAAAGAAAATAATCAATTCCTTGGAAAAACACCTAAACTACTAGCAAAACTAAAAGTGATCTAATATTAATTTTGGTCCCTGGCAACGGTGCCAAAAACTTGATCTGATGTAAAATGTGTATGTAATTTTAGATACTACCAGCAAATGTATTAGGTCTTGATCAAGTAATATAAAAGTGAGTTGAGTATCGTTCCCACAAGGACTAAATTAATTACTAGATTGATATTAGTTTATACTAATATTTAGGCAATCAAAATGTATTAATCAACTAACTAATTCTATCTACTATGAATGCAATGAGAGTGTGAGAAGTTATATAAGATGAATGTGGGAAGGAACAGAATCCATCCTAATCTTTACTAATCATGCTGAATTTATATTATATGAATAATTACGATTGTGGATATTTGTAAGAAATTGTCAAGACCTAAAACTATCAAGTTTTAGTAAACCATAAAATAATCTATTAGCTTCCAATATACAAATTATCAATGGAATCTAATTTACAATCATAAATATTACAATTCTATAATTGTCTAATATCTTAAATTAACTTCTCCTAATTCCTTGGTGAGAAATTATTGCATGAAGTACATGAAACAATTTCTAAATTAATATTAAACTTAATGGTTTTCACAACTGTTGTTTAATCTCAATTCATGAATTCCTATGAATCTTAATTATTTTTCCAAATTATCAGAATCCTTATCAATTCAATTTCAATCAGAAATAAAATAGATAATTAGAATTCAATACAAATATTCCATAATTCTAACAATCCTATAATATAAGTTCAAGAATCATTTTAGCAAAATTAGGATTTCATCATTTCCCACAAAGAAAAGTTTAGCTACTCATTGATGTTGATTCAATAATCAAATAAGAATATGTAATTGATAACATTAAGAACAAATAATTCAGATAAATGAATTGCATAAGAAAGAGATTAGATATCACCAATTCAAATATCGCAATCTTCAATTACAATCTTGAAAGCTCAATTCTCTCACAATTCTCTATGAAATGTTAAAATTATTTGTATACTGAAGTACTCTCTATTTTACTTTTGCTTGTTCAACTAGAGGGGGGAGATCCCCTTTATATAGGAAAAAATTTCATGCAAAGCATTAATGGAAAATTTCAGTTTCAACTTGTACGCCGGCAGTTACAGATCCTATGTCGGCGGCTTACAGACGACGTAAAGGCTTCTTCTTCTTTGCATAGGCAGTGCACTGGCAACTTTCATCTTCGGTTGCAAGTATAGGCCGCTTCTACGCCGGCGGCTTAGATATAGATCTAGCCGGCGTATATGATGAGAAATGAAAGGTTGGACCAATTTATAAGGAAAGCCATCCCAAAGCCAGCGGCTTTGATGCCAGCTTAGACAATTCATCATATTTGGTCTTGTCACTTGTCACAAGCATGTATTATCTACTTGTCGCTTCTAATCTTTGATCTACACCACCTCAACGCCAGTGGCTTAGTATCCGGCGTAGGTTGTAACTCCTTTTGCACTTGGCATCGTTTGGATTCTGAGCTGCCGGCCTTCATTGTACGCTGGCCTATTCATCTTCTATGTCGGCGGCTTTCAGGCGGCGTATAATTGGTTGAGTTAAGGCTTGTAAAGCTGGTAGTGTAGGCAACGACCTTGAATGAGTGCATCTTGTAAGCCATCTCAACGCTGGCGGCTTTGAAGTCAGAAAAGCCGGCGTATACTTGAATTTTTCCAATTTTCATTCCAAAGTTTCTTGTTTTGATTTCTTTGTCCAAATTAGACCTGAAACATGAATTTTAACCAAAACAAGTATCCATTCTAGCTATTTTGAACATTAACAAGTTATATATAATATGATCTTATCATGACGAAGCTGAGTAAATACCTCAAATTAAAACCAGATATTATGAGGAGCTAGGCACTAGTGAAAGCAAGCCAGTACCATCACTGATACAACCACCAAATCTTAAGCTTAAACCACTTCCTTCACATTTAAAATATGCTTTTCTAGGAACTGGAGATACTTTGCCAATAATTGTTTCATCTTATTTGACAGGTGAACAAGAGCAACAGCTGCTTGGAATTCTAAGGAAGTATAAAGAAGCAATTGGTTGGACTATTGCTGATATAAAGGGAATTAACCCTATGATTTGCACTCACAAAATCTTGATGGAAGCTGAGTACAAACCTACAGTTCAACCACAAAGGAGACTTAACCTAACACTTAAGGAGATAGTAAAAAAGGAAGTTCTGAAACTACTTGATGCAGGTATTATCTATCCTATCTCTGATAGTAAGTGGGTTAGTCCAGTTTAAGTTGTACCAAAGAAAGGTGGTATGACTGTAGTGAAAAATGAAGAAAATCACTTAATTCCTACTCGTACTGTAACTGGGTGGAGAGTTTGCATTGATTATAGAAAGTTAAATGATGATACCAGAAAAGATCACTTTCCCCTTCCTTTCATTGATCAGATGTTAGAAAAACTTGCAGGGCATGATTATTATTGCTTTTTAGATGGTTATTCTGGTTATAATCAAATTTCTATAGCTCCTGATGACCAAGAAAAAACCACTTTTACTTGTCCCTATGGCACTTTTGCCTTTAGGAGGATGCCCTCTGGTCTTTGCAATGCACCTGCTACTTTTCAAAGATGTATGATGGCTATCTTTTCTGACATGCTTGAAAATTTTATTGAAATTTTTATGGATGATTTTTCTGTTTTTGGAAAATCTTTTGAAGCATGTTTAGAAAACTTAGCTTGTGTTCTTCAAAGATGCAAAAAAACAAATTTGATTTTAAACTGGGAAAAATGTCATTTCATGGTAAGAGAAGGGATTGTTTTAGGTCATAAAGTTTCAGTGAGAGGAATTGAAGTTGATAGAGCCAAAATTGAGATCATAGAGAAATTGCCACCACCCACCACTGTTAAGGGAGTTAGAAGTTTTTTAGGACATGTTGGTTTTTATAGGAGATTTATTAAAGATTTTTCTAAAATTTCTAAACCCCTTTGCAATCTTCTTGAGAAAGATACAATGTTTAATTTTGATGACAATTGTTTGCAGGCATTTAGCTTATTAAAGGAAAAGCTCACATCTACACCAGTGATTATTGCACCAGATTAGGAGCTGCCTTTTGAACTTATGTGTGATGCCAGCGACTTTATTGTAGGAGCAGTATTGGGTCAAAGAAGAGGTAAGTTGTTTCACATTATATACTATGCTAGTTGGACTTTGAATGAGGCTCAAAGAAACTATGCCACAACTGAGAAGGAACTTCTTGCTGTTATATTTGCTTGTGACAAGTTTAGGCCTTATCTGATAGGATCTAAAGTCATAGTATATACTAATCATGCTGCTTTGAAATACTTGTTTGCTAAAGCTGATGCAAAGCCAAGGTTAATTAGATGAATATTGTTGCTGCAAGAATTTGATCTTGAGATTAAGGATAAGAAGGGAACTGAAAATGTGATTGCTGATCATTTATCTAGACTAGAATCTGACAGTTTAGATATTCCTATCAATGAAAAGTTTCCTGATGAACAATTGCATGCAGTAGAGATCCTAAGTTTGCCTTGGTATGCTGATTATGTCAATTACTTGTTTAGCAAAATCATTCCATATGGTTTATCTTATCAACAAAAGAAAAAGTTTTTGCATGATGTGAAAAGCTACTTTTGGGATGAACCATATTTGTTGAAAAAATGTGTTGACCAAGTAATTAGACGTTGTGTGCCTGAATCTAAACAGCTTAACATTATTGAGCATTGTCATTCAAAAGAAGTAGGAGGTCATTTTGGTCTTCAAAGGACTGCAGCTGAGGTCTTATCATCTGGATTTTATTAGCCTAATTTGTTTCGTGATTGCAGGAAATATTTATCATCTTGTGCTCAATGTCAAAGAACTGGTAATATTTCCAAGAAACATGAATTACCACAAAACAATATACTGGTAATTGAGCTTTTTGATGTGTGGGGAATTGATTTCATGGGTCCTTTCCCCTCATTTTTTTCAAACAAATATATACTTGTAGCAGTTGATTATGTTTCTAAATGGGTGGAAGCTGTTGCTTTACAAACAAATGATGCCCAAGTAGTTTTGAAATTTTTGAAAAAGAATATTTTTACCAGAATTGGGGTGCCTAGAGCTATCATAAGTGATGGGGGATCACATTTTTGTAACAAGAAATTTGAAAAACTTTTGTCAAAATATAGTGTTACACACAAAATTGCTACCCCCTATCATCCACAAACAAGTGGACAAGTTGAGGTATCTAATAGGGAAATTAAAAGAATTTTGGAAAAAACTGTTAATGCATCTAGAAAAGATTGGTCTTTAAAACTAGACGATGCATTATGGGCTTCTAGAACTGCTTTTAAAACCTCTATTGGAATGTCCCCATTTATGATTATTTTTGGTAAATCATGCCATCTTCCTGTAGAACTTGAGCACAAGGCATATTGGGCCATTAAATTCCTTAATTTTGATGAAAAAGCTGCAGGTGAGAAAAGATTGCTTCAATTGAATCAATTGGATGAATGGAGGAATGAAGCTTATGAGAATTCTCGTATCTATAGAGAACGAGCGAAGAAATGGCATGATAGAAACATTATCAAACGGGAGTTTTTGCCTGGACAAAAAGTTTTACTTTATAACTCTCTTTTGAAGTTGTTTCCAGGAAAGTTGAGATCAAGATGGTCAGGACCGTTTGAAATTGCAAAAGTTTTTCCCTAGGGTACAATAGAATTGAAAACTGATGATAATCAAACTTTCAAGGTAAATGGGCATTTGCTCAAACATTATTACGAAAGGGAAAATCATGATAGTGCTACCACTGTCATAAATTTTAAAGAGCCATGACCAGAAGAGGAAAGTCGAGCTAAGCGACTCTAAACTAAGCGTTTCTTGAGAGGCAACCCATGTTTAATTTAAGAGCAATTTTATTTGTTTTGTTTTTACTAACTTATTTTTTTTTAGTGTGGATAGATGAAAAAAAAAATAGAAGTGAAAGCTGGCATTAAACTGCCAGCTTTAAGAAATCAAGGAAAAGCCGGACTTAAGCCACCAGCTTTTAGTCGGCATAAAAGTCAAAAGAAGAGTAAGTGAGCACCGCACAAGAAGCCAGCAATTGGATGATGAAAGCCGCCGGCTTAGTGCCAGCATATGCAACAACAATTACATTGGCTTCTTACTTTCTAAGCCGCCGGTGTTGAAGGCAGCGTATGTTTAAAATTTCAGGGGTTTTAAAAACCCTGATCAAAGCCGGCATCTGGGTTTGAAAGCCACCAACTTTGAAGCCGGCGTAGACCTGTACGCCGGCAATGTAAATGAGTAAGCTGCCGGCCATTTGCTCTCGGCATGAATTTAATTTTGTTACACTAGCATGTAAGCTGCCGGCGTACTCGATAAAAGTGCCGGTGTTTATTCTACATAATCGAATTTAGCAGGCATGTTTCTCTCTCTTCTTCTTCATTTCTCTCAATTTCACTCTCTCACTCTCACTCGACACATCCCCACTGCTCATTCCTCTATTGATTGAGTGTGATCCATCTTGCCCAAGTAAGTTCCTATAACTTTTGCTCTTAGTTTTCTACTTTAATCCATTATATTGCATTGTATCTGTTTTCAATCCATCGATTAGCTCAAAGATTATTAACATTGGTGAATGCGACATTGACTTCGGATCCTGATAGATTTGATATCTTGGATATTTTTTATCGTCTGTTGAAGTTGGATTTCGGTTCAATACATGTTTAATTGCAATTTGTGCTGAGTTGATCCATGAACGGTGAACAAAATCAAAATTAGGGTTCTTGAGATCGTGTGCATTGTTTAAATTCGAAATTGGGGCTTTGTTGAATTGACTAAAATTTGTTGCATGAAATGAACTTTTCATACTATTCTGTAGCTCCAATTGATGAATTGTGCTTCAATTTGAACTTGGAATTTCGAATTTTTGACAAACTTGAAGATAAATTTGGTATAGAAATGTTTACAGGACTTTTAATGGAAAAATTTTTGAAAATCATTTCTATTTGTGAAGTTTGAAATTCCAACGTTCAAGTCTAAGCTGGCCAAGCTAAGCTGCTAGCTTTGACTTTGTTTAGCAAGTGTAGATTTTCAAGCAAATTCCATGTCAGTAGCTTCACTATATGCATATGATCTCCAATCTGTTTGAATTCATATTGTGAAATGAATTAGGCATAAATTAGGATTGTATTCAACAAGAATTTCATTAGAATTGTGCAAAGCTTTGTAATAATATAATTCATGTAATTTAAGCTTTAATGTGCACTCAATTTTGATTTCCTGTTCTAATTAAGATCAATTCAAATTGCAGGAATGGCTCCTAAATAGAGAAAACAAAGGACTACAGATGCCTCTACTTCTGGTTCTCAAACCAGGAATCTGCTGTCCAGTCAGCAGTATGCCAAAGATAGAAAGAAGAGGCTAATGAAGATGGATATTCTGAACACCCAGTACTTGGATTGGAGTTTATTGGATGAATATGGGATTACCGACAGGATTAGAAGCATGATCCAAGATCCAGCTTGGATTAGATTATTTGCTTTCAGGGAGCCAGCATATAAGAACTTGACTATTGAGTTCTTATCCACATTGAAGAATATTCCTAACAGAGCTGAATCCACATTTTCAGTTTCAGGTGATAGGTGAGATCAGGGAAGTCGATCTAAAAAAGATGGGCAAACTCCTGGGATTGTATGATGATGAGGAGGAAAACTTGACTTTGCCCAACAATTGGCCTGAGGGAGAAGATTGGATGACTCAGGAGGCTTACTGATATCAGTTGGTTCCTCCTGAGAGAGCAAATGAGCCATTTGTTCCCTCTAAATCATTGGCCACTTCATTTGGTGCTGTTGAGCACAAGCTACTCCACCACATCCTTGCATACACACTGAGCTGCAATAAGACTAGTCACAGCAAGGTGACTACATTTGATATGTTCTATCTCTATAGCCTTATTAAAGGCTATAGAATAGATTTGGGGGTATAGATAGCCAATTTTATATACAGGCAGGCTGATGATACCAGGACTAGACTCCTGTTCTGTGGTGGCTATATCACCAAATTGCTGAAAGGAATGGGAATTTTTGAAGCTCCTAAGGGAGATGAGATATTTGAAAGCAAAAAGATCTCATCAACACCATTCAGAGGTTGGGGATTTGTAAACCCCGGGAATTCTCAGTAGCTAGAAAACCCCAGAAGTTGGAGACGAAACCCTAATCCGATCAGATTGAGTTTAGTGAATAGAGCCTAGGAACCCTAAATCCGGCTTTCCTTCGGTTTCATAGTAAAATAAATAAATTGGAGTGAATGAATTTGAATTGTTGTTCCAAAGTACATCAAACCTAAAAGTTTTAAATTCGGGAATTTTTCAATTCCGGGCCTTCCCGAGCCCAATTACAGAAAAGCGTGCCCCGGGCCACGGATTCAGAAAAACATTCCGGAATATTCATTAGAACCGTAATTTTATAAGGATTCCAAAAATATCAATTTCATAATTTTCCGAGCTATAAAGATTACAGTTATAGCTTTTCCCGTGTTTTCGGAACAACCGGTAAAGTAGATGTCTTGTCTACTATTCACAAGTACAACCTACACTACACACTACCCATACCCTATTCTTACATCCTTACAACTACTCATTTCAATTTTCTTTTCCAAGAAATTTTGTCTTTTAAATAATTATTACATTTTCATTTACTAAATTACAAAAAAACAAATTTTAAACACACACACACACCCCTTACATGTTGGCCGCGCCCCCCCCCCCCCCCCCACTTTTGTTTCCCTCTCATTGAATTTATTTTGCTATATTTTTACTAACTAAACCCTAAATCACTTGATATATATACTTATTTTTCTCTCTCTCTCTTCATTTCTTCTCATTCAAAATTGAAAAAAGAGAAAACCTCTCTTCCTTTCCTTCCCATTTGTGCCGAGCATCCCCCTCCTCTCCCTCTTGCACTTTCAACTTCAAGCTCCTCCATTTCTACCTTAGATCCTCCATTGGTATGTGTATGTGAGCCTTGTTCTTCCTATTCTTGTAATGGCAAAGGTATACCTTGTGTATTTCCTCATCAAAACCCTATGATGCTCATGCTAGGGACATGGAAATGCATGAACAAGGATGTCAAGCCATCACAAGACATGGATCTAGTGTTTAAATGCATTTTGTTAAGATTTCATGTTGTTCATGCATATAAAGTAATGACCTTGTATTTATATTGATGTTCATGCCATGAGATTCATGTTATATACATCATATGTAGTAGATCTAAGGTTTAGACATCCACCACTTTATGTACATGCATGATCATAGTTCATTTTTGTTTATGTGCTTTATTGATCATAAAAATGAGGTCTTGTTCATGTATAGAGATGCTAGATAGTATATCTCCACATATAGATGGCAAGAACATTGAAAAAGGAAGGACTTTGTTAGATATGGAAAGTTGAAAATTCGGATGAAATGGAAACCCTACCCTAAGACCTCCAAAATCAATTTTAACTTGTATTTCATAAGAAAAATGAAGGTATGTGTAATAGACATGTTGAAGGAACTATTTTCATGAGTTTAGATGAGTTAGGCATAATATAAGAAAAAACAAGAGGTAAAGTTGGAGTGGAAAGTGTTGACTTTAATGTGTAGTCAAATTCGTAACTTTGTGAATGCCTAATTAAACACTTAGTATTTAAGTCTAAAATGGATATTTTATAAGCTAAATGAGTCCTTAGATAATGTATACATTGAAGCTCCAATTTTTAATGCATTAGACTAGATTTCCCTTAAGAAAAATGTAAGAAAAGAAAATTTGGAAAATTCGGATTTTTACAAATAGCTTATTCGAAAACATGTTTACCAAATGAAAAATGTGAATTTTTGTGCATGAATGGAGGCCATGACTATTATAGACTTGAGAACCTATTTTTAGTTAAATAATAAGTAGATTACAAGATTAAAAACCAAAGAAACCCTAAGAGTATAATGTGGGAAAATAACTTCTTAGAATTAGCCTTTATGAAACTTTCCCCAACACTTAGGAGTTCCTAAGTTTTTACTACAAAAATCATCATAACCATGCACATATTGAGTTCATTACATAGCATACACATTAGTAGTTCATTCCTAAATCATTCATGCATGAATCACTAATAGGAACATTTCTTATCAAAAGCAAAGCACATTTTCAAGTTGGATCAATTGCGGACAGAACTGATCCCCTGTTTGACCCTATTATTTTCAAAACTTGGATTTAATACTTGAATTAGATAGATCTTTCGAAGTAGATGAAGATCGATATAAAGTTTGCGAAATTCCGAGTTAAAATGACCAAGTTATGGCCGTTTTAAGTCGGAACTTCCAAAAATAGCGAGAAATCCGAATTTAACTAGTCTAGATGTATAGTTTGATTTAATTACATGGTGAGAATCTCATAGGGATTATTCTTGATTGGTAGGTGATTCCGAGCAGGACGACTCTCTACCACCCGATTATTATTATTAAGGAGTTTGGTGACCCATGGCCGAGTGAGTTACTTCCACTCTCAATTAATGCTTGTGAATGTAATGTAGTGGCACTAGTGATGTAGGCAAAGATAAAAGGAATTGTACAAGCATGATGGGGTATGTGGGAATTATTTATGTTGTGAATTGTTGATATGTGAAATGGAGCTTAAGGCATATCGAAACCGGGTGTTAAGATATTGATTGTTTTATTAGAATCATATGATGAATGTCTGCGTATACTTGTTGGTCACTTAAAAGAATCGAATTAATGACTATTCGACTCCGACTATAAACTGAGTTCATTCATGTCACAATGGGGTTGGAGCATTTGCATTGGTTGGTTTTTCGTGACCCATAAAACGAATGTGAGGTTAATCGTGATCCATAAAACGAATGTGAGGTTAATCGTGATCCATAAAACGAGCTTTTAATCAGTTGACCGTGAGCTTAAACGGCGTCGTACCGCAGGATTCGTTAATCTGCTAACCCGGGATGGAGGGCGCAAGTCCATCCACATATGATTTCCGGTTGGTCATATGTTTGTTGATTTCATTTGTATGGTGCATACACTTGCTTGAATAATCACTTGCTTGAATGATTGTATCTAATTGCGTTATGGAAGTATTACTCACTAAGCTAGTTAGCTTACACCCCGATAGTGTTTATCTTTTGCAGCATGAGTTTATATGGCTTAGGCCAAGACAAGCCACAGCGCAGGTACCGGAGATAGGAGTTTCCTATAGAAGTTTGATTCATTTCTTTTGTATAGACTTCCATTGGAAACTATGGACTCTGGATGACTGTAATAGACTGTTATTCTTTTGCGGGGGAATGCCCCTTAGATTTTGTAAACGTTAAAATTTATGCGTTTTGATTTATTATCTATGGCTAATGAATGCCTTGTTAAACTGTTTAACTCCATTTGTTGAAGTATTCTATTGTCGTAAAGGAACGCTTTACATCTACTTAAGACTTCCGAAGGCCCCGGGTGGGGAACTCGAGAGTCTTACTTAGTATGTGGCGGGCTGTTACGTTTAAGATACCCTACGGGGCG
This sequence comes from Combretum micranthum, assembly GCA_024138025.1. Taxonomy (NCBI): domain Eukaryota; kingdom Viridiplantae; phylum Streptophyta; class Magnoliopsida; order Myrtales; family Combretaceae; genus Combretum; species Combretum micranthum. Next base: position 254,115 of record JAMXBD010000398.1, on the reverse strand, counting down.
TGACAGGATTGCTTAAAAACCCCAGAGGAGTTCAGCCACCAGTCTTGGAGGAGATTGAGTTCAAGGATATCTTTCCTGGTGATGTGCCTTTTGAGATCCCATCTTCATCTGCTCCTCCTCCTCCTGCAGGTACTTCTTATGCATATGATATGGACCAGCTTAGGCTGGATGTTCAAGAGTTGAAGAAGCAAAATCAAGAGCTCAGAGATAGACAGGAAAAGGAGAGGAAGAAAAACAAGAAGTTTAGAAAGACTATCTTTGAGGCATTGAAGACTGCTATCTATTGCTTGAACCCAGAGACAGGGGTTGAGATGACATATGAGACTTCCATTGAGTCTAGGCATAGTTCAACGCACACAGATAGACTTAGTTCAGAGCACACACATACAGCCAGCCCAGGAGATACTCAGAGACATAGTCTTGAGCATACCAACAGAGCCAGTCCAGAGCCAGAGAGCTAGAGATCCTGCTAGCTCTCATTTGTTCTTTATTGAGTTTTTATTTTTCATATTGGTCTGTGTATATATAATATATATTGAGCACCCAAGTTCCTATGGGTAGACTCACTTGATCTGTGCTGCTTACTTAGTTTTTATTATTGCTTTTATTTTTCTTTTTGTTTTTCTTTTGTAGAGCTTACAGGGCTGAATAAACAATCTTTCTACTCTGAATTTTGCTGCTCTGATTAAAAAAAAATGGAAAATACACAGGTTTCTGTTTATGTTTCTTTTCTCTTCTGTTCTATTATTTTGAAACAGTGGGGACACTGTTTAATTGAAGTGTGGGGGAAGGATACATTGAATTGAATGAGTTGCATGATTTACTAGCTGTTTGGATATTGGGAAACTCTGCCAAAATTTTTTCAAAAATCTCTTGAAAATTGGAGATAGTATAAAGTAAAGACTGAAAGCAATGAAATTAATTTGAAAAAGTATCTTACTCACCTGCTGTTGTAATTGGTTTACTAAGTTAAAATTAAGTTGTAAAATCCTTAAGAAACAAGTTTACTTTATTTTTAACTTTGGAATTGGAAATTTAAGAGCTTGTCGAGTCCTTTTGTGAAAAATAAACAGGTTTACTTCTAGGAAATTTTAGTTTGTATATATTCTTTGAATTATAACACTTAGTGAAAGAGATAGAAGAACCTTTTAAACTTAGTGATCCTTTATAAAAATAAGTCTTTGATTTGTTATTGTATTCAAAAAGAAAGAAACAAGCATAGCCACTACTCCTCTGACTTAAAAATTTGAGTTATGAGTATCTGAACTTGAATGTTAAAGTGAGGAAGAGTTCTTAGGGGTATTTTGAAACCTGGTCACTTAGGTGATGAGCCTGGGATGCGCCGACTCAATGAACTCACTATAACGAGAAGGGAAGAAAGGCAAAAGTTCAATTCATGAACTTTAAAAAGTAAAAAGGTGGAGGCAAAAACCTCCCAGAAAGAAAATAAGTGCTTGAAAAAGAAAAGAAAAATGAATACAAATATGCAAATAAAAGGAGACTTATAATAAAGAAGGAGAAAATCTAAGGAAAAAGTAGATACCACATGCTTTCATTTAGTGTTACTTAGAATATATATATATATATATATATATGTATATAAAAGCTAAAAGTCCAATGAAGTTTAAATGAGTATTTTTCCTTAGTGGAATTGGTATTTGCTTTTTGAATAGAATGTTCTTTCGTTAAAATTTGAGATTAAAACTTGTTTTGTTTGGATTAACTTCTCAATTTTGATTATAGTACTCTAATTACAAGAAATTGGTGTGGTTAGAGCAATAAATACAAGAAAAGCAAGTTAAAGAAATTGTGATTAAATTAGAAAAATTGAACTATCTATGAGAGATTTCATTAATTTTGTTCTTCATTATTTTGCTTGAGGACAAGCAAAAGTTCAAGTGTGGGGGAATTGATAAGATCATATTATATACAACTTGTTCATGTTCAAAATAGCTAGAATGGATACTTGTTTTGGTTAAAATTCATGTTTCAGGTTTAATTTGGACAAAGAAATCAAAACAAGAAACTTTGGAATGGAAATAAGAAAAATGCAGGGGTACGCCGTCTTTTCTGAAATCAAAGCCACCGGCGTTGAGACGGCTTACAAGATGCACTCATTCAAAGTTGTTGCCTACACTGCCAGCTTTACAAGGATTGACTCAACTAAATGTACGTCGCCTGTAAGCCGCGCGGCGTAGAAGATGAATAGGCCAGTGTAGAATGAAGGCCGGCAGCTCATAATTCAAACGTTGCCAGTGCAAAAGGAGTTACATCCTACGCCGGATACTAAGCCGCCAGCGTTGAGGCAGTGTAGATCAAAGATCAGAAGCGACAAGTAGATAACACATGCTTGGTGACAAATGAAGAGGCCAAATTTGATGGACTATCTAAGCCGGCATCAAAGCCGTCGGCTTTGGGACGACTTTCCTTATAAATTGGTCCAACCTTTCATTTCTCATTATATACGCCGGTTAGATTTAGATTTAAGCCGCCGGCGTAGGAGCGGCCTACACTTGTAACCGAAGATGTTAGAATAATGATATGTTTAATATTTGACAACTTTTAAACCTTAAAAGCTATAGGGAAATATTAAGTATTATTAGCAATTATAATTAATAATTTTTGTTTTATATAGATAAATAGATAAGAACGGAAGTCAAAATAAGCTAAATTTATGAATATCGTGACTTCTAAAAATGACAAAATAATTATATGAAGTAGATCCAGAGAAACACGATGATAATAAACAATAGTAAACATATATGGGTTACTATAATGGGTCAGATAGAGAGTAATATAAAAGTAGTAATAATAACTATAAAAATATAAGCTTATTAAATATCAATTTTTCAAATATCAGATAAATGTATATAAATATCAGACAAGATCAAAACAAGCAAAATGAAAATGAAAAATTAAATAATAATTGATTATCATAGGACCATTAAAGAACCAATATAGTAATAGCAACAAAACTAGATGCCAATATAGGACACTTAGACACTGGTAGGAGTTTAATTTATAATTTATGTTTTATTGATGAATATTTTATTCATCTCAATAGGTGACTTGATACTATAGAGGACTTTCCGGCTGATTACTAGGATTAGCTGCTATGAGCAAGTGAGTAACTCAGTTATATTATACTGTTTATGCTTGTAATTAGTTGAATATGTAATGCGAAGATAATAATATGATTGTTTTGATTGAAATGTGTTGTGATATGATTGTATGATTATTAATCTACCCTTACGAAAGTGATAATACAATGGTATGATGATATGACCACCATGAAATTGAATAAGAAGTATAGACTTATTAAATAACCTAGCCATGCATTACACATACTGCATTATTACATATATAAATGGGTGACAACTTGCTACGTATTAATATATCGGTTCTTTGTTAATGCTTGGTTTTTCTAAAGTGTTAGTTATTTCAAGGTTTTTTTTGTTATGTCGGTTCTATGGGAACTAAATGGCAACAAAGAACGCCGTCTGTAGTATCACTTTGAAATGATTAATACTTAGGGAGTTTCTAAGGATTGATACAAGAAATGGTCAGTTAAAACATCATTAAGCTAAAAGTGATAACCCTAAGATGAGAAATCATTGACTTTCTTGTAAACTTAGTCTCTCATGGGCAGGTGGGTCATAAAGTAAATGTTCTTCAACCCTAAAAGAGGGCATAAATCTTTTTCCTGTTTGGATTCTAGATTATCCAAGCTTGTATTTGAGCATATGTTTGAGTGATTACATTACATATGATTTGTTAATAACTTGCTTAAGTGTAATATGTTTGGTTATTCACTAAGCCGTGGTTTTGCTCATACTCCAACAGTCCTTTCATGTTTACGCTTCGACCTTGGCTAGTTACTTCAAGGAGTTTGGCTCCGGTAAGGGTTTAGAAGCTGGATGCCTATAGTTCAAATCAGGATGAGTTATCTCCTATTTTTAAAATAGCATAGCATAGCTTATCAGTTATGTATTTGAGGATTTATGAGAAGATTACTTGGTTTGTAATATTATATGATACTTTTATAACAGTTATATACTAATTTATGTTTTGCATGTATTTATCCTTTCTCATCAAAGCAACTAAAAGATCCTGTTATTTGGAAAATATGTCACTCTCCGAAGGTAATCTAGTGATAGTATTCAAGTGTGACTTGCCTACTACTACTACTACTAAGATACCATCGGGATGTGACAACCAGGCCCCTTGCCACGCTGGTGGTGGCAGCCATCAGGCCCCTTGCCATGCCCTATATGGATTTAGCAGGTGGATAGTGGCTACCACAACCCTTACCACTAGGGATGTAAGCGGGCGTATTTTTATAGGGTACCCGACCCGCCCTACCCAATAAATACCTTATAGGGTTTGGGATGGGTTTTGAGATCAATAATAAAACCTTATAGGGTTTTGGGATCAATAATAAAACCCTATAGGGTTTTACGATGGGTTTTGAGACAAGCATAAAACCCGTTAGGAAACCCGAATCCGTTTAAATATATAAATATATATATTATGTTTAGCCTCAATCTTTGAAATTAACCAGCTGTGCTCCATTAATCGTAAAGCTATTTTTTTCTTTTTTATTAAATCATTTAAAAAAAAGTAAAAAACCCTAGGACAGTAGACTAATACTCTATGGTCTCCACTTTCAGTCTTGGTATTGGCTCACTCTCGTCAAATTCAAGCCTCTCTCTCCTGTTGCTGCACTGTTTCATTCAATGATTTTCTTTTCATGAAAATGATTGAGATTTATATAAAGAGGATTGCATGAGTAATGATGAGAGTTTTTTTTTTCTTGGCCTATAAAATAGGAACGGATCGAATTGGAAATAGAAAAAGATGAAAAAAAAAACATTTATAATGACGTTTTTAAATATTTTATTATGTAATGATTCTCATTTTATATCGGGTTTCGGGTTCAGGTTTGGGAACTCTATAGGGTTTGTCTAGCGGGTTTTGGGTTCATGGATAAAAACCATATAGGGTTTGGGACGGGTTTTGGGAATCCTATTCGCTATCGAGTTCGAGTTCAAGTTTTAGTATTCCCGTCCCAAACCTGTCCCAGCTGCATTCCTACTTACCACACCCTGTATCAAGGGGTGTATCTGCTCAGACGACTTCCTCTGCCTCTTTTACTCCATTTTGCTCCTCTTTAGCTATTTGTCTACTTGTTTTACTCACAGAATTCCATCTACAATATCTCAACAACATCATATAAGTTCAAAACATAACTCACAACCTTTCTAAACATGTTTTTACCATCATACTGTTGGGTTCCAAGGGTTTAAAATTTTATAAAGATCAAATCTTTTTGCAGCGGAATCAAAAGAAAACCCTAACCCAGTATCCATGTGTATCGATTAGATCAGAACAGGATAAAGATTTCAGATCCATACCTTTTTGGTACTTTTTCAAATCTGGAAATTCGGATCTGAGATGTTGCAAACGCAAACACCCTCTACGGTATCCACACGAATGAATGCTCCTTAAAGATCCTCTGTGTGCTAGCACAATCTAGAACACCTTCTAGATTCGAACGGGATTAAACTTTCTAATCACGACTCTCGTGTTATTTGCTTTAGGGTTTACAGTGTTTCACTGCAGTCTAATGTGACAGCATGTGTTGTCTAACCCTAAAGACAAACCCTTATGTTCTATTTATAATGTCATTCAATAATGACATTTTTACCCCTTAATCTAATTAGGGATAAATAATTATATTATAATTTATTAAATAAATTATAAGATAATTAACGAACATAAGAATCCCTAATCTAATTAGGGAACATAAAACTATTTGGCCTAGGGCATAATTACCAACACATACATCATCAAACTCACTTCATCAACCCCTTCTCCATACTTGCATAAACCATATATTTATTATTCATCAATTTTATCATAAACCTAACTTATATCTACCATCAACTCAACATATACATGCATATATAACAATAGAAAAACAAAGTAGATAATTAACTTACATGTTTAGTAAACTTAGACTACTCGAGCTTTACTACTACTACTACTACTACTACTACTACTTTCTAGTTGATGTTGCTTCTTTCATGCATGCTTCTCATCTTCCTCCTTGATTTCATCTCCTATTTCTTTTTATGATCTTGTTGAAATTTGAGATTTTGCTTTGAGTTTTTGAAAGAAAAGAAGAAGAAATCATAAGAAGAAAGGGAAGAGAAAAGACGAGAAAAAGAAAAGGCAAAGGAAAAGGGAGAGGCACGAGGAGAAATAAAAATGAAAGGAATAAGGAGTAAGGATTATAAATAATTAAAAATATTAAGAATATGGGTTTTGATTTAAGCTCTCCAAATCTTTATCTTAGGTATTAAAACTTGCCGAAAGGAAATTTTATAATATATTTAAGTAAAATAAATATATTGAATTGAAAATCTAGTTTCTAATTTAATTTTGTAAAAACTTAATATTTAATTTGAGTTTGGACTTAGAAACTGATATTTTTAAATAGATAGATGAATTCAAAACTTATGGAGATTTAGGAAATGGAACCTAAATTAAAATTCAAGGGTTTAGGAATTTGTAAAACATTTAAATTACATGTTTCAAAGTTTAAGGAGTTAAAACTTGAGAAAAATGAGTTTAAATGAATGACTAGGGAGAATTGAAATAATTTAATTCATGAAATAGACTAAGAATTAAGACTTAAGGTTTAAAAATTTATTAAACATTTAAATTGAGTTCTTTAAATGTTGGGAGATTTCGAAAAGGAAGAAAAAGAGTTTAGTTCGAGAATTGCAAAAAATGATCAAATTTTATTTGTTGAAAAAGATAGTTAAAAAAACTAAGCTAATTAAGGGGAATATTTGAAATTTCAAATTCCAATTAATCTATTTACTAATTTAATTATATTAATCAATCTTATTATATCCTGTAGTTTAATTTATTTGATTTAGTTAAATTATCTAAGTTCAAATTCTAAATTAAGTCTAATTTTTAGTTCAAAATTAACCACTTATTATTCTTTTTAATTATAACAACTCAGAAAACTTAGGGTATTTTAGAAATTGTGATTCTATTCCAATTTATGAAATATAAATTACATTTTTAGCTACATTAATGTTATTTATAAATATAAATGTTGTATATATATATATATATATATTTCATATTGTATATTTGACATAATACACCATTAAATGTATTATATATTTAATAATATTAAACAAGTAATATTTTACTCATCCAAAAAGTTTCCCGCTATGTTTTCTTATTTTATTAATTTTAAATTATTTTTAAAACTAGTGGACATATATCAAATTAAAATAACAGTATAATTGAGTTTAAAAAATGCATAATTATTTAATTGGTAAAACGAAAATTTAAATATGTTATAAAAGAAAAACATTGTAAATAAACACGGAATTAATGTAAAAGAAAGATTTTCTTTAGTTAGTGCTATAGATTTATTAAAAATATATATTACTTTAAAATTTAAATTTGCATTGAAAAATAATTTTAAAACAAGATTATATGTATATTTGAAATTATTAAATATACGACTTGATATAATGATAAGTAACTTTAATTCCTGCATATCGTTCCTCAATTTAAATATCTTTTTATTTTATAGAGAACTCAAATAACTATTAATATTATTTATTAGAATTAAATGTTTTTAAAAGTGGTTTGAATCGAACTGTATTTGAAGTTGTGTGATTCAAAACTTCGAATTATTAAAAGCGGTTCGATTTATTAAGTATTTAAATCAAACAATTTCAAATACAGTTCAATTTGATTCAACTTTTGAACCAACCAAATCAAATGGAATTATGGACACCTTTGACGCAAACATCAACATGTTTCCGGGTTAAATCCTTACGCAAAATTTTCAACATTAAATTTACGGAAAACTTATAATACTAGTTTGAAAAAAAAAAAAAATCCAAAGTTCAAATATCCGCGTAATGTAATTGTAAAAAAGAAAACGTGATGTAGATAAAATAGATTAGAACAAAAATAGAATAGACAAATAAAAATGAATTAATTATTTGTGTGCAGAGTCAGCATAAGCCGAAGCAAGGTGGAAGCTTGAGGCAACCAAAAGCACAGTGGAAGAGGAAGAGGATAATGGTGATAACGGCCATTGAAGCAACTGCGATTTCCGTGTCTTGTTCTTCCCTCGGAGTTCGGAACCACAATGTGGGCTCTTCATCTTCACGACATCTGAGTACTAGAAAGAAGAGCTTTATATGTAGAGCAACCTTATCTTCTCCAAGAAAATCCACCAACCTTACTGGCCTGTCCCCTACCACCACCAGGTTTCTGTTTCTTCTGTTGGTCTCTCTTGGCATTGGGTTTGGCTTTCCTGTTTACTTCTTTCCCGTTAAGGATTTCTTCGATTTGGGATATGTGATTTGCTTATATTAGATTATTGAAATTTGAATATTTCAATTTTATTGTAGCTGATTGCTCTTAGAAGCTTAGTGCAGATTGGTAGGGACACATACAGACAAACAGGACATGGAACGAAAGACAGGCTAACTTTATTCCTCAATAAGTGTGTGTAGTGTATTCAGTATTTTGTGAGGGTTGTAAGTAATATTTAGTGGTGAAGCTGAGATTGCTTGTTTTACTAGTGCGTAGTGATTGGAAGTGGTGAAAATAGCTGTGATTTGTGGTGGCTCAGAGCCAGGGGTTGATATCAATATTGGAAGTGATAAAATGTTTAAGAAAGTTATGTCTATTTTTAGTTGGAAAAGGATCAGCGTAGCTTAGTTAGCTGGACATTGAGTTTTGGGGACCTATTAAGCCTTAATGCCATCCTACTTATGAGATGATTCTTGTTTTTAAAAATGTCCTGGAAATCTTTAAGAAATTTTGACGCCTTTCCCGTTGTAGTTATTCTAAACTGACATTTTATTGGATTCATCAGCTCCCATGACTCTGTTATTGATCCTCTCGGATTAGAACCACATCCCTGTTCCCTGCTGCATTCATCATGGGAAAGCATACTGGAATTTTTTGCACCAATATTCCAAAGCTCTTCGGGTACAAAAAAGGAGAAGATGTCCTCTCGGGGCATAGCAGGTGGGGTATTTTTTCATATATGTTCTTCAAAGAATAAATGTTGCCTATATATAGTGATTTATTAAAAAAATTCTGCTAACTGACAGCTGCAATTGAGGACAGTTCTATTGACTTTGGAGACTTCTTCAAAGGGCCTTTACCTGGGAAATTTCTCAAGTTGTTGGGATATTTGGCCCTTTCACGACTAGGGATATATGTGCCTCTTGGTGGGGTTAATCTTGATGCCTTTGTTGGAAATTTGGATCAGAATAGCTTGTTGAGCACTCTGGATTCATTTTCTGGGGGAGGTATTGGTCGCCTCGGAGTTTGCTCTCTTGGTATTGTTCCTTTTATCAATGCACAGATTGTATTTCAGCTCCTTGCACAAATATATCCCAAGTTGCAAGACCTCCAAAAAAGAGAAGGTGAGGCAGGAAGAAAGAAGATTCTCCAGTACACTCGATATGCCTCAGTTGGATTTGCCATAGTACAAGTAAGAAATCAGTTATCTGCTATACATATATTCAGTTAAAAGAAAAAAGGAAAAAAAGGATAGAGAATCTTGATTTGTTAACCTTTGCCTAATGAAATAAAGAGAAGTAAAAACATGACGTGGAATAGTTTTATTAGAAAAGATTCTGCTTCATGTTTTTTTTCATTTGTGAATGACATTGATGATTGGATCCTGATTTTTAATAGGCAATTGGTCAAGTGCTTTACCTCCGTCCTTATGTTGATGACTTCAGTACACAATGGGTTCTCACTTCAGTTACCTTATTGACACTTGGCTCGGTGTTTACGACATATATTGGGGAAAGGATCTCGGACCTGAAACTTGGAAATGGCACATCTCTTCTTATATTTACGAGCATTATATCCTACTTGCCAGCATCTTTTGGAAGGACTGTTGCACAAGCATATCAAGACGGTAATTACGCAGGTCTTGCAACCATTATTGTCTCCTTCTTCCTGTTAGTCCTTGGCATTGTCTATGTCCAGGTAAGTTGATCATATTTTTATCGCAACTTTCATTGGATGAATGAAATGCGACAATAAAAGCTAAGATAATCGTCAACAAAGGTTTACAGGAAGCAGAGAGGAAGATTCCTCTTAATTATGCATCAAGATATACCAGCAGAGGCGGAGGGCTTCAAAAATCTGCATATCTACCCTTCAAGGTTCTACCTTACCATTATTATGCATTCTCTATCGGTGCAGTTATTTCAACTCATACTGCTAGCACCTCCATTATACCCTTGCATTGTCTTGATGTTCAATCATATGTCTTCAAACCATGATTAATTATTTGTTTAGGGTCTACAACAATCATCAACTTCCGTCCAATTATTTATTTCACCATCTTGTTAACTTTCATGAGACATTTATACTGACTGTCTTTTAATTTGCCACATTAGCTCTTTCTCTCTCTGTTTAATTTTTAGATTTTTCTTTTCTTTTATGAAAAGCCATCTGTCTTCATGTTTTTTAATCTGATCATTTTCCTTTCTACATTTAATTCATTTTAAAGGGTCATTTATGGGTTTCACTTCTATAGAAGATTGATTAATTCTATCTCACAATGATACAACAAAACAAAGTCTGATCTAAACCTATTTTCCTTCTTAATAATAAGCCATCTTCACCATCTTTGTTAGGCCCTTATTTTTGTACTTATATGGATATATACTCTTTCAAGAGAAGTCAATAAATCATCCTATATGCACTTTGTCATCAGACGTTCAACTACTTACTAAGTTGGGCTATCCCTCTCTCTAGGCTTGTGCTTGTCATACTACAATTTCTTCCTTTCTTCTTTTGTTCTTCTTCTTCTTTTTTTTTTAGTCATTATAATGGAGGAGAAGGGATTCGAACCTGGCTCATCCCACTTGGAAGATTAGTGGTCATACCATTAGGTTATAAGTCCATTGGATCTTATACAACAATTTAATGTAGTCATTTATTTTGCCTATTTCAACATTTTATGAAAGCAGGTTAATAGCTCTGGGGTGATGCCAATCATATTTTCTACATCATCATTGGCACTTCCAGGAACTCTTGCACGCTTCACTGGCTTAGCTGTGCTAAAGAAAGCGGCAGTGGCTTTAAACCCTGGGGGTAAGGTTGCTAATACTTTAAAAAAATCTAGAAATACAGTGACTTATGGTCCAGTTAAAAAAATGTGAGATGCAAATTATAGGTTTTATTATAATATTAATTATTATTTTTTGGGTAAAGAAAGGACATATACATGAATCTTGCATGTAATGCTTGGAGATCTGCAACTTGGCTCAAGTAGAAATGGACATATACATGGACGTGATTTGAGAAGAATCACTGGAACTTAGCCAGTGTTGCCCATATTATGTTTACTTAATGTTTTAGTGAAACAGTTTATTTTAACTTCTAATGAAAGTTGATGGCAGCTTTCAACTGTCACACGTCTTACCTTTTTAAGTTAAATATCACACTTTATGATATTCCCTTCCCCATCAATTTATGTACACTGTACACCCAACCTGGGATCATTGAGTCAAGGCTCCTCCAGGCAGCTTCTCAATTGGAGAAATATGGAAACCCTATGGATATCTGTTAAGGTTTTGGTGTGCCTAGATTGCACAAGTCTTGCTTTAATAAGTAATACCGCCATGATGTGCCTAAACCTCACACAATTAAAGTATAACATTTTTGTAGTTTACTTATTGAGATTACAGAATTTCACACACTAATAACCAGAATAAGCTAGATTCGCCAAACCTAGGTCACTTGGTCTTTGTGAATTGAATTGGGATGATTGCAATGCTTAGGGGGTGTACATAGTGATAATAAAATCTAGAGAGGATCTCACAATCACTAATTACTTGCAAAGAAAAGCTAAAGAGAAAACTTTACTGATGACGAGCTCTTGATTGAATGATTCATTGGAGACTACTGACAAGATAAAAAATTATTTAAAAAAACAAAAATCCGACAACCTGAAGACAAATTTGGACACTCAAAGTCAAATCTAAACACTAACACAATAAATTGGCAGCTGGATGCTAGCTTAAATGATACAATATTAAAAATATAATAAGATGACAAATGATAGCACCTCTAGTAGGATCGGTATCCTCTGGTTTGGAACAGTCAGCTGGCCAGTGAGGAATAATGGCGAGCTGGTTGGTCTTTGGTAGCTGGTTGATCCTGTATTCTAACCTCTTTAGCTTCTAATTCCTTATAGTCAAACAAAGCTCACATAGATTAATAAATATCTAAACAATGCTGTGATACTCATCAGAATTTTAGTTGCTCTGGACACCTTTAATCATTGCTAGTCAATTGTCTCCAGACGCATGTGGATAATATAGGTCCCCCAAAATTTGAAGAAGGGATATCATAAGAACTCTACAGACCTTTATATGTGCTATCAAAGTTGATTTATACAAGCCTATTATTTGGTGAAATTGGAATTTAAATAAACAGCTCTTGGAAGCTCTCAGTTTCCACAATTAGTTCATTGGTTGGATTAAGCAGTGCATCACGCCTAAAGATACTTTGTCAACCTTCATGGTGTGGTTTTCCTAAGTTCTGGAGGACATAGATATGGAGATCTTATCTCTCATCTTTTTGTTTTGTTACAGAATTCTTCTTTTCCATATCAAGGGAAAAGGCTAGGGACATTGGCATTACAAAAGTGCAAAGCTAGCTCACTCTATCTTAGGTGATATCTTGGAATTTGAAGATCTATCAGGATCGAAGGCATTGTAACACAACTCCATATTTTTAACTATATAGGTTTCTCCTTGGGAAGCCTCCCTATCAAATACTATGGGATGTCCCTCTTATCTTACAATCTTTACAAGAACATGTGCAAAATCTTATCTTCCAACTTCCTACCCTACATGCTTGTAGAATCTAATTGATCAAAAGTATTCTCTTCTCTATCCAAGTCTCTTGTACTTTCAATCTCTATTTTACCTAAAACTATTTTGAAGGAAATCACATAAAAAATTGGATTGGTATTTTGCAAGGGAATGATGAAAGTGGGCAAAATGGCTAAGATTGCTTGAGAAGAGGTGTGTAAATCATGTGACGGTGGGCAAAGAATCTTAGATTTGTTTAAATGGGATGTTGCAGCTCAATTACAAACATATTTACCCCTTGTTTGGGAATGGGGATCCTTTGCAGCTCAGCAGGTTCAAGCTAAAGTTCTTAAAAGGAGAAAGTTTTTGTTAGACAAAGATGTTTTCCAACATGCCTTCATATTTGAGAAAATTTTTACAAGTTAGAAGTAGTAAGACAATTTATGGAGTGAAAAGTTAGAATGGACAAAAACAAAAATCTTTCTTTGGTTTGGTGATTGGTTGGGTTGAGCAAATAACCCTGTCTTATACCTGCTTAATTAGATAGGATCCGGATGGGTATTAAGGGCCACATGATAGGATATAGGTTTTTTTTGTAAATTGTTTGTAAAGACTCGGACTCATCCCTATATTTAAAATAGGTAAATCTAGATCCTCAACCACATATAACCTGCAGTATTATATGTAAGATTGATTATCAGGATTAGTTTGGATATTTGTTTATGTAAATGTCTTATAAGAATAGATTTTTAATACTATTAACTTGTAATTCCCCTTAAATATAGATGGTGAAACTTTAATCATAGAGACGACTTTTCAGTGTAATGGCATGGAGTTTGTTAGAACTCCAAAGTTAAGCGTGCTCTGGGTAGAACAATCCCAGGATGAGTGACTCCTGAGAAGTGTTGGCACCAAAAAGGACAAAACCACACGACGTATGGCCAAAGTAGACAATACCTTGGTGGGTAGAGTTCCGAGTTGTTACACAGTGCCTCTGGTGTGCTGGGAGTGCCAATGTACTTGGCATCACGATCCCTGCCTATAGTGGCTTAAGAGTCTAAGGGTGTCTCCTCCGTTGTGGTGGATCTTAGGATAGCAGGTCGTGACAAATGGTATCAGAGCAGCGGTTTTGGATCTGTGTAACAAAACCGATGAAGACGTCAGTTTTATAAGTGGGGAAGTATGTAATACCCCTCAAATATGGATGGTGGAACTGTAATCACAGAGGTGCTTTTTTGGTGTAATAGTTTGGAGATTGTTAGAACTTTAAAGTTTAGTGTGCTCTGAGCAAAGCAATCCTAGGATGGGTGGCCCCTTGGGAAGCGTTGACACCAATAAGGACAAAACTGTGTAGCGTATGACCAATGCGAATAATACCTCGGTGGGTAGAGTTCCGAGTTGTTAGACAGTGCCTTTGGTGTTCTGATTGTGCCTGAGGGTGCGTTAGGAGTGCTAGTGTATCTGACATCACGATTCTTGCCGAGGGTGGCTTAAGAGCTTAGGGGTGCCTCCTCTATTATGGTGGAGTCTGGGGTAGCAGGTCGTGACATGACTAATAGTACTTCTTTTAAAACATAACTTAAACTTTATAAAAGAAAACTTCAAATTTACTTAAAACAATCACATATCATTAGTTGTAAGACATAGAGCAATATTCACACACACATATATACACATACTATGATATTACAAAAATAGGCTTATTAACAAGCTAATTACAAAAGATATAAGAGATAAACAAAGCTATAATATCTATTACATAGGTCTTCCAAAACTATAATATTACAAAAGATCCATCAAGGTCAAGGTCATGGTCATCTTTAATCAATAACCATTAGATTATTAGATAATCTTTTGTTAGTTAAACAACACTAGAGTATTCAAACTCCGGACAACAAAGATATCTGGAGGACCTGAGTAACGATCTCGATGCTCAGGGGGTTGATATAAGTTATTCGGGGATTTATATCTCCTAGATGATATATTCATAAACGAAAAAGTAGCTTCCTCTAGGGTTCTCAGCCGTTTCACAACTTTATTTAACTTAATCCATAATATCACCTAATTCAAATGTTTTCATAAACATTGAATTAAATCATATTACTTCTCCTTAAGAATAAGCAAATGTTATACCGATACCAATAACCCTATCAACTACTCGCTGTATGACTTATGAAAGTCTTATCATTAAGACAGAGGTGGCCTAAGTGCCTAAACTACCATGCCTCCAATTTGAGCAAGGTGTCACTCCCTGAACTAGATTTAACGACGTAATAGACAATCAATACAAACAAGATTTAAGTTTTCTTAAATTAAAGTAATCTAGTTATGCCTAACCTAGGCAAGAAAACAAACACGTTACTCCATATCTGAATTAAATCGATGATCAAAAGTGGTATTCAACCGAGGATCTATCACTATTACAAGAAATTTCAACTTATATGAATACCTTTAACTCTATTTCATGTATATATATATATATATATGTAGCTCTAGATTAACGCATCATGAAATTCAAATAAATATTCATACAAGGTCATAACACAACATTTATACATTAAACAATATCATACAAGCTTATAAAATCATCAAAAGATCAAATATTAAGCATGGGAAGATGTTTGAAGAAGTTTTGAAAGTGGAAAAACTGTAGGGGATAAGCCTACCTTCAATGCCGGCAGCGTTAAGGTGGTATAGTCTGCACACAATTTTCTACGCCTGCTAACGCTGGCCGTGTTGACCCAAACGCCGGTAGTGTTGTGGTCTACATCGGCGGCGTTGAGTCGGTGTAGACTGCAACTTAAGTTCATTTGAATATCCAAGAGATCCACGAGACTGATCTACGCCCGTGAATTCCCCCAACATTGGCAGTGTTGCTATGTACGCTTGCAGTGTTAACCTTTATGCCGGCGGCATTGAGGCGGCGTATACTGCAACATAGATTTTAAAAATTTTAGACCTTCCCTGTTTCGAAAACACGAAATTTTACTAAATTTTACACTTCCAAACTTCCTTCAAACACACTTCCAACATCAAACTTCAACCTATATGTATTCTAACATCTTTTAACATACATAATTTTTACTTCAAACTCATCAAACATGCATATCTATCATTTGAAACACAAATCCACATTCAACACTTCATTTAGCCAATTCAACTTCTCAAAACCATCTCAACACTACTCATTCCCAACTTTATTTACTCTAACACTACTTGTTACTTACCTAGCACAAACAACAAACTTATAAACCACCAAGATTTATTTCAAAACATGATTAACATATGTAAATCATCAAAACTCATTTTAACATAAAAACTCATATTATAGCGAAACTTAAAATTAACAGATATACACTTAATATAACAAATACATACCTTAAGGAACTTGAGCTTGGTTTTATGGTCTTGCCACAAGATTTTGATGGTTTTACTTGAAAAAAATATAGGTGATACTTGAACTTGTTGAAGGTGGGTTTTGAAAGATGAAAATGGTGTTTTTAGCTTCTCTAGAGGGTTGTTTTGGATGGTCTGATTTCTCACACGAATTTTGAAAAAGTTAGGCTTGATATTTGTTCATTTTGTTGACTTTTGGGGCTGCTAGGTTAAGGGCTTTATTTGCATGTGTTTAGGCTTGATTTTAGGCCGAAAATCAATTTGTTTGGGCTTGTTCAGTGTCTAAATTTTCTGCTATGTTTAGTTTTTTACTAAGCATTGTTTAACAAATTTTTAATCACTTCAAAGCATATATGTCAATATAAGTACAATATTAACATTAATAATACACATATTAATATCCAAATTAACAATCACAAACACATATACTACTCACTAACACAACTTATGTGCTAGATTTCAAATGTTATTCTAACATGCAAAAAAATGCATTAATACACATGTGAAAAAAAAAAAATATAAAGTGGGAATCATGATTATTTCATTCTCCTCTTCTTCAAGAAGTTTCATCATGGAAACTTAGCTTACTTTATTACTTAAAGAGCTCTGGATATCTCTATTTCATCTCACTCTCAGTTTCCCAGGTTGCTTCTCTATTTATTTGTCCACTCCATAGAATTTTTACAAAAGGATCGATCTTCCTTCTCAACACTTTGTCAATTCTATTTAAGATCCTGATTGGCTTTTCAATTGTTGTCGAGTTAGGCAAAACTTCTGGTTGATTAGTACAGATAATAGCATCTAGATTTGATATAGATTTTCGCAACTGAGAAACATGAAACACATGGTGCACTTCAGACAAATGTGGTGGTAAAGCCAATTTGTATGCCGAAGGACCAATTCTTTCCAACAATTCAAAAGGACTAATGTATCTGGAGTTTCCCTTGACTCCAAATCTAAATACTCTCTTTGTTGGTGATATTGGAAAAACACGTGTTCACCTACTTCAAATTCGAGAGGTCTTTATCTCACATCCGTATAGCTTTTGAATATGTCCTGTGTAGCTTTCATCCTTTGTTTCACCACTTGAATCTTATCAATAGCTTGTTGGACTAATTCTGGACCAATCATGGTTCTTTCCCCTCCATCATCCCAATGAAGAGGTGATCTGCATTTCCTTCTATATAAAGCTTCAAATGGTGCCATTTGTATAGAAGATTGATAGCTGTTATTGTAGGTGAATTCAATCAATGGTAAGTGATCATCCCATCGCTCTCCAAAGTCTAGTACATAAGCCCTCGACATATCTTCTAATCTCTGAATTGTCCTCTCTAATTGTCCATCAGTTTGAGGATGAAAGGCAGTATTGAATTAAAGTTATGTACCAAGTGTTGTATGTAAACTCTTCCAAAATCTACTAACAAACTTGGTATCTCTATCTAAAGTGATTGTTCTTGGTACGCTATGGAGTCTTACAATCTCTTTGATATACACATGTGCCATCTTCTCTAATGAATCCCCAGCTCTTAAAGGAATGAAGTGAGCTGATTTTGTTGATCTATCAACAATTCCCCAAATAACTTCATGTTTAACAATGGTTATTGGTAGAGCAGACACAAAATCCATGGTGATCTCTTCTCATTTCCATTCAAGAATGGACAAAGGCTGAAGTTCTCCACCCGGTCTTTGATGTTCAATCTTGATTTGTTGGTAGGTTAGACATTTTGACACAAAATTCGCAACATCCCTTTTCAATCCTTCCCATCAATAATACTTTTTCAAGTCCTTATACATTTTAATTCTCCTGAGGTGAATAGAATAAGGTGAAGAATGAGCTTCTTTCATAATCTCTCCTCTCAAATCATGTATCCTTGGTACAAAATTTCTATTTCCATGTCTAACAACATCTTCTTCATCTAGCCTTAATTCCTTCCTCTTTCCTTTTCTTATGGCTGATATCATCTTTTCACTCTCTAAGTCCTCCTTTTGACCCTGTTTAATTCTTTCCAAAATTGTGGGTTGTAGAGACAAGTAAGCAAGCATGAAATCAACTTTTTCCAGTCACTTCAATCTCCATTCTTCTGAACTCCTTTTGACTTGTAATCAAATTTGCAACATTAATTTGTTTCTTCCTGCGGAGAGCATAAGCTACAACATTTGTTTTGCCAGGATGGTACAGAATTTCCACATCGTAATCTTTAATCAATTCAAACCATCTTCTTTGTCTCATATTAAGCTCTTTCTGAGTGAAAATGTATTTGAGACTCTTGTGATCAGTAAAAGAGGTAGTGTCTCCACAATTTTAATACTAGAATCACAGCTGCCAACTCCAAATCATGAATCGGATAGTTTTTCTCATGTGGCTTAAGTTGTCTCGAAGCATATGTGATTACCCTTCCATCCTGCATAAGCACACAACCTAATCCTTGAATAGATTCATCACTAAAAACCACAAATTCTTTTCTGCTAACAGATAAGGCTAGAATTGGAGCTGATATCAACCTTTTTTTCAGTTCTTGAAAATTTTGCTCACATTTATCGTCCCAAATGAATTTAGCATGCTTTTGAGTCAATTTAGTCAATAGGGATGTTATCCTTGAAAATCCTTCCACAAATCTTTAGTAATACTCGGCTAACTCAAGAAAACTTCTTATTTCAGTCATATTTGTTGGTCTTGGCCAATTCAATACGGCTTCAATTTTCTCGGGATCCATAGATACACCTTCTCTTGATATTATATGCCCTAGGAAAGATATCTCCTCAAGCGAAAAGCTACACTTGCTAAATTTGACATATAAGTTCTTTTCCCTAAGCCTTTGCAAAACAAGCTTCAAATGTTCTTCGTGTTCCTTATGATCTCGTCAATAAATCAAAATATCATCAATGAATACTATCATGAACAAATCCAAGTAATCCTTGAACACTCTATTCATTAGATCCATGAAAGCTGCTGTAGCATTTGTCAAACCAAACGGCATAACAAGAAATTCAAAATGGCCATATCTAGTGCGAAATGTTGTCTTCGGTATGTCTTGGGACTTGATTTTGATCTGATAATATCTTGATCTCAAATCAATTTTCGAAAACACAGTAGCTCCTTTCAACTGATCAAATAAATCATCGATCCTAGGTAAGGGATATTTGTTCTTGATTGTAACTTGATTCAATTCCTTATAATCAATACACATCTGTAGACTCCCATCTTTCTTCTTCACAAACAATACAGGAGCATCCCAAGGTGAAATACTCGGTATAATGAAACTAATTTCTTGTAACTCTTGCAACTGTTGCTTTAATTCCTTCAGCTCTGTAGGTGTCATCATGTAAAGAGCCTTGGAGATAAGAACAGTTCTAGTAACACTTTAATCTCGAATTCAATCTCCCTATTAGGAGGCAAACCAAGCAAATTCTTAGGAAACACATCAATAAATTCATTCACCATTGGTACCATGTTGATATCTATTTCTTCTGTATTCACTGCTATTACAACCGACCTTTCCCATAATTCCATAGAATTCATTTTGCTTGGCCTTTGCCTTTCCAAAACATATGTAAATCCCCCTTCCTTCAAATCAAAACTCAACTCCGCTTTACAACAATCTATGGTAACTTTGTAGAAATTTAGCCAATTCATTCCTAAGATCACATCAAAATCAGATAAGGGCAAAACTAACATGTCCATAGACATGCTCACATCAGAAATTAAAACATTCACATTTCTACAAATACATGATTGCCTAGTCTCAACAACCAAAGGAGTATTCACACACATAACACGATCAGTCAAAATCTCAAGAGTAAGCTTACGCTTATTTATGAAAGTCCCAAATATACATGCATGAGTTTCTCCGGTGTCAATCAATACATATGCACTTATATTAGAAACAATCAAGGTACCTGCCAAAGTATCTAGTGAAGGAAGTATTCTCCATCTGTTGCAATGCAAAAACTCTAGCATTTACTTTCCCCTTCTCTAGATTAACTCCACCTTGATTATTTAGGCAATCTTTGCAATTAGCAATATGATGATCTCGTTGCTTGCAATAAGCCCAGAACATTGGTGGCAAACCCGGATTCTTACATTCAAAAGCTTTGTGTCCCACTTGTCCATAAGAAAAACATGCTCCCGGAGTTCATTCACATTCGGATAAGTCATGTGGTCCAAAACATCAGAAACATTTCTTCTCAAATACGGGAGTTGAAGCTTTGAATGTCGATTTTTAATATCTTTTCTTCTCTAGGAATGGCTTCTTTCCTTTACTTTGGTAGCTTGTATCCTTGCTAACACTTTGATAACCGCCAATCCCTAAAAATGCGGCCCTCTTAGCTCTTCTTACCCGATTGTCATTTTGAATTTTTTTGACTAATAAAACCTTTGCAATAGTGCCGGCCAAAGTATGCAATTCAATCTTGTTCACTTCTCCTTGTATCTCCTCAATTAAACCATTTTAAAATTTCTAGACCTTCATCCTTTCATCTCTATAGTCCCCTCCAGCAAAACAAAATAGTCTATAGAATTCAGCATAATACTCATCGATAGATTTACCTTTTTGTCTCAAATTTAGACAGTCTGCTATTATACTTTCTCTAACAAAATTCGGGAAGTATTTAGCAAAGAATGTGTCCTTAAATATTGTCCATGAAATAGGTAATTGCAAATTCCCACTTGCCAGTCTTCACCAGTTATAGCCTTCTTTCTTCATCATATATACATCTAAGTTCACCTTCTTTTCTTCAGGAGTATCGTAAGTTGCAAAGGTTTTCTCTAGTTCTTCAATCCAACTCTCCGCAATAGTCGGATCTGTACTTGTTCCATCAAAGTCGAGAACCATCTTACTGAAATCATATAGCTTGATCTAGTTGGCTTGATCATTTATAGGTGGATTTTCATTCTGCCTTACTCCTTGTTCATTATTTTGCTGGATAAAGGGTTGTTGCTGAAACACCATTATTTGATACTATTGCATCATAGCCACCATATCTCTTAACATACCATACATAGATGTTGGATCGTCTTTAGGTACTTGTGGCATTTGAGGAAAAGGTGGCATTGGAGGAGGCAATGGAAATTGAGTTGATGGGGGAACTTGTGAAGCTGATGCCGTTGCAGGAGATGGAGTAGCTTTGGTACTTGAAGTAGTAGAGGAGGTAAGAGCTGATGTGGATGAAGACTGAGATGGTGGAGGCATGTTTTCTCTATCAGTTTGTTGTTAAGTAAATCTGCATAACCTATTCATCTTAAACACATGCATGCAATACATTTATGACACACACATATGAAATTTAAACAATGCTTAAAGTTTATTAAATTGGCATTCACATTTATACACAATAGTAAGCAATTAAACAGGCAAACAAGCAAGTAAACAAATAACAAGCATAGCAAAAAATCAATAAAGTAAGCAAATACAACCATATAAGCAAAGCTTAATTCTTCCTATGCTACTTATCCGTATCTAGGTCAAGTCTCATTTAAACTATCACGTTTAGGCAAACAATTATTCAAACTCCGCTCTGATACCATCTGTAAAGACCCGGACTCACTCCTTTATTTAATATAGGTGAATCTAGATCCCTTACCACATATAACTTGCAGTATTATATATAAGGTTGATTACCAAGATCAGTTTGGATATTTATTTACTTAAGTCTCTTATAAGAACAGATTTTTAATACTATTAACTAATAGAACTTCTTTTAAAACATAACTTAAACTTTATAAAAGAAAACTTCATATTTACTTAAAACACTCACATATCATTATCTCTAAGACATAGAACAATATTCACATATATATATATGCACATACTAAGATATTACAAACATAGGCTTATTAACAAGCCAATTACAAAGATATAAAAGATAAACAAAGCTATAATATCTATTACATAGGTCTTCCAAAACTACACTATTACAAAAGATCCATCAAGGTCATGGTCATCACTAATCCTCCCAATCATCTAAGAAATCCTCAAAGTCCGTTCCGTATCTCATACTGGTGTAGAATTCATCATTCTCATCAATACCTGAAATATAAAATAATGAGCCAAAGGTTCAGTACACAAGTAACGAAAACAAAAGCACAATGACACACATTCTTAAGCTAAAATGCAATGCAACAACCATTAGATTATTAGATAATCTTTAATTAGTCAAACAATACTAGAGTATTTAAACTCCGGACAATAAGGATAGTAGGGATTCTGAGTAACGATCTCGACGCTCAGGGGTTTGATATAAGTTATTCGGGGAGTTATATATCCTAGATGATATATTCATAAACGAAAAAGTAGCTTCCTTTAGGGTTCTCAGCCGTTTCACAACTTTATTTAACTTAATCCATAATATCACCTAATTCAAATGTTTTCATAAACATTGAATTAAATCATATTACTTTTCCTTAAGAATAAGCAAATGTTATACCGATACCAATAACCCTATCAACTACCTGTCGTACCACTTATGACAGTCTTATTATAAAGACAGAGGTGGCCTAAGCGCCTAAACTGTCGCGCCTCCAATTTGAATAAGGTGCCATTCCTTTAAATAGATTCAACGGCGTAATAGACAATCAATACAAACAAGATTTAAGTTTTCTTAAATTAAAGTAATTTGGTATACCTAACTTAGGCAAGAAAACAAACATGTTACTGCGTACTTGAATTAGATTGAGGATCAAAAGTGGTATTCAACTGAAGATCTATCACTGTTACAATAAATTTCAACTTATATCAACACCCTTAATTTTATTCCATATATATATATATATATATATATATATATATATATAGCTCTAGATTAACGGATCATGAAATTCAAATAAATATTCATACAAAGTCATAACACAATATTTATACATTAAACAATATCATACAAACTTATAAAATCATTAAAAGATCAAATATTAAGCATGGGAAGATGTTTGAAGAAGTTTTGAAAATGAAAAAACTGCGGCGTTGAAGGTACGCCAACCTTCAACGCCGGTGGTGTTAAGGTGGTATAGTCTGCACACAATTTTGTATGCCTGCTAACGCTGGCCGCGTTGACCTAAACGCCGGTAGTGTTGTGGTCTACACCGGCGACGTTGAGTCGGTGTAGACTGCAACATAAGTTCATTTGAATATCCGAGAGATCCACGGGACTGATCTACGCCCGTGAATTCCCCCAACATTGGCAGTGTTACTATGTACGCTTGCAGTGTTAACCTTTACGCCGGCGGCATTGAGGCGGCGTACACTGCAACATAGATTTTAAAAAATTGTAGACCTTCCCTGTTTTGAAAACACGAAATTTTACTAAATTTTATACCTCCAAACTTCCTTCAAACACACTTCCAACATCAAACTTCAACCTATATGTATTCTAACATCTTTTAACATACATAATTTTTACTTCAAACTCATCAAACATGCATATCTACCATTTGAAACACAAATCCACATTCAACACTTCATTTAGCCAATTCAACTTCTCAAAACCATCTCAACACTACTCATTCCCAACTTCATTCACTCTAACACTACTTGTTACTTACTTAGCACAAACAACAAACTTATAAACCATCAAGATTTATTTCAAAACATGATTAACATATGTAAATCATCAAAACTCATTTTAACATAAAAACTCATATTTTAGCGATACTTAAAATTAACAGATATACACTTAATATAACAAATACATAACTTAAGAAACTTGAGCTTGGTTTTATGGCCTTGCCACAAGATTTTGATGGTTTTACTTGAAAAAAAATATAGGTGATACTTGAACTTGTTGAAGGTGGGTTTTGGAAGATGACAATGGTGTTTTTAGCTTCTCTAGAGGGTTGTTTTGGATGGTTTGATTTCTCACACGAATTTTGAAAAAGTTAGACTTGATATTTGTCTATTTTGTTGACTTTTGGGGCTGCTAGGTTAGGGGCTTTATTTGCATGCATTTAGGCTTGATTTTGGGCCGAAAATCAATGTGTTTGGGCTTGTTCAGTGTCTAAATTTTTTGCTATGTTCAATTATTTACTAAGCATTGTTTAACAAATTTTTAATCACTTCAAAGCATATATATCAATATAAATACAATATTAGCATTAATAATACACATATTAACATCCAAATAAATAATCACAAACACATATACTACTCACTAACACAACTTATGTGCTAGATTTCAAATGTTATTCTAACATGCAAATATGCATTAATACACGTGAAAAAATATATAAATATATATATATATATATAAATTAGGAATCATGACTATTTCACTGTTTTCACAGGATAGGGTACGGGTATAGGGTCTTCATACCCTTATCGACTTTGGAACCTGTACAAAAGAGTTTACAAGTTCGAGGTATTCTGTACCTATCTTGAAATATGTATCCTATTTAAAAAAATTATAATATAAAATAAATGATAATACTCTATAATTCATTTTGCAATCACTTTTGGTTAAATTTATCATTTGTAGAATATCTTTTAGAAGTTTTTATTTAGAAAAAATTGTACTAATTTATTATGCAGGTACTTGTAATTTTTATTTTGGAAGAATTTCGATGGTACGTACAAAAACTTACAAGTTATATGGAAGTGTTATTAAAATCTAAGACTAATTAATACATATATGTTTTTAGAGTTGTTGATTTTGGAATTTGTTAGATGTTTTATAATCTTTTCAAAGGGATAATAAAACAAATAGTATATGAATTTTAGTAAAATATGCAATTGGGTATCTCAATTTTGATATTGATCAATTTAGTACCTAAAAAACTTTGAATTTGATCAATTTATTACCTAAAAGAACTTGACGAAATTATTGTCGTGTGCATAAAAAGTTATTTTAGGTACCAAATTGATCGATTTCAAAAATCAAGTACTAAATTGATTATTTTCAAAGTTCAAGAACCTAAATGCATATTTTGTCAAAGTTTAGATACTATCCGTGATATTAACCCTTTGTTAAAGTCATGTAATTAGGCTTTACAAGTATTCGTTACAAATTTTAACTTTAATACATAAACAAGTTTTATATATTGTAAAACTTGTGATATTAAAAACTTATTTTTTAAATTTATATCGATATGTTATTTATGATGAGTATATATAAATAAGATAGTTTTATAAATTACAACTTGAAATTTAAAAAAGAAAAAAAAAATGTCCTGTAACCTATGAGTTTTATAGGATATAAGGTAAATGATAGATATGAGGTGTTGAGGTGGGCTCTAGGTATAAAACTTCATACTTGTACCTTACATGGTAGGGTATTGGTATGGACCCGCTCACCCCTGATTGGCAACCAAAGGGGCTTTTAGTGGATTGAATTGGTGAGAGAGGAAACTATCAATCAGGGTGGTTGAAATTGTTTTTTGATATCTGATTGCACTTGGTATTGGCCTATAGGAGGATTGTGGGGTGTGATCCAGGTAGAGTTAGAGCCAACTTTGATACCTTTCCCTGACCTCAGTAATTCCTTCGTTTGGGACTCTCCTCCAAATAAACCTCCCAATCTTGCTGTCAGCACTCATGTCTCTTGGCAAAATTTAGTGTAACACAAGAACTTCTTAGTTAGGCACTGTTTTTATTCTTTGGCTCATGGTACGTCAAGAGCTTCATATTGTGGACAAGTTTGTGTTTGGAATGTAATGCATACAAATTATTGCTTCATGTGTATAAATGAGGAAGAATCTCATGAGTCTTTCTTTAACTGTGATTTTCTGGGGGACTCAGATTCAAACTCCAATAGTCAACTGAGGTGCATGTAGAGAGAGCAGAATGCAAGGAGATTTGAAAACCTAAATGTAAATGTGGATTTTTTCGGTTAAATCTATATGTGGGTTATATACTTAGGAAAGTTTTAGCTTCCTGTATATCTATAGATTATGGAGTTTTATGCATATTAGTTAGGGAGAGTATTGGCTTATGCACTTTTTATTGATACAGTGCACAGTCTAATACCTTTTTTCTAACACTTCTTTTCTTCTCTTGTCTACCCTTTTTTTATTTTCTCTTACTTTATTTTTCTTTTTCCTGTACACTGGACTGTCATTTTGTGCATTTTCTCGATAATGAAACCTCTAAACTTACCTAAATAAGTAAGATTGAGAGATAAGGACATGTTTGTTATATTTTCTATGAGATTTTCAAATATGTATCATTTTTTTAAGCTGCAAGATATTAATTTCAATAGTTAAGTACATGTTAAAGGTCTATGTTGGATTTGTCAGTCAGATTGTATAGCTGCTGTTAAAATGAGATAAAAATATTACACAGGATGTAAAATCTTTGCCAACGTTTTCCTACACTTATAATAATTTAAATATAGATTATGACAACACGTGCTCAAAGGCACATTTAAGAGGCCAACAAAAACAAAAAAGAAAGAAAAAGGAAAAATGAAACTGCACACCTTTCCATGCACTGACTTAAAGTGTGTTAGCAACTTTGGAGAATATTGAAAGTTCCTGTTTTGGCTTTACAAATAATCTGGTGGCATTTGTTAATGGAACCCCTCTAACATAGCTATTGTTCTTTGTTTGTACAGTCTTGCTTACTGATGATAGTATGATACAAATCGCATATAAAAAAAAAAAAAAAAAGAAACTTTGGGATTGCTGAATCACAGACGAGATAAATATAGATAAAGCAACGGAGCCATCATAGTATTTTTTAACTGCTCTGAAAGGAATATGTAAAGCCTTCTATATATGTTAACTATTTGCAGGATCATTCTATATACCAACCAATATACTTTTGATAGCATTCTTCAACTATTACTACACCTTTCTGCAATTGGACCCTGATGATGTGAGTGAACAATTAAAACGCCAAGGTGCATCAATACCCCTCGTGCGGCCCGGAAAAAGTACTGCCACATATATAAAGACGGTACTTTATTTCTTCCAACTATTATTGATATCTTATTTTATGTAATTTTAATTTTTGTCAACTGCATTTTTTGAATTATACTTTTGTTTTGAGTCGGGTTTAACTTTGTTTAGTTTGTTTGATGTAATAGTTTAGGTGGTTTGTCCTAGTTTTGAGCTGGTAAATAGTGGGGCCTTGCTCTATCCTGTACTTGTGGTTGTATACCTTTCTTTGGTTTAATGAATTTTTTGAATTAACCAAATAAATTTTGTCAACTGTAATCTAAATGTGCTATGATCACAACCCTTGCAAGCATGGCCATTGTTGACAATGGTTTCAGATCATCAAGAAGGTTGTATCACATATAGTTCTCCACAGCTCTAACAGTGCTTTCCAGTTGCCTCATACCTTACAGCGTTTCTGTGTTTTTGAAATTTGCTTGCAGTATGCAGTTACTCTTCTAAAAGTTTATTTGTTTATTTATTTTTATTTATTATCATTATTTCTTTTTCGTTGTCATAGCTTTATGTTTTCTGTAGGTATAAGGCTAAGTTTTGCGCTTTTTTTTGCTTCCCCCATCTGAGCCCATGTGGACTGACCTATTTTTTTTTTTTACTCGGGATGAGATTTCAAATAATCCAAATTCTTATTTTCGTTCATAAAAATCTGATGAGGATGCATGAAAGGAATTGGGATCCTTGAGTCATACTCCTTTTGTTGTTCTGTCCTACATCGCATCAAACCCATGAAAAACAGAAACTTGGATTTCTTAAAATGCTATCTAATTGGATAATTAAACTAGGCCCAAGATGTATTAAGGTGTCATTCATTCATCTCTTCAGCTTATGCAGCATGGCCTTATTTATTTGTTGTTGTTGAGCCTTATCTTGAATAATCTGGGAGCTTAACTCTTATTGCAATGAAGCATCATCCTTAAAATATGCAGAAGTGCTTACTTATTGGATATTCTCTTTTCAGGTACTCAGCCGGATATCTGTTCTAGGTTCAGGATTTTTGGCAATCCTAGCTGCTGGTCCAGCAATTGTTGAGCAAATTTCGCATTTAACTGCATTTAGAGGGTTTGCTGGGACATCAGTTCTGATTCTGGTTGGTTGTGCAACAGACACTGCAAGGAAAGTTCAAGCAGAGATTATTTCCCAGAAGTACAAAAATATAGAATTTTATGACATGGATAAGCTTTGATGATAATTGGCCAACTAGATCAGGAGTGATTTTATTAACAATCGGTTCCAGCAATTGCTCACGACAATTCTTCTAGGGAAAGCATCTGGGTGACACGTCAGTGCAGCATTAAGGGCACTGCAAACACCTCCACAAATGTAATTCCCATCCGCCAAAAATATGTCAAGTCGGTTTGTCACAAATTTCTACCAACCATAAGATCTACAGTGTTATTTGTTAATAACAATTTAATGTATCATATGCTTTTTGACATGCATTTGTGGTTCCTAGTCTATAATTCCCAGGGGGCTGTCCTTCGAATTGATGTCTGACTTATAGGACTGGCAAAGCAAATGCTGTGAAAATTACTTGTAATTACGTATATAACAATATCAAGACAATCCGTTAACCATTAGAATTGGATAGAAAGTCCGTGTAATTTTGGACAATTAATAACCTGCTTTCATAACAGATAAAAGCTAAGAGGCTGGTAATCACTCGAGTCTTTATACACTTGGATCTGCACTAAAGCTACAAGTTTTTCATTTTTCTTAGTATACCAAAGTAAATTGCAGAGTCAGTTTTTCTACGTTCCCCGGGTACAGAAGTCCGAAGACCAAAGATCAGAGGGCTCACTCCTCTTAGAGTGGCACAGTTTTTGAAGAGCTGTCATTAATAATCGTGATGAATTTACATAGAAACCAAAGACTTCACAAATGATCATGTGATTGACACCCACCATTAGCATTGCACTGTAAGCGCTTTCTCAATAGTGGAATCTATTTCTTCGTATTTGATCAAAAGGGAAGAGATTAGCTACCATTAACTAATGCAATACATTATTCATCATCAAGTTCGGTTGAGAAATCAGGTTCCTCGGGTTTCTGTAACTTCGGCATCCCAACATCTTTAATCTTTTGAGCGCCTCTCCTGGTGTTTGCTGCAAACCTTGAAGCCAAAATTGTAACTCCTAAATTTAGTCTTGCCTGAGAGGAATTTGAACCAATCGATACATCTTCCTTGCCATCATGTTCTGATTCATAATCCATTTTCTCATCCGCAGACGATTCTTTCAAGGAAAGACTATTTTCCATCAACCTCCTTTTATGACGGCGCCATGCCGCCTGTATGAAACAGGCAGCCCATGTTCTCCAATGATGGGAATAGAAACGGAAGGTATGTTGTAACTTTTTGCTGTGCAGGCGTCTAAATTGATTGGCCACAAACTTGAGATCTTCAGCTCTGAGTGCAAAAGCTTCAACTTCTACAAGGGCTCTAACTGTTCTTGTAGAAGAAGGCAAATTGACACTGGATTTTGGAAGTAATGCCCAAGCAAGTAGCTCTTCCCCACAAAAATCTCCAGGTCTTAATGTAATTGAATTGAAGAAACCGGTCCTCCCACCATTTGTTGTAGAACTTTCAAGTCCACCTCGGATGATGAAGAGCATCTCAGTGACAGGGTCACCTTCTCGAACAATGTAGGTTCCTTCTGTGCTCAGAGATGATACAAGGCGCTCACATATGGCATCAAGTAGCTGATCATCCATCTGGGAGAAGAAGGGCACCTGAAATTCAGAAGCAAGCCAGTCATCTTACAAGTGACCTACCAACGAGATGTGGCTTTGAAGATGCCTTCATTTCTCTAATGCCTCTATAGATCTTGGTATTTATCTTCAACAAAAAGCAATTATAAAAAGAGAGTGAGCTCATTGCGATCTCATCAAAGTAAACTTTTTGCTCATCACTATCTCATCAAATTAAAATTTCTAAGAGAAACTCTAAAATAATGTATGAAGTGTTGATAATTGTAGATGGTCATTTGTACCTGGAGTGTTACTAATTTACAGAATGCACACACTAATACATGCATAATAAGAAGCTCCCTACATTTGTGACAAGGAATTCTAGTGCAACTGCCAAGTTGAATAAATTGAAGTTCTTGGAGGGTAAAAAACAGATCAACTGTATTGGATCGTCACATAATGTATTTTTTAACAGCCCCACCAAGGAGGTGTCCAAGTTTTAGAAGGAAAAGCAAGCCAACAGATAAAACACACCTAATGACAGCAACAAGTCCCAATAGCCATTAACACAGTGATAAAACACCCAAAGTGGTACCTGCAATCCCTTTGTTTCATTCTTTTAATTTTTTTTTTATATTTTGGGTTAATTGCCAATAACCTCTCTTGAAAACTTTAAAAATTACACGAATCCTTAGATTTTTCAAATGTCAACAATTACACCCCATAAAAATAAGTAAATTGCACGAACCTTTCCTAAAAAGTTTAAAAATTGTATAGACCACCAGTTTTTTCAAAAGTCAACACTTACATCCTCTATAAACTAATATGATGAATAAGATGTAAATTTTATTTATTTAGTGCTAACATGTCATTACGTGGAATATGTTTGATTAATATATATTTAAAAAAAATATTCAAAAGTTCAAGAATGTAAATTTTTTTCTTTTTTGGTCCTTCGAATTTGGCATTTAAAGTGCAATTCTAATAAAAAAACTGTCACAAGGCGTGTTCTATCGAAATAAAAAACATTTGTAATATATTTGCTTCATGCTAAAATGCAATTCTAAGAGAAGAAAAATGACAATTAACTTTTTTTTTTCTCTTTTTCTAAAAAAATTAATTCTGTAAAAATTATAATAAATATTTTAAAAACATTCTTTAATTAATCATATTATATATGTAATGACACATCAGAAACAAATAAGAAGAAATTTACATCTTATTCACACAGGGAATGTAACTGTTGACTTTTAAAAAAACTAGTGGTCCATGCAATTTTTAAAGTTTTTAGGAGAGGTCCACGCAATTTACTTGTTTTTAGAGGATATAAATATTGATTTTTAGAAAACCTAGGAGTCCATATAATTTATAAAGTTTTCAAGGAAGAGCTGCACAATTTACTCTTATATTTTTTATAAAACATGTATCTCAAAAGGAAAGCAATACAAATCTCATCACCACATTCTACGCCAGTAGCAGAATGAAAATAAACTTTAAAAAATGAGCCAATGTAATAGAAAAAGTTACCTAAAAAGGCATACAGAAATATGCAAATCATATGCCCAAATAGTAGAAAACCCATACTAGGTACTGACATGGAAGGATAATAGGTACTGACATGGAAGGATTCAATCAGGATGCTCCACTATCTAACACAGATATAGTAAAATGATGTACGATTTAACTCCTAGAGATCAGATATAGATGATACCCGTCTAACAAGGTCCAAGCACAGATGGCGCTGGATATCACGCCGTAGGTCAGCTGGAAGGCCACGCAGAATTGATTCTTCATCGACCCCTCTTGTTGCGAGCCACTTGTATTGAACAAACCTCCGGACACGACGTCTCAAATCTTCAGGAAGCTGACGATGCCTCATCCATTCTTCAGTGTCTCTCCTTTTAAGCCTCCATTCTTCAAGCCTCACAGTAAGAGATTGCAGATATGTCTACAAGATGATATTCATACATTTAAGAGCATGATAATCAAAATGGCCATTGAATTAGTTGTGGATATTCTTGTGAAAAATAATCTAAATCCCATGGTATAAAGCATCTGCCATTGACTGAAAGTGAACTCAACCAAACCCTTTATTTAACCTTTTTAACTGGTTTTTCTTCACTAGGGAAAGCACAGACAAGCAAAAATTACTAATCCAGTTTAATTATGTACACATATTCAGCATATCTATACAGAGGCTGATAGCCAAATCAATATGTCACTTTGTCCTTAATAATTTGTTCATTTGTGTAAATTGGAACTAGGTTCGAATCTGGATCTGTGACAAAAGCAAAGGGACTCTACTATAAAACTGTGCAGTTAATGACCTAACCTTCAAAATCACAGTAGAGAGAATTTCTTTATTTCTACTAAGAATGGTGAATATAACCCATCCAAACATTTCCCAGTTTTGGATTGGCCATCAATATTTCCTTTGAAAAGGGTACATATTACTGAAGACAAGTGGTAAAACCCTAAGACCAAATCAAGCATAGAATATTAACCACTGTAATGACTTCAAAATTGGGTAGCTGGAAAGAAGAAGAAAGGGGGGTGGGGGTGTGTGTGTGTGTGTGTGTGCAGGGCGGGAGGAGGAAAAGAAAAAGATAAGGAAAAAGAAAGCCAGCTTCAAACAACCAGAAAATTATATTTTGTTAGTATTTTGTTTCCAACCCCATCGTGCCATATATTGAACTAATGAGTGCCCTTGTAACCTTTAATGACCATATATGAATAGCTGTTTTGATATTATTATTTTTCTTTTACTTTCACATAATAAAAGAGGGGTGAGGGTGAGGGGTGTTGGAGGGATTATTGAATACTGAACATCAAGAAAACAAATTCCATACTACCTGCATATTGCCAATAAGATGTGCAAATAAAACTAGACCCAAGATGGCAATAAGTATGGCAAATGAAGTCTCCCCAATGAACATACTTGTTGACAAATTCTGCCCATAAGAACTGCATAAGTGAGAGAAAATTAGTAGGATCACAATTGATATTAACAGAGAAGTTTCTTCAGAACTCTATTGCATGTAACATACATGCAGATTCACCAAATAATAACATAATTAGAAAGATCCGCTATGGTTCATCACAGAGAGGTAGGATTCTGACACAAGACTTCCAAGCATCAATGCAAATACGGGAAGGACACATTCTCATACACAGAAAACCATCTGAAATGACAATATTTCATTTACTGAAGACAAAAAAAATTCTAAAATGACCAATTATGAAGCATATGATCATTATCAGTCTGGAAGAAGCACAACTCATAGAAAAACAGCTCCTTAGGAATATCATTGCAATCTATCGAAGTACGCTAGGCAGTTCTTGATACACATGGTAGGTACTGGAATTTTTACCTAAGTTGCTGCAGACCCCACCATAAGCAATAACAGTATTTCTCAACAAAGTTGGTAGATACAACACTCTTCGTCACTGCTTTTAAAAATATCCCATACTTAAATTGGGAATCAGAGTTATCAGGATTACATTGGTCAAAGACATTTGTACTGTTGGCCCAATTTTGCCGTTCAGGAAGATGGAACTTATCGCAGTCTAGATAGTTTAGCTTGCAAACTACAGGGGATTTTTCCTTCATGCAGAAAGACTTCCAGCATGATGTGTACCTGTCAACTGAAAGTAAATACCATGCTGCCCCTAGGACCTGCAAAATGATGAAAATAAAATTGTGTTTTCATGTAGACTTGAATTTTTGAACATGAAGAAAACAAGGCACTAGCTGACTGAAAGAATGATGCATGTACTTTCCACTGCAATGGTCAACATTTATTCTATCAGTAAGAGGTCAAAAACAATTATTAGACATACATGGCTTGCCAGCATGTACAATAGAAGATTATATGCAGCGCCAGCCCAGGCAGTCTTTGTGACCACTCCCGTTGCTTTAATAATTTCAGAACTCAAAGGAAATATCAGATATAATCTAGGAATGTACTGTAGTAAAACAATCAATGCAAGAGCATTGTTCTTATGGTCTGCCTGGGGACTTGTAGCTGGAATCACAAACCATATCACAATCTGCAAAAGAAGCACAGAATAATTTATATAATCCATTTACCAAAAAGAAGATTTATAATCCCATTAGGAAGGAGTAAGTAAATGGACAATAATATTTGAAACAAATTGTGTCAAAATGCAGATGGAGAGTGAGCAAACAATACAAGGTGTTGGTGGTGGTTTTGTTTGAGTCTTATGTCATGTTGAATTCCTATTAGCACCAAAAACATATATGTTTGAATATATATGACAAATAATTAGTTTATATTATAAAAATGTTTATTATTTGTGTTTCATAATTATGTTTGTTATATTGTGGGTCTTGTCTCTTTCATGTTTTGTCTATGTAGTCTACATTCATAACAATCATGAGTCATGACATCCCGCATTGTCATGTCAGTGTCTGAAATTTCCAGCTATACCATTATCCTCGTTAAGATACAGCATGCTCTCTATATGATAATCTGTATTAAGACGCATCATGTGCACTGAAAAGAATTGTCAGGATCAAAGCCCACAAAATATGAAGAGAAAATACGAAGATCGATACATGGTAATGCATGATTGACGATTTAAAGAGCACAAATGATAGAATTGGTCACTAACACGCATTTCAAGCCACTCAACAAGGCTAAAAATCAATAAACGTCTCACGCTTGACTAGGTAAGAAATATCCCATCCATTCTCATGACTCAACATAACTAAGACAACCTAATCACTGGATGTCATAACTGCTTGAAATTCCATTGTAAAGGGAATGAGAAATCAAAGCAAATCCTTCAGCACAAAGGTCAAGACAAATTTCATTAGTTAAGATCACTTAAGAAGTTCCTAATGTAGCCAACATTGAGAAAGAGAAAAGTCAAAGTCCCCTGTAAGCTGGGGTTGCTGATTATTTGCACATATATATAATTTAGATAGGCCATCATCCTACGCAATATTAGATGATTAATGGTCTAGAAGAAGTTGAAACAGCATGTGACGTCAAGCTTCAAGAATGGCGTATGCTAATATTTGTTTCATTGTGATCATCTGTTATAACTCAGATTTGATATGTACATCCCTCCAGTATATTTCAATTTGCCTTGTAATCCTCCCAATATCTCTGTTGAAACTATACCTATTCTTCTAATTAACCCTATTTTGCTACATAGTAAGCAGAATTAATATATGAATAATTAAGAAAAGAGACAAAGAAGGTTGTCATTTTAAACTATCAAAGTACCTGAGGTAGGGGCAGTGTTGCAATGAGATCAATGAAGAAGCCGGATCTGAGGTACCTCTTTGCAATCTTCATTGGATCCATCACAAGCTCACCCCTTCCAAACACTCGAGTGCTTGGTGCAACATAAGCAGTCCTGAATTTTATTACCATATGAAGCAGATAGAAAAGGTCTGCTAGTGTCCTAAAACAGGTCACACCTATCCTTAATTTCAAATCCGTCTTCACACAAGCGTTTTCTGCATCCCCTCCTATAGATGGTAAGTAAAAATACATTGGGTCCACAAAGAGTGCTAATAAACATGCGAGAATAAAGATCCGATTCCATCGTAACACTATCTCACTTCCTGGGTCAAGTATCTTCCTTCTCCATGGTGCTAGTTCTTCAGGAAGTACTTTACTCTTCCCAGATTTGAAACTTTCAGGTGGCTTATATCTCGTCCCAACTAACCTAGCCTCAGGCTTTAGCAGGGAAGAATCTGAAATCTTGTGTTCCTTTTTTCCATCTGAGAGGAACCTACAATATGAAGAACACAAACATGCAATCATCTCAAGAGGTAAGCTTGATGATGGATACATAGAAAATTGCAATATTCAAAGGCAAGCCAAAATTGTATATAAACAACAATGTCCACCCATCTCCTAACTGATTTACAGACACGAATCGGAGATGATTGCATTAATAAATTTTTTAAGTGACATAAGATGTCAATTTCCATTCCCATCACGGAAAGACTTTTCAGTGTATTAGATCAGAAGAGTTCCCAACCAAGACAGAGCTTGTCTTAGTCATAGTGAAGCAAGCACCGGCGCTAGGGGTTCGAATCACCAAGAATCATCTAAAGCCACTTCTATTCAAATAATAATGAAAAATCTTCTTTCATAGAAGTAACCATTTGAATATAAACTTAGCAGGCATGAGACCAAAAAAAGATTCTACTTTAACATTCTCAACTTCTTTCACTACACCTAGACTTCCGGTTGGTTGCATTCGCCCAAAACCTCATATGCAGTCAATCCATGCAACTCTTATATTAATTTACTTATGTAAGATGACAACAACAATAATACACAAGCCTTTATTCCTACTTGGTAAGATTGGATATACAGATCCTATTTCTTGTAGGTTAGTAGGTCTACTATAATTTTACTAGATAACAATGTATGTGCTTCTCTTGCCTTGCAGCTTGTTAAGATTGATGGACAATATAATGTTGTTGGGAACAGTTTTGTACCTTACTTATCCGATAGTTATATTAATTGCTATTTCATCAATCTTATTGATTAGTGTATGCTTTATTATTTTGTTTTCTTCTTATTAACAGCATTGTTATGAAAGCATAATGACCCTAACGAATACATAATGCATAAAACAGATTGGGTCGAGCATATCTAGATTGAGTCAAACAGCTGCTTCAACCAGGATTGTCAAACAGGTTGAATTAGGATTTGCAAATTTCCCATTAACACATTATTAGCACCAAAGTCAACACAGCTTCACACCAAAGACACTCACCACAATAGGTAAAGCAGAATGTGCAATGCTTTGCAAATAAACCTCAATCTTAAACCCAAAATCGAGATTTACGAAGATCCCTAAGGACAGATATCTGTGATAATCAGATGCATCTAACTGATTTACATAACAACACAGTTTCTTATAGGCCCAAGCAGAAGCTAACTACAAATTCAAGCAAAAAGATTTTGGCTAATTTGCCCGATTTCTCCCCTCAAGTTTGGAGGGAAGAAGAAGAAGAAAAGAGCACGCACACACTCACAAAAATTTCCTCTTATCCTGCATATTCAAACAATCATATGGAAAGGGAATTCACTAAAACCCTTCGAATTCAAAACAAAGAATCTAAAATCTCTCCTTTTCCCCTCTAAAACGCAAAGCCCCATGATATCGCACTAATTGCACCACATGCCATCACTCTCATGGACAAAACTCAACATAAACCCATAGAATCTCTAATTTTTCAATCCACAAAATTGCAACATACACACGGTCATAAAGCTATAAACCTAGTCAAGTTAAATCAGAAACAGTAGTGACAAACCTCACAAGCCTTTGCTTCTTCAGCTCCATATTCAAGAGAAGAAAGGAAAAAAAAAGCGGAAATTCACGACCGTAACATAGCAAAATTTCAAAAGCAGTGTCACTTCGAATCTGAGCTCTGCTCTCTCTCGACACGCACGAACAAGTCAAGGCCCAGAAAGAAGCAGTAATCTCCTCTGATCTTTGACTTATCGATTTCACCGAGTCAAATACAACTCAACTCAACTCGACCAGTCGACTCGACTCAATGTTGTAGTCTTCTCTTCTGTCTTTAATTTATGATCACTTGCGATTTTTTTTTTTTTTTTTGGTTATTTTTTTATAACCATATGATATGTTACGCCGAGGTGTAGGTCAGCCAGATGCAGTAAAGACTAGTGACAGTGACTGACGCTATTTTTTTGCTTTTTCATCACATGACGGTGGAGAGGACCTGGATCTCTTAAATAAAAATGTTATTGTTATTGGATTATAGATAATTGGTGATTGACACTACTCTAGTTCATTTTATTCAATTTAGTTAATTACTTCAGATAGAAATCATGTCTAGATTTTTTTTAAAAAAATACATAAATACAAATTATAAAAAAATTTACTAAAATAATATTATTATGTCGCATTTTAGAATGCAAATACAAATATTTATACTTGTATAACATTTCAAATGAACATATAGCACCTTGTAAAAAAAAATTTAGAAGATTATGTATCATATAATGATCTTACGATACATGTCTCGGCCTTGTATCGCATGATCTAACTAGTAATACATGTATAATTATACATGTATGGTTATTGGTCTTGCGATATACGTTCAAAGTATATCCCACGACTAACGTGCGATACATATGTAATTTTTAAAAAATTTATCTCGCACTTTTAAAATACCATACATTAACACTATTATTATAATTTTTTTATAATTTAATTTTATGATTTTTTAAACTACATTATACATGTAATATCTTCTAATTACTTCACATAAAAATATATCAAGTTAAATCTTTTTTCGTGGACCGGGCTTACCCATTTCCTCCCGAAGGGTCGAGCTGGACCACTTGCCACTTTAGTTGTTAGGCGATTCTTATATTTTGGTTTAATTCCTATTTGTTTTTCATATTGAATTTATATATTATAAGAGAATATATAAAAATTAAATTGTAGTCATAAAGATTTAATTTAGAATATGAGATATCATACCTTTTTTCTATAACTATCTTCTTTTAATATTTTATATTTTTCTGTATAGGGTAGAGTGTAGTTTAGTTTTCTATAACTTCAAATTAAATCTTGTGGTTCGAACTAGGAGATTTTTCAAATCATAAATTGTCATCTTGATTCAATTTAGTTTATGGATCGAATCATTTTTTTTAATTTAGAATTTTTTTTTCAAAACATGTAATTAAATATGAAAAGAACCAAATCAAAAGAAACATTATAAAAAATATTAAAGCATATAAGAGGTGAATCAAGTCGATATTTATACAATTAAAATTTTTCAAATGCCCATTAACAATTAAATATTTTATAAAGTGCTATAACATAAATTTTGAATCAATTTCTTTATATAATTTATAAATCATCGCTATAAAACTTAAGTTAACATATGTTTTAGTAAATGTAAACCGAAAAACTCTGTAAATACTATGTTATTAATATAAGAATTTTTTTAGTTATAAGTAAAATATTGGCATATTTTTCAAAAACAGTTTAGTTTGTTTTTTTATTTCTCTAACTTAACCATAAATGTATGATTCCAATTTAGAATTTTCAAAGCATAATTATTAAAACAAAACCTTATATTTTTTGTTTGGTTTGATTGAATTTTTACCATGAGTATAAATATTATCTAATCATGTTAGCAATTATTAATGTTCCGTGTTTCCCATTGATTAAATCACTGTACTCTCTCGGATAAACAATTATTTAAGTACATTTTTTTTGGGGGCAAAATTAGTTAATTGCTTGACTAGTGGGTAGGGTTCCAAGAAAGCTAGCCTTACTAAAATTTTAAAGTCCTTGCTTTGGTTAAAATTATTGAATTCAAGTTCAAAGTGAGTTTTTTTTCTAATTAAGCCTAAAATTTAAGTTTAATCTTGATTTATTTAGATAAACCAACTCTGTTTCAAGTTTAAGTTCGATTCATGCTAAATTTTTTATTGAGCTTGAAATTCCATCTTAAAGCTAAGGTAGGCTCGTTCAAATAAATGAGATCTATATCTTGAACTTAACTTATTTTCCTTTCAAAATTTTCATGTTTTGATTTTTTTGAAGTTCAAAATTATAAATAAGAATTGCAAAACATATATACTAAATAATAAATAGTTTTTGTTTAATTATATATTTATATATAATATATTATATATAATAGTTATAAGACTACTAATGAGCTTGTTCACAAGCCTACTAGGTAATTTATACATAATTTAAAGTTCAAGTTAGATTCGTCTAAATAAATATTTTATAGTTTGAGTTTGAATTCAGCTTATTTACTAGGTAAGTTCGAATCAAAATGAGCTTTAATTAAGTTGAATTTAAGTAAATTGTAGGGTTTTGTACTGGTGTCCAATCGGCATTATTAGACATTGTATCATCAAGTCAAACCACCATTGAAAAATTTGTCTGTAATTAGAGCAAGTAGCTGTTGGGTTGTATTGAAGTATAGTTAACACTATTTACTCTACGATGGCCAAAAAACAAAAAAGACCATTTATTCTACGAGTGGGCCAGCCCCAAGACGTGCAAATTGACTTTCTATTTTATAACCCACTATCAGTAATGCAATTTTTATTTTCTTATATTTTATTATTTGTATTTATTTTTTATTTCTGCCAAGAAAATTATTTATGGCCTCCTTCTATAGAGCTAAATGAACAAGTTATAATTGAAAGATGGAAATCAGTTTTATTATATCCATGATCTGCAACTTTCTTCGAAACAAATCTCATGCTCCCAGTTAAAATTATTATTCCTTCTCTTTACGTTCTAGCCCCACAGACTTACGATTATTATCTAATAAAATTATTATTATTATATTTTTAAGATTTGGTTATGCCGCACCTTTTTTTAGAAATAATTTTTAATTTAGAGCTTTTAGTAATAATAATTACCTAAATAAGGTCAAATTAAAAATAATTATCAATATAATATTTAAAATCGCGACTAATATACGAAATATGTAAAATATATATATCCTTATATATATCATGTTTATTATTCGTGATGCGTACGTAAATTGTTAAAATAAAGATGTAAACAATGATGGAAAAATAATCACAGAGGATAAAAGAAAAGTAAAAAAAACAGAGAAAAGAGAAATGAGATAGTTAGACATCATCATGGGGCGGTTCCGAACCGGAAACCGTCCCGAACCGTCACCGGCGGTTCCTGACCCGGGAGCCACCCTGTCGGTGACGGTTTCGAACCGTCTAAGGACCCGCCGGAACCGGCGGTTCCAACGGATCGGAACCGCCATATATATTTAAATTTAAAAAAAAAAAAAAGAAGAAGAAGAAGAAGACATGCAGGAGCGTGGGGATTGTTGTTGAGGGGGGGGGAGGGAGGAGTAGGGTAGGGTGTAAGGTTTTGGTTTTTTTTTATTTTTTCAAAAAGAAAAACGGTTCGTGGAACAGGAACCGGAACCGCCAGAACCGGCGGTTCCTTGGAACCGTGAACCGCCCCAGCTCTGGCGGTTCCGGTTCGGATCCGGAACCGACCCGAACCGTGCCGATGTCTAGAGACAGTGATATGACAGGGGTAGAAAGATGTGCCAGAAGAAAGTATTTTGAAATTTTTATGGTTTATTATTACGATATAAATACAAAATTATCACATCTTGTTTTATTTTCGCGATATAATAATGATATTTAAATTTTATATTTTATTTTATTTTCATGATTTATGTATAAATTAACATATCATAATTTATAGATGCGATATTATAACAGTATATTGATAATTATTTTCATCCGACTTGTATATTAGTAATTTTTTTATAGAAACGGTAGACATATGATCTACTCCCTTTTTTATGTTGTTTATTTTCTTTCATTTTACTAAAAATAAATTACACATATTCCATGCTCTTGTAGCTCGAGTTGATTTATCATCTACAAGGATTTACCCTTATATTTAATTTTAATAGCAAAATACGTGGAGACACATGCTACGAGGCTACCCACACGTTCTCATAAAGGATTTTGCACTTGGTTACAATAAGTATGTTAGTCAGCATGTTCTTCTCCATATGAAACATGATACGTCTACTTAATTGGAATTTATGTAACTTTTTCTAAAGGGCAATAAAAAGATCACAGGGTTATAGAGAGCAAATCCCATCGTGTCATCACGTAATTAAACGTGAGTACAGAGAGAATTTAAGCTTAAGATCATTTAAAGGAATGATCAAGAGGAAAAGAAGGAGAGACAAAAACTTGAGTTTGCTCATACTAGATTATGCTAATAAGAATCTCTTATCTTATCAGCTGTTACAGCTCATCCAAAGTAAAAAACCTCAGGCAATAATAATACGTAGGGTGGATAAGTTGTAGAAATGCTTGATATAGGCTATGCATAATAAAATGCTTTTGGTGTAACATCAATTTATTTATTAAAATCGAATAATAGTTAGATTAGATTTTAGAGTGAAATCCAAAAACCTTATCCATGTTTTTACCATTTTACAATCAAGTGATTTGTGCTATATTTTTCAACAAAGAAGTGGCTGGTATTTCATCAAAAAGTACTAATATTAATTAATATTATGATGGAGACACGTGTCAAAATCCTAATGGTTATGATAATTAATTTAATTAAAAATATTAAGAAAATATATTTAATTAAATAAGGAAGCTTAAGAATAACTCTATCGTCCTTCAAAAGCTTCTCATGTTGTACATAAGCATTTTTGTTCCTAAGGTAATCAAGGTGGCATATAGCACCTAGATAAGACCAGAAATGAGGTAACATATAAATGATAAGCAACAGCTTCATTAGCAGCTCGAGCTACTTTAGTTTATTACAAAACATGAGGGAATCTATTAATAAGGTCAATGCTCACCAAAGTCATGTCGCAAGAAATAAAATGTTTCCTCAGCTCTCAAACCTTCCTACAAGTGTCATCAGTCATCCAGATCTAACCTAAGGCATCCCTCTACCAGGTCTTAACCAAAGATAAGCCTATTCCAACAAACTAAAAGAGTATGAGCAAATGATGCAAATAGGACCGCATCAAAATTACACAAGGGAATTATCAAGATTTAATATATGTTTTTAGATTTTTTTTAATATAAAATAGAAAAGTAAAGGATATGAATGATCTATACTTGGATATGACGCATGAAAAAAAGAATCGAACTAGTTGTTTTACTTAATTGATATGGTACATGATCAAAATAAGTAATAAAATAAAATCATGAAAAAAAAAACTCAATATTACTTAAAAGGTTTTAAAACAATTCCAAGAAAACCAACAAGGCAATTGATCAATCAATGATAAAAGAAAGATTCAAGCTATCGATAACGTAACCCTAAGAACCGACCCTTATATACTCTTACAAGTCTAGCAAGGGCAAATACAGAATATAAAAAATCAAACAAATAAACTAGGAAGGTAATATTAGACTTTAGAAACATGGTGTTCAATCCTATTATGGATCATGACCACGACACATGCCATGATCTCCTTAGCCTCAATTTCTTGATCTTCTTTCTTCAACTTGATCATGATCGTTACTGGGTAGGATACGAATAACATTGTAAACCCTAGTTTTTTTAGTAATCAAGTAAACTTCGGAAACCAGAAAACGAAACCCTAAACCGATTTAGTTCAAGCTTTGTGAGAGAAACCTAGGAACCCTAGATTCGGCTTTCATTCGGTTTCATATAAAAAGAACTTTTATAAAATAATTTAATGTGGAATATTATTTTAAAGTATATTTTAAACCATAGAAAGTTTTGATTTCGAAAAATTTTTCATTCCGGGCCTTCTCGAGCTCCATTACGGAAAAGCAAGCCTCGAAACAAGAAACTCAGAAAAATATTTCAGAATACTCTTTAGAATCGAAATTTTATAAGGATTTCAAAAATATGAGTTTTATAATTTTTCGAGTTATAAAAATTACAGTTATAGCTTTTTTCCCGATTTCTTTACTACCGGTAAAGTAAATGTCTTGTCTAATATTTATTACTATTCACAAGTACAATCTACTACACACACAACCCATACCCTAGTCTTACATCCTTACAAACATTCATTATATTTTCTTTTCCAAGAAATTTTGTTTCTTAATAAATTATTACATTTAATACTTTTATTACATAAATTCCAATTTTGAAACAATTTCAATTCTCCCTCTCTCTTCCCCCTTACTTGGCCAGCGCAACCTGCCCAATTTGTCTCCAATTTTGCTTATTTTTATTTCCTTTTATTAATTAAACAAACCCTAATTCACTTCATATAAATAATCCTTAACTTTCTCTCTCCTTCACTTTATTT
Organism: Combretum micranthum; assembly: GCA_024138025.1. NCBI lineage: Eukaryota > Viridiplantae > Streptophyta > Magnoliopsida > Myrtales > Combretaceae > Combretum > Combretum micranthum. The sequence goes on along the minus strand of JAMXBD010000398.1, from coordinate 210,446 downwards.
CAATTGTTCAAAAATCTCACAAACCCTCTCTATTTTCTCTCCATTGCCGTGAGCCTCTACCCCCACCATGCACACACAACAAGCTTCATTCTTCTTCATTTCTTCACTTAAACCAACTTTAGGTGATGAATCTTAAGCCTTTCTACCATTTAATCTTGTAATAGCAAGATTATTCATGTGTATTTTCACCTTAAATCCCTATGAGCATTTGCTAGGAATAATAAAATGCTAATACATGAATATCAAGCCATCACAAGAGTAGATCTTGTGTTTGATGAGTTTTTGTTGAGATATTTTCATGTTCATGGATATAAATGTAGAGGTCTTGCATAAAAATCCATGATCAAGCTTTTAAACTCCTTTCCATGCATTATAAGTAGTGGATCTAGCATTTAGATACTCATATTATACTTGACATTCATGATCACATGGATATTTTGTGTTTTCATGCATTAATGCTCATAAAGATTTGGTCTTGTGTATATAAATGTGGTAGTTAGTGGAACTTTAGGTATATAAGACAAAGAACTTAAAAAGAAAAAGCTTTTGTTGAAAATATCTAAAGAAAAATTCGTATGACTTCAAAGCTACAATTTAAAAACCCTTGTATCAACTTTAAAACTCATGTTTTTATGTGAAAAATGAAGGGTATAGGTAATAGATATCATTAAGTAGTGATTTTTATAACTTGAAATGAGTTTTTATGAGATTAATGTATGAAACAATAAGTAGAATCTAGATGGAAAATTTTGAGTTAGTAGTCAACTTGTGAAATTCGTAATTTGGATGAAGGCTATAAGAACACCTATTATCCAAGCTCAAAATAAAATTTTATGTAATAAATGGAGTCCTTAAGTAATAGGTACCATAAAGTCTTAAATTTTAATGCGTTAAACAAGTTTTTCCCAAAGGAATCATTCAAAAATTTGATTTCTAAAAAAATTCGAATTTTTGAGTAAATCCTATTTGAAAACATATTTGCAAAGTGTAAAATGCAAATTTTTATGTAAAAATGAAGGCCTTAGGTAGTGTATGTTATGAAGACTCAATTTTAACAACTAAGATAACTAGAAATTCCTAAGAATGAATTCCAAAACACAAGTTGTCAAAGTTAGAAAACTAGATTTTTCATAAGTAGTTGTTATTGTAGTCTTGCAAAATAAAAAGTTATAAAATTTTCTTTTAGCAAAAATCGTCAGGATCATGCATACATTAAACTCCTCACATGTCATCCATGTTAGGAAATCATTCATATTTCATTTATACTTGAATTATCGAATACAAACATTTCAAACAATTACAAAACTATTTTTCGGAAATGGAGATCATTGTTGATCAGATCTGATCCTTCTGTTTCGTGACCCAAATTTTTTCAAAACTTGAAAATAATATTAGAATTAGATAGATCTTTCGAAGTAGATAGAAATCAATATATAATTTGCAAAATTTCCAGTTAAAATGACCAAGTTATGACCGTTTTAATTCGGGACTTCCGCAAATAGCTAGAATTACGATTTTGATTAGTTTTGATATATAGTTTGGATAAGTTAAGTAATGAAATACTTATTAGAGTATTTGTTCCTTGTTAGGTGATCCCGAAACTGACAAATCCTTGCCATCGAACTACTATTACTACTAAAAGACCAGCGAACCATGGCCGAGTAAGTATCACTTTCGATTTCAATTATTATTTGTGAGTGTAATGATAGTTTCATTAGATACTTGGTAAAGATAAAAATGAATATGCATGATGGGGTTAAACGGGAATTATATATGTTGATGTTGTTATGAGAATTTGAATTTAACGAATATCAAAACCGGGTGATTAATCATTGCTTGTATAGATGAATTAGGATTGATGTCTGTGGATATTGATTGATCACTTAAAAGAATTGGTATAATTGATTATTCGGAATTGAAGATGAAATTGAACTCATTCATATCACAATGGGGATGGAGCATTAGCATTTGTTGGTTTTTCGTGATCCTAAATGGTGTAAAAGTTGGTTAATCGTGATCCATAAAACGAATTATAAGTTGGTTGAACGTGAGCCTAAACGGCATCGTACCGCAGGATTCGTTAATCTGCTAACCCGAGATGGAGGGCGCAAGTCCATCCACATATGATTTTCGGCTGGTCATATATTTGTTGAATTCACGTGTTTGATTCATATCATTTTTCTGATTAATAACTTGTTTGATTTATGTGTTATAATTGTGATCATGGAAGTTTTCACTCACTAAGCTAGTATAGCTTACGCCCCTATAGTTTCTATCTATTGCAGCACGAGTTTATATGGCTTAGACCGAGACAGGCTACAGCTCAGGTACAGGAGCTAGGCGTTTCCTATAGAAGTTGTATTCATATTTGTTTAGACTTCCACAGGAAACCAAGATACTCTGGATGACTGTAATAGACCTTTAAATATTCTTTTGCGAGGGAATACCCCTAAGAATTTGTAACTTATTGCCTATGCGTTTTGATTTATTATCTAATGCTATTGAATGCCGAATTAAACTCTTTAACTCCATTGAATAGAGTATTCTATTGTTGTAAAGAGATGCCTTACATCTATACAAGACTCCCGAAAGGCTTGGATAGTAATTTGAGAGTCTTATATGGTATGTGGCAGACTGTTACGTTTAGGATACCCCTATGGGGCGTGACAAACATCACGAGAGTGATAGGGCCCATGATCTCCATCAGGCTCTAAATGCTTTGATGACAACATTCTAACAGCTTTCATCATGGGTTGCACAGAGGGCGCAATCTCTATCACAACCAGGATCACATACAGTGTGAAGGCTGTAATCTACTCTGGAACTTGATTCCTATAATATTCCTAAGGCTCTTGAAGATTTGTCCTCAATTCTTAGTCAAACTCATCTTGATACCTATCATAACCACTGAGCTCAAGAAGATTTGTTCTCTAATTTTAATAGAACTTTTCCCAAGTGATAAAATTACATTATTATAGTGAGCTTAACTTATTTTCTCTATCAAAGAAAGAAATTCTCTTTTTTTTATTAAGACAACAACAACATGGTCATGCATGAACATGAGTTTATAATTAAATAACATGACAAAAATAATCAATATGAAAGATGGAAGATAATGAAATAAGCATATAATAAAAGTCAAGTATTGGAAGTCTTAGCTTTTATCAAGACTTCCCAGACTTCGACATGGGTAAGTTCTTTAAGAAATAAGAAAACAAATAAGAAAATCATGGGACTCTTAAATTTATTTCAAGGCTTCCTAGACTTAGATTACGAACAAGTCCAAAAAAGAAAGAAGAAAAATTACTTTGATTTGATGATGACAAGTTTAAGACCAAAAAGACTAATCTTAATGAAATTGTATAAAATAAATAAATAAATTTCAAGAAAGAAATAAATAAATAAATTACATGAGCATAAGTAAAGGTTATGTTAGTGAGCTTATATACTCTAAGAAATACACACATATATACACACACATAAATATATTTAATAACATATAGAAGTTAGATTAGAGCATGAATAATATAACATAACAATATAATAAAATATTGCATGAAAAAGAATAAAACATGAACATATTGTTGCTTCCTCAACATCATGATTTTAGGAAACATACACTATGGTCATGTAATGTTGCATGAAATAAAAGAGAAACATTAGGAATTTTTACCTAAGGTTTATATGGAGAGGGCGGAAGAAGGATTTTGTTATTGGTTGTATGGAGATAGTAATGGAATGGAAAGAAAAGAGAGAGTTGGGAAGAGAAATTTAGAGAGGAAAATTAGAAAGAAAAGTTGAGAAATGATTTTGGTAGACTTTTGTTATAGGAAAAGAAAAGTATGTAAGAAGTGAAGGAAAGAAGATGTATTTTTAAATAAATGAAGAGGGAATTTAGAGAAATAAAAATAAGTGAAAAAGAAAATAAAATATGGGGAAGAGAGAGGAAGGTGGCCGGCCATATGAAGGAGAGGAGAGAGAGAGTGATAAAAAATTAATTTTAGTGGAGAAAAGTAAGTAAAGTATAAGAGAAGTTAAGTAAAAAAATAATATTGGTAATATAAATATAAGAAATAGGTTTATAAGTTGTAAGAGATAGGTTGTAAGAAAGAGTAGAGATAAATAAATAGTAATGAATAGTAAAAATAGTACAATGAATAATATACTAGACAAATAAAATAGGGTAGTAATAAAAATAAGCGTAAATGAGCTATATTAGATATATTTAGATTTCGAAAAATTTGGAAACTGATATTTTGAATCCTCATATTATTATGAGGCTAACGGTATTATTGGAATATATTTGCTATCCCGAGTCCCAAGACACATTTTTCCAGAAATGATCCCATTCAGATTCGAAATAAACTAAATTTCGACGAATTTGATATTTTTAAGCTTCGTTATATTATTACGGACTATGACCTATTATTAACTTAATTTTATTATTTAAGGTTTAGAGCGCGGGATTGCCAAATCTACCGGCTTTTTGATTTATTTGTAAGATCATAAAAATTTGAGGATTTTTTTACGACGTTATATTTTTGGTTTGAAATTTATGTTTTACTTTATTTTTATGATTTGTTTAATATTTTTTCAATTCATGGGATTGTTTAATCGTGTCTAGAGTTATGGGTCGACTCTATTTGACTTTTGGTGTTAATTGAAGTTTTTTATTCTAAAATTCACTAAAGGGTTTAAGGTTTTAGTATTTTGTCATTGAGTATTATTTGGATATATCATCTTGGTTTGCATGTTAGGGGTCAGATAGATGATTTGGTTGGCGCATGGATGGTGAATCGAATGATTGTTGGATTTTCCATTTGTCTTGAGGGTTCTCTTTTTAAGAATTTTCGTTTTTGATCCTATTTAGAATTTGATTTTAACTTAGGTCAGTTTTCAGGCTTTTAGTTTTTGGTGCTTAAATCTAGAATTATTTTATTAGAGTTATGGAAAATTCAGGGGTTTACAGATTCAATCTGCTCAGGATCATATACATGACCAACGTGAGAAGAGGACTATGTTGATGAATAGGGAGATGATAACATCAGCTTTAGATTTAAGGACACAACTTCAACAAGCTTGGAAAGATGATGGGAATCGTTTCACGGCTTCAACTATCGGTCTAGGAGTGAACAAAGATAAATTGAGGAAGGACACAAGACGTGAGTTCAAGCCAGGAAGAAATTAAGAAACTGTAGCAACTGAAGGCTGGTTATGTAGCAGTCCAATGCCGACGGCCTTGTCTTCAAAGCTGGCGGCATACCCTAAAAGCTGGCGGTATTCAATATACATCATGGGCAAAGAAGATGGCGTGATAGCTTTAGGTATTTGTTTCTCCTAGTACATCGGCTTAAGGTCGGTGATGTTTACCTTCAATGCCGGTGGCATTGAACTCTAGGCCAGCTGCATACCTAGTCGACCTACGATAAAAAACATAGATTTTTCTTTATTTCGTATTTGAGTTTATTTTCTTGTTGGGAATACTATATATACTCTCTTTTAATGAATCATAATTAGTTTTTGAGATATTTGATATTTGTTATTGAGAGTTTTTCTCAAGTTTCTCTTATCAATCATTATGTTGATTGAGGTGAGATTTATTATTCTCATCAATCCCTTGGATTGTGGCAAACACACCATTCGATTCCACTTGTGTGTAATATCAAGTGAGAGCGAATGTAGTTGGGGTTATTCCTAGTGCATAATATCCTTAAATAACACTGTCCATATCAATTTCTTACATCCTAAATCCATATACTACGAAAAAAAAACCAAATTACAAATATGTGTCTAATTTATGATTTACGGTATCAAGGGTTTTAGGTACATCATAATTTGGTATCAGAGGTATTAGGCACATCACTAGCACCAATAACATTGGTTTTGAATGACGAAAACAAGATGGAATACAACTATTCAATGGTGTAACAACACTCTTTCCTCCAATAGCCAATTCACAAATAGGCCACATAAAGTACTACTCGCATTACTATACTACCACCCCAAAATCGAATACTTCGCTAATATATATAACTGCTTGTATGACTTCAATGGACATTAACAATTAACTCATATGACTCCATAGGAACAATAATATTATGCCTCTTTTTAATTTTTGGTAACCTCATCAATGCATCAAGATATAATGGACGAATCGTAGGAAGATGAACATAGAAATACCTATAATGCTCATTATCAACTTCACAATCTACACTACCAAGAATATTCACTAGTATCTCACAATCTTCCTCTGAACTCTCTTCATGAGCTTCATCGCTAACTTTGTCAACTAAACAATCATGTTCAACACAATCATTTAGGGAGTTAATTAGTTCTAAGGCCTCTAGTAGTTTTGTCTTCTGCATTTGTTCAAACATTAAAATAAAAAATTCTTCTAACATGGTAATTTGGATAGCATTCTCTAATGATATAAAACTTTGACAACTAACACTCTCAACAATATCAGATTTCAAGCCATTCACAAATCTATTGATGGTGTATATAAGAGGCTCAAATACTTCACTATGCTTGATGAGAGTTTTAAATACTTTGGCATTTTCTCTAATCTTCATAAATCCTTGTGTAAGCCCCTAGATTTTTCAGTAAATATAAGCAAACCCTAAGGACCGGAAGTTAAATCGGAACCCTAGAGTTAACCTAGTTCTATGTTTAGTATGGTGAATTTAGATCCGGTAATCCCGTGTTCTTTAACCCTAGACAACAAAATTAAGATAATTGTCGAAAATTATTCGTAATAATATAGAAAAGCTTAAAAATATCAGATTCGCAATTTTCTAGTGTCTTTCGGATCCAAACGGGATCAGTTTTCAAAAATCATGCCCCGATGCACCAGATAGTGAAAATATTCCAACAATACTAATAGATCGTAAAAATATAAGGTTTTCAAAAATATCAGTTTTATAATTTTTTGATAACTAAAAATATCGGATATAGGCCGTTTATGCGTATTTTCTTTACTACCAGTATTTTAATTGTCTAGTCTACTATTCATTACTATTTATCTATCTCTACTTTTTCTTACACTCTATTCATACACACTACCATACCTATAACTTACAATTTACTTTTCCCATACAACTTTAATTACATCACACTTTACACATTACTTCTTTTTATTACAAAGCAACAAAATAAATCATTTTCTCTCTCCTCTACAAGGCAAACCGATGCCCCCCCTCTCTCTATCAATCTCAATTTATTTTCTTTTCCAATTTACTTAATTACATCTAATTTCCATTCCAAAACTCTATAAATACCCACTTCCTTCTTCATTTTTTCACATAACTCATTTCCTACTAAAACTCTACCAAAATCACTCCATAAAATCCCTCTCTCAAATTCTCACCCAAATTCTCTTTTCTCTCTATAAAACGCTTTCCCACATATTACTACAACCCATTCTATTCCTCTTCAACAAACACATAACCTTACGTAAAAGTTTCTTACACACACTCATGGTGTTCATACAACTTAGCATGAGCTTAGTGTATGTTTCTTAGATTCATGAGACTTAAAGAAGCAACAATATGTTCATGATTTATTTTTGTTCATGTTCCTATTTTACATTATGTTATTATTGTTATTATGTCGTTGCTATTATCGTTATTATTATTTGCTTTAATCTAACTTCTATATAGTATTATGTATATTATGTATATATATTTCTTTAGAGCATATAAGCTCCCTTGTTGTTTATTTATTTCTATGCTTTGTATTTTATTTATTTATTTCATGCTATTATTAAGACTAGTCTTAGACTTGTCCTTATCAAGTCAAAACAATTTTCTTTCTTTTCTTTTCTTTTCTTTTCCTTTTGGGACTAGTCTATTCTTAGTCTCGGGATACCTTGATGAAGCTAAGGTTCCTAATACATGACTTTATTATTATGCTCTCATTTATTATTATACATATCTTATCTTATTATGTGATATTGTTATATTTCTCATGTCTACATAATCTCATTCATGCATGAACATATTGATATTGTCTCAACAATAATGAAAAGGAGTTTTCTCAAGTAATAAAAATAAGACTGTCTTTAAACATAAATTTTGTCACATAAGAAATGATTTTTCTATGAAAACTTAAAATTTTATCTTAACAAATATTTTGTAAAGTTAGATAAGTTTAGCACAAGTTTTAGTAATAATACTATATGGGATTTTATCAAGAAACACATAAAATAAAGTTATCACAAACTCTTTTTTCAAACCAAGAAAATAAGAAAGTTTCTTTAAAATTGATTCTTTGTTTAACAAAAGTTTTCTTAAACTCATATGTAAAGCTTTCATCAACATACTAAGGTTTAGATAAGTTTTACAAAATTATCAAACAATAACCTTTCCAAGATAAGCTTTCCTTAGGAAATAAAAATAATAAATAACTTATAAGATCATTGATATTATTTATTTAAAGTGGATCTAATTTTAGAAAAACTTTAGAACACATAACCAAGAAATATTTAGAAAAACTGCATTTTTCAAACACTAAGAATAAAGTTTTAGGAATCTTAACAAGATCAAAATTACTTTTTAAAATTTAATTATTCTCAATAACTAAGAAATAGAGTTAAAAGAAGGAAATACTCACTTATAATAATTTAGGAAATTTTCCCAACAAAACAAAAAAAAAACAATGAAATTTCTTTTTCAAGTTTTAGCATAATCTCACTTTTAAAGACACATTGTTTTACAAAAATCATTGTTGAGACAACACCACTAAATTCATGCATATAATTTTAGTATATATATATATATTCAAAAGATTTTTCAACCATACAAATAACTATAATTTTGTACAAGAATTTTTTAATAGAGAAAAGTTTGAAAACTTGAGTTTTGAATTTTGGAATTTTCTCAACAATTCTGTAAGTCACTATTCCAAGACCCAAATGACTTCTTTTAATAAAAATAACCTTAGAAATGGATAGATTTTTTCGAGTTGGTAGAAATCGATATTTAATATGTAAAATTCCAAGTTAAAATGAGCAAGTTATGATCATTTTAAGTTGGAATTTCCATTCATATGATTTTTGACGAATCAATAAGATAGAATTAGAAATTTGAGTAGATCTTGGATGAAATACTCACTTCGGGTATTTCTTTTGTTTAGGTGTCGAGGACCAAGATCTTCTCTTCCCCGAAGATTACTTCGATTCATAAAAGAGCACTATGGACGAGTGAGTTTCCTTTACGTTTATGTATTCACGCATGTGCTTGTAGAATAAAACACTAGATGTTAGGAAAAGATAAAATTGATATGCATGTGGGGTTATCACGCCCCAAAGGGTACCCTAAACGTGGCAGTCTGCCATATACAATATTAAAGCCTAAGAATGACTACCTCAGTCACGCAAAGGCTTCCATACTATGTACAAGGCGTCTAACACATGGAGGAGACACATCGGAGTTATACATTTTATGTTGATACAACTTGAGTAACAATGTAAAGGAAATTCAATTCACTACACTTCAAATACAAATCATTATGCTTCAATTACAATTCATCAAAAGATTTCACTACATCAAACTATTACAAGGCAGTTCACAGAACCTAGCAATTATCTTCAACAATTCTTATTTCCTGCCAGAATCTCGAAGTCATTCTCGGCTCAACCATCTCGGCCCCCACTTGGCATTCTTGAGATAACCTGTTCATTCAAACATCTATTAGGGTATAAGCTACACTAGCTTAGTGAGAATTCCCTTAATTCCGTACCATAACAAGCATGTTATAAATCATCCATATGCTATGCATGAACAAACACGTGAGCAAACAATTATGTATGGGTATCCGGAACCCATACACATAATAGATTTACACCTCCGTATCTTGGGTTAGGGATGGTATTAAAAGTCTACACGACCGCTGTTAGTCCCCGAGCCCCCCGGCTCATAGCACTCGACTCGGCTAGGCTCACACATGGAATGCATCCCCGGTGCGCCTTAGTTCCCTATAAATGAGCTCTGATACCGGGTCTCATCCAAACAAGTCCTCGGACCATACCGATCGACCTGGGTAGGAGTAGCATGCTACCAAATGCAATATGTCCGATGCGATGCATGAACAATTTAATTTTTTCGCTTAGGTCAAAGTATTCATACATTCTTTAGAGTGACCAATCAATATCATACACATAACAGAAATAATACGAACAGTGCAGTTATCCAATTGAATCATGGTTTCGATATGCTTTAGTATTCTTTGGCATACATATATCAAAATCTCATCATCTATCCCATCCCCATTCATATCGATTTTTATCTTGTTCCTATAATTCTAATGCAATTAGCTACAAGCACAAACAAGGTAACAAAATAAGAAGAAGACTCACTCGGCCATTGGATCACCGATCTTTTAGTAAAAGTAATCCGGTGGTAGGGAATCGTCGATTTCGAGGTCACCTAAAAAGAAGAAATACCATAATAAGTATTTCATCACTTAACTAATCCAAACTATCCTATAAAAACTATTAAATTCGTAATTCTCATCTTAAGCGGGAATTCCAACTTAAAACGGCCATAACTTGGTCGTTTTAACTCGGAATTTAGCAAATTATATATTGATCTCTATCTACTTCAAAATATCTATCTAATTGTAATATCATATTTAAGTTTTGAAAACTTAGAAGCTTTGAAAAGATTGGATCAGATAAGAACAATAGCAAATTCCAATTCCGAAAAATAGTTTTGTAAATGTTTGTAATGTTCCTATTACATAAATCAACTATACATGCAATGTTGATGATTTCCTATCATGAATGACATGTTATGAGCTTGATGTATGCATACTTTTGACAATATTTTCTAAAAGGAGATTTTAGAAACTTTTTATTTGTAAGATTCCATGGCTATTTACTTTTAAGAAAACTAGTTTCCTAACTTTGATAACTCACTTGTGTTTTAGGATCAATTCTTAAGAATTTCTAGTTATCTAGGTTAGAATTGAATCTTCATTATATCTATTACTTAAGACCTTCATTTCTACATAAAAATTTCCATTTTACAATTTGTAAACATGTTTTCAAGTAGGGTTGATTCCAAAATCCGAATTTTGTAAATATTATTTTTGTGGTGATTTCTTTAAGAAAAATAATTTGACACTTAAAATTAAGGCTCAACCATATCTAGCCACTAAGGATTTTATTTCTTTAATAAAACTTCTATTTTGAGTTTGGAAAGTAAGTGTTTTCATGCCATTACTCCATTATTACGAATTTCTTAAAAGGTCAAGCAACTCAAATTTTCCTACTTTATTTCTACAAATGCATCATGCATATATGTATTACCTACAAGCTATTGTTACGAAGGTTATGAGATGATCTACCTATATTTATACATATAGTACCAAGAATTTTTTTTGAAAACTTTTGCTTTGCAAAACTTTGAATTTTACTAGACTTAAGAAAAATAGTTTTTCTTCTTGTAAAATCATGCTTGCTTTTATCAAAACTCAACCTTGATGACCTATATAACCATCCTCTTCATTATTTAAAAAAAAACCTTCATTTTGGGGTTAGAAAATAGGTGTTTAAATAGGTGGTTTGCTTAAGTACGAATTTTATAAAATTTTTAAAGAATGAAAACATTGTTTAACTTATTCTTGGAAACCATTTATTGTTCTAAGGTTATTTTGATAAACCTTTTTTATCCTTGTCAAAACTTGGTTTTTGTTATATATATTCCTTAGGACTTCCATTTTCCTATAAAAATTATCATTTTGGTATTTGGAAATAGGTGTTTAAATGGTGGCTATTTTCAAATCCGAATTTTGAAAAATTCATTTGAGTTTGTTTTCTTTGTAAAACTCATTTAGTCTTTCAAAAACCATTTCCTAATCAAACCTACCCCTTAAGGCTTCCATTTCTTTAATAAAAGTCTTGTTTTGAAGTTGAAAAATGGGTTTTCAAAATTGGTCTTGGTTGAGATCCGAATTTACCAAATTTATTTTTGGACATATCTTTTGATCAAATCCATCTAAACTTATGAAAAATCATCCTTTACATATCCTATCTTAAGAGCTTTCCATTTCTTAGATAAAAACTTCATTTTTGAGTTGGAAAACATGTTTTTAACCTAGGCCTTGGCCTAAATCCGAAAATAAGATTTTTATTTTGAAAACAACTTTTGAAAATCACCTTTGATTCTTGTAAAAAGAAATCTTGATGATATACATCCACTAGACCTTTGTTTTCTCAACTAAAACTTTTATTTTGAGACTTGGAAAGTGGTTTTTAAATATGGGTTTTGCTAAGATACGAATTTCACTATTTTTATTCAAGTTCAAATCTAAGATTTACACATAATATGAACATGAATATAAAAAAAATGCATGGTAGCAAACTATAAACTCATAGATCTAAACTTTACTCCTCAAAATCATTCATTTATGATATCTATTCCTTAAGCCCTTCATTTTAAATGAAAAATACACATTTTGAAGTTGAAAAATAGCTTTTCTAAATATGGTTCCCTTTTTATCCGAATTTTCAAAAATGATTTTTGTTGAAACTAAAATAGATCTTGAGCTTTCTAAAACTTTTCTACTGTCATCAAGCTATTAGAAGTTATTTAAGAAAATAAATCAAAAGTTTAATGCATTTATGAACCTAAAACACTAGATCTAGTTTACTATACTAGTTATAAATACATGAACACTAAGATAGTTATGTGAATGATGAATATATGCATAAATCATTAGCAATAACAAATAGCAACTCATATAACAAGATCTAAAGCATAAACAAAGTCAAAGCTACAAGAAAAAGTTAGATCTACAAAATATAACTACTTTTAGCAAGAAAATAATAATGATGCAAGAGAATAATCATGGAGAAGAGGAGTGTTTCATTTTGGCATCATCATCCTTAGCTTTTTAAGCTTATGGAAAGTCATTTGATGCATGAAACTCTCACCATACCTTACATATATCATCTATGGAAGCTTAAGAAGAAGGTATACTTAGAGAATCTTCAAGAATGGAGTGTGGAAGTGATTTTTTTAGATGGGGGCAGCTTGTGTTCTTGCAAGAACAAGAACAAAAGAAGAAAGAAAGAGAGGAAAAGAGAGAGTAAGCAGTGTAGGGTTTCAAAGGAATGAATGGATGTAAATGAGAGGCATTAAACAGAGAGAAATGAGTGTATTAATTAAAAGAGAAAAAAATAAAACAAAGGCAGCAAATGAAGAGGGGTTGCACGTGAAAATGGAGAGAAGAGAGAGAGAAATTTAGTTAGCTTTTGACTTGGAATTGTAATGTAATTAATGTGTAAGTGTAACTTCTTGAAGAAGGGTTTAAAATAGGTTTATTTAATTAAATTGGGGGCATTTCAAGGGAAAAAAAAGGCAGCAAAAGAAGTCAAATTTTCTACCATGAAGTGTGGAATAAAGTGTAGAAAGATTGAAGTGAAAAAGAAGTGATATGTGAAAGATATACTTAAAGGTATGGGTTGTAAGAGTACTTTCTTAATAAAATAAAATAAAAATAGAAAATTCATTCCAAATATTTGTAGCAGATTTTTCTTAATAAAAATAACACAATTAATTAATTTATTTTAGTGAATTATCAAATAAGTTACCTGTATGATCAAAATACGCGAATATGAGTTATAAATGATCTTTTTGTAACCCGAAAAATTCAAAAAAATTATTTTATGAAAATAAAAATATTTTTCAAATATTTTTAAATTATTAAATTAATTTATTTTATTTTTAGTATCGGGTCTTACACAGAAACTGATCCCGTAAAAACCCAAAACGAACTAAATTTTGGAAAAACAGAACTTTCCATAATATATAAAATATTTATCTAAAAATATAAGGCTTTATAAGAATAATAAAATTATGTAATGAAATAGAAGTGAATAGTACAAAAGACTAGTTAATTACCAGTAGTAATGAAATACGGATATAATCGCAAAATCAGATAATTCTAGTTATCGAAAAATTATAAAACTTATATTTTTGAAATCCTTATGAAAATACGAGTCTAATGGTATTAATGGTATATGTTTGATATCTCAAGCCTCGAGACGCTTTTCGAAGTCAGTATTGAACGGGTTCGAAATAGGTCAAAAATTTACCAATCTGATATTTTTAAATGACCTTATATTACTACGAGCTATTCTACACACTTAAAATACACCTCGGCCTCTAGGGTTAAGAGTGAGAGATTGCCGGACTAAAACTACTATAGTTCACTTAAGGTTTCCAAGTGATTTTCTGGTTTAGGTCTATGCCAATTTAGAAACTGACGTTTTATGTTTATACGACATATTTAGCTTGGGAAATTTATTTTAAATTTTATTTTTGTAAGTATTTAATAACTCTCAACGTTTTCGGAATTCTTGAATTGAGTTTTATTTCCGAAGGTTTATCGTTATTTACTTTTTCATAATTTGTTTTTGCGTCCTCTATTACCCGATTTTACAATTTGGAGTTAAATATAGAATTTGTCGTACGTAGTGGTTTTGAATTTGAAGACTGTTGAGTTCTTATTTTATTTTTAAGGAATCTCATTTTCTCAAGATTAAGAAATTTCTAGATTCGCTCGTGATTTATGACATGTCGGAGTTTGGTTTTAATTTAGAGTCATTTTTAGAGTTTAACTTCGATGTTTATTTTGGAATTATTTATTGAAATTATCCCGAGCTTACAGAGGTATCATTAGAATTATGAATGTGAATGGTTATGTGCGATCAATGAACGATAAGTATATCGGAACCCGATCTGTGATTGATATAATTGTTTTATGTATGTATTGCTATGTGTGCAAATTATTGCTTGATCGCTTTAAATGAATTAATGTTATATTGAAATCACCATATAATAAATTGTTCATGCATATCACTTAGAATATCATTTCGAAATTTTGCTACTACTCCTTAGCGTGGGGCCGGAAAGGTAAGCTGCCTAGCTACATCTTAAGGATTTAGAATATTTGGGGAATACGACCTCGAGTTGTAGCGGAGCTAGATCGATCGCTTTGGGTATGGAAAGCCCGGAGACTAGTAGTAAGGTTCGTTGGAACCCCAAGACGGGCGCAAATTTTAAAGGAGGTCATTTGGGCCCCAATTCAAATCATTCCCAAACCACCGATGGAGGAGTAAATCCATCATACATACGAAATCGAATAGTCGTATGTAGTGTTTGATCATATGGTTATTGCATTTCATATGCTTGTTTAATGAATTTAGTTGAATGCTTGTTATGATTACTTTTGCGTAAGGAATATCTTACTAAGCTAGTTATGCTTATACCCCTATAGACTTTTAATATTACAGGATTGTATTTTGTACCCAAGACCATCTTGATCATCCGAGTAGAATCTTTATTTTGAGAAGCTTTTGGAGGAACTTTGTTTTGAAATCTTAGAGTAGATTTCTTCTAAAATCTTTTAGCTTTAGTTATTTATCTTAGTAAGACCATGTTGTTATGGAAATTATCAGGGGAATGCCCCTTAGAAATTGTAAGACTTTATATTTTAATGAAATATATGAAGTGTTGTTTTGTATGTTCCCCTGCCAATATCTTAAAATGCATTACTCCATCGGTCTCCCTTTGATGTGAATGTTCGCCTTATACCGATAAAAAAGCTTTCTAGTAACTGAGGTAGTCATTCTTAAGTTTTAATATTGTGTACGGTGGGCTGTCACGTTTAGGGTACCTATTGGGGCGTGACAGTTTAAATTGGTATCAGAGCATCAAGATTAGGGAAAGAAACAATAAGTTTAGAAGTAGAAGTCTTAAAGATAGGATAAGTTTAAGATTAAGCCATAAGAGTTTTAGGAAGAATCCTAGAATTATAGAAAGTGGAATATATGGGAAACCACATGTTTTATGACTATACCTAAGATATGTAGATGGCCATAGAACTAGTTTATACCCTTAAGAAGAATAGGTAGATTTTCAAACCGTTTTAAGCCTTAAGAAAACACAACCCTTGTAAGTTGCAGTTAGTAAGAAAACAGAGTTAACTTGCTTTTTGATAATGGAACTAAAAGAAAAAAATGCTTACGTAAAAGACTATAAAACCAACCTTAGGTAACATCGGAAACGAATCTCATAGGCACCATCAAAGGATCGAAGGCAAGGATATTCTTTCAAGAAGCCAGAAGTGGGAAGAAGGCGAAACCAACCCTGGATTCCCTCAGATCTCAACGGAAGGATCAAGAAAAGAAGTAAATAGCCACGATGAGAAGGAAAGCGTCCCATTCACCCAAGACTTAACGCCTTAGTTGTTAAATCGCAATTAATTAAAAGTGTAGTAAAATGTTTAAAAGACAACAAGTGACCTAATGATTTCTTAATAATGTGATTCTTTTGTTTTGTTTTTATGGTATTTATATTATTTCTTTTTGTGAGCAAAATTCCTGATTTTGATTTCTTACTTTATGATTTCTTTGTAATGTGTATTTGAATTTCTTGATTTCTTATTAAGCTTTTTCTAATTTCTATTTTGCGATTTTATTTCCTTAAGTTTTGTATTTTTATCTAAATTTCTAGTCTTTATATTTGAGATTTTTGTGGTTTCCGTAAACGTTAGAATAGAGCGTTTAATAGAAAACTAAAATCTAAACGATTAAATAGCCGTCCAAGAAGGCGTAGAAATAGGGAGCAAAGAGATTCCAACGAAGTACCAGCTGAACAAGGAGTACCTTCGCAAAACCAACCGAAGAATAATCCTGCTTCTACCTCGAACTAGCAAAATGACTTTGCGGCTGCCTTTGGACAAATGAACCAGTTGTTGACTATTTTGATTCAGCAACAAAATCAAAATATTCTAGCTCCTGCTCCACCTCAAAATGCTCCTGAAGCTACGGTAGAAGCACCGGGCGAATAATCGCATGCCGCGCCATCTCCACCACCGAGATCACACCGAAACTTGCTGGTCGACTTCATCAAAAGTAACAGCTACTTCGATGGAGTCTTCAGAAAACCAGATGAGGTCGAAAACTGGTTGGCTCAAGTTGAAAGATCGTTTGATGCTTATGAGCTGCCCCACCATTTAAGAGTCAGTTATGGGACGTTCTTGCTGAAATTTAATGCCCAAGAAGAACACCAGTGTCTGCTATGTGTGTAAGTAGCCACGACACTTTGCAAATGAATGCCCTAAGAGGAAAAGTGCTCTAGTGAACTCGTCCAACACCTCGGGAGGATCTACCCTTGTCGAAACCAACAATGGCAACGGAAATGGGAACCGCTCTAGCACCTCGATGCATGGAATGAGAGTTTACAACCTGGAAGGCCAATAGACGTGCGAGGAAGTTGATGATGAGGAAGAAGGATGTGAGTTTGTTGCCTTAGAGGGAGACGAAGGTTATGATTATGGACTTGTTGCAGGTTAGCCTTAACCTTAAGCTATCGTTTTGTTTGTTTATAATATCTTTTTACGTTATCGAATCTATAACAATAGAAATCTTATATCTCTTTAGCTTAAAGCTTTAGAAAAGTTAAGATATGTGTAGTATGATTAGTAACTAGTGCGTGTTGAACATAGGAAATATACGAGTAGCTAGTGAGACCGCTTATGCCTTATTTGATACCGGAGCCACCCATTCGTTTATCACCCCTAACCTTGCTAAGAAGACCGGTTTACCTATAGTCACCACCGCTACAAGCTTCAAGATAAAGACACCCACGGGTAGCGTCATAACCACCCGAGAGATGTTGAAGGAATGTCCTTTAGAGATACAAAGACACCATACGACAAGTGACTTGATTGTGTTGGAGATGAATAAGTATGAAGTAATTCTTAGCATGAGTTGGTTGACTCGTATTAAAGCCACAGTAGATTGTCGGGAGAAGAATGTGAATTTTAAGGATGTAAACGGGAAGGATATTGAGTTCAAAGGAGAATCTGTTGTCGTAAGGAGACAAAGATTAAGTTCGCTCGAGTTAGTGACGAATGAGGAGGAGATTGACCAACAAGTCAATGCAATAGAAGAAGAAAGCGAAGGACCAAAGGTGGAGGATATACCTATAGTTAATGAGTTTCCTGATGTTTTTCCTGAGAAATTACTTGGATTGCCACCAAAGAGGGAGATTGATTTTGAGATTAGCTTAATGCCAAATATCGAGCCAATATCAAAAGCTCCATACCACATGGCACCGGTAGAGTTGAAGGAACTCAAGAAGCAATTGCAAGAGCTTCTGGATCAAAGATTTATTTACCCAAGTGTATAACCATGGGGAGCACCAGTTTTGTTCGTTAAGAAAAAGGATGGGTCTATGAGGTTATGTATCAATTACCGAGTGTTGCATAAGGTTACAATCAAGAATAAGTATCCATTGCCCTGGATTGATGACCTCTTTGATCAGTTGCAAGGAGCAAGTGTGTTTTCCCGCATCGACCTGAGGTCCGAATACCATCAGTTAAGAGCAAACTGGAAGATGTACCAAAGACCGCTTTTCAGACTCGTTAAGGACATTACGAGTTCTTAGTAATATCTTTTGGTTTAACAAATGCACCTGCTACTTTCATAGACTTGATGAATCGAATCTATAAGCCCTTGTTGGATAAGTGTGTTATAGTTTTCATTGATGACATTTTGGTCTACTTAACTACACGAGAGCAACATAAGGAACACCTTCGTATAGCGCTTCAGACGTTAAAAGAACATAAGTTGTACGCTAAGTTGTCAAAGTGCGACTTTTGGTTGGATAATACATCTTTTTTAGGACATGTCATTTCAGGAGATGGCATATCGGTTGATCCTAAAAAGATTAAAGCAGTGGTGGAGTGGAAGCAACCGAAGACGGTAACGGAAGTAAAAAGCTTTCTTGGTCTAGCTGGCTATTATCGAAAGTTCATAAAGAATTTCTCGACTATAGCCAAGCCGTTAACATAACTTACTCAAAAGAATGAAAAGTTTATCTGGATCGATAAAAGAGAAAAGAGTTTCCAAGAGCAAGAGCTCAAGCAAAAGCTTGTATCCACACCGATACTCGTTTTGCCAAACCCTAAGAAGCCTTATATAGTGCATAGTGACGCATCAAGAAATGGTCTCGGATGTGTGTAAATGCAAGAAGGAAAAGTGATTGCTTATGCTTCACAACTGTTAAGACTGCATGAGCAAAATTATCCAACACATGACCTGGAGCTAGCTGCCGTTGTTTCCGCACTCAAGATATGGAGACATCACTTGTATGGACAAAGATGCGAAATATATATTTGGATCACAACAGCCTCAAGTACCTATTCACTCAGAAGGAGTTGAATATGCGACAACAGAGATGGTTGGAGCTCATAAAGGATTATGATCTTGGAATTGATTATTGTCTAGGAAAAGTTAATGCTGTCGCTGATGCCTTAAGAAAGAACCATGAGGAAGTTGCCGCTTTATTGACCTACCAAAAGGAGTTGGTAAGAGAATTCGAAAGGCTGAGTATCGAGTTCATTGGACAAGATGTGGAGGTGGAAATATCTAACTTGGTGATGGAACCAACCCTTGTGGAACGGATTAAAGAAGCTCAACAGTATGATGAAGTCATACAAATGATCAAAAGAGAAGTGCAAGCAGAGAAGTATACTGACTTCACTATAGATGAAGAGGATGTAGTGAGGATGAAAGGAAGGCTATGTGTGCCGATGATAAGGAAATGAGAAGGGAAATCATAAGTAAAGCTCATAACTCGGGATATACAGTACACTTGAGAGGAACTAAGATGTATCAAGATCTTAAGAGCCACTTTTGGTGGAATGGAATGAAACGGGATGTGGCTGATTATGTGATGAAGTGCCTAATTTGTCAACAAGTAAAGGTGGAAGACCAAAAGCCAGGAGGATTGCTAAAGCCTTTGCCAATACTCGAGTGGAAGTGGGATCAAATCTCGATGGATTTTGTGTGTAGACTACCAAGAACATCGATAGGATATGATGCAATATGGGTCGTGGTAGATCGTTTGGTGAAATTGGCTCACTTCATATCAATCAACATGACATACTCGATGGACAAGCTAGCCAAGTTATACATAAAGGAAATAGTATGTTTGCATGGAGTACCCGCCAGGATTGTATCAAATCGAGACCCCAGATTTGTATCTAAGTTTTGGAAGAGTTTATAAAGGTGTATGGGGACAAAGTTACATTTTAGCACGGCTTATCACCCATAAACCAATGGACAATCGAAATGGAAAATCCAAACCCTAGAAGACATGTTGCGTGCTTGTGTTATGGAATTCAAAGGGAGTTTGCTCATTTGCCACTCAGAGAGTTTTCTTACAACAACAGCTACTACTCTACCATACAAATGCCGCCATATGAAGCTTTGTATGGACGACATTGTAGGTTGCCTCTGTTTTGGGATGATGTGGAAAAGCTTCCTATTGGACCATATTTAGTGCAAGATGCAGCAGATAAAGTAAGAATAATCAAAGAACGAATGAAAGAGGCCTATCGCCTAGCCTTGCCGCCAAACCTGTTGGGAGTACACAACATGTTTCATGTATTGGTTTTGCGTAAGCATGTAATGGATCCAGATCGAGTAGTGGAATTGGAGCCTATGTTGCTAAAGGAGAACCTCACTTATGAGGAACACCCAGTGCAAATTTTGGATGGAAAAGTCCAAAAGCTACTGAATAAGGAGATCAAATATGTCAAAATCTTTTAGAGGAATCATACCCATGATGAGGCAACTTGGGAGGCTGAGGATGAGATCCAACACAAGTATCTGAATCTATTCGAGGAATTAGGTACGATAGTCAAGTTTTGAGTCAAAAACTTTCTTTAAGGAGGGTAGGTTATAAGCCCCTAGATTTTTCGATAAATATAAGTAAACCCTAAGAATCGGAAGTCGAATCGGAACCCTAAAGTTAACCTAGTCCTATGTTTAGTCAAGTGAATCTAGATCCGATAATCCTGTGTTCTTAAAGCCTAGACAACGAAATTAAGATAATTGTCGAAAATGGTTCGTAATAATATAGAAAAGCTTAAAAATATAAGATTCGCAATTTTCTAGTGTCTTTTGGATCCGAACGGGATCAATTTTCAAAAACCGTGCCCCGATGCACCAGATAGTGAAAATATTCCAACAATACCAATAGAATTGTAAAAATATAAGGTTTTCAGAAATATCAATTTTAGAATTTTTTGGTAACTAAAAATATCGGATATAGGCCGTTTATGCGTATTTCTTTTACTACCAGTATTTTAATTGTCTAGTCTACTATTCATAGTACTATTTCTACTATTTATTACTATTCATCTATTTATACTTTTTCTTATACTCTATTCTTACACACTACCATACCTATACCTTATAATTTACCTTCCCCATACAACTTCAATTACATCATACTTTACACATTACTTCTTTTTATTACAAAACAACAAAATAAATCATTTTCTCCCTCCTCCACAAGGCAAACCGACGTCCCCCCCTCTCTCTATCAATCCCAATTTATTTTTCTAATTTATTTATTTACATCTAATTTTTACTCCGAAACTCTATAAATACCCCATTCTTCCTTCATTCTTTCACACGACTCATTTCCTATTAAAAATCTACCAAAATCACTCCATAAAATCCCTCTCTCAAATTCTCACTAAAATTCTCTTTTCTCTCCATAAAACCCTTTCTCACATATTACTACAACCCATTCTATTCCTCTTCAACAAACACATAACCTTACGTAAAAGTTTCTTACACACACTCATCATGTTCATACAACTTAGCATGAGCTTAGTGTATGTTTCTTAAACTCATGAGAGTTAAAGAAGCAATAATATATTCATGATTTGTTTTTGTTCATGTTCTTATTTTACATTATGTTATTATTGTTATTATGTTGTTGTTGTTATTATTATTATTATTTGCTCTAATCTAACTTCTATATAGAATTATGTATATATATTTCTTTAGAGCATATAAGATCACTTCTTGTTTATTTATTTCTATGCTTTGCAATTTATTTATTTATTTCATGCTTGTATTAAGATTAGTCTTTCTAGTCTTAGACTTGTCCTTATCAAGTCAAAACAATTTTCTTTCTTTTCTTTTCCTTTTAGGACTAGTCTATTCTTAGTCATGAGATACCTTGATGAAGTTAAGGTTCCCAATACTTGACTTTATTATTATGTTCTCATTTATTATTATACATATTGAAATAGCCATGAATTCCTTAAATTGCATACTAAAGTGTTATTGGAATGAAAAATATATATATGTGTGCTTAGTTAATGTAATTAGTGAATGCGTTAATTTATATGTGTATAGTATTATGAATTTAATATTATTGTTGATATCTATAAATGTGTGTATAGTGTAATGAATGTGTGTGTCTTTCTTAAATTAATATGCATGTGTTATGTTTAGAATTTAGTAAATTTACTTTTGAATTGTTTAGATGTATGACTAAATTTTTGTAAACCTTAGACCCACTTTTTAAGCTTAAATTCAACCCAAATGCATTTGAAATTTGCCTAAATTAATTCTAGGACAAATATACCCCTAATGGCTAAGTTTGGATGATAATTGACTTGATTTAGACTTGTTTTTGACCTCTTTTTGGGCAGCCCTATTTACCATCCGAATTTTCATCTTCTTTCTTTCTTCCTTTCTCATCCCAAAATCTTAAACCCTTAGCCAAGATTCAATACAAGCTTTAGGATTTGAATATTATTCCAAGCCAAGATTTAGTCATGTGAGTTTAATACAAACTTTACTTTTTATTTTATGTTCTATATTATATTGTTTGTAAATGTTAGAATATATATGATTTTGAGGTAATAATTGGTGTGGAATTGAATTGGTGCATTGTTGATAGTTTGAATGGGATTACGTGGCTAACAGAGTGGTAATTTGTATCTTATAGGAGTGTGGATGTGTGGGGATGAGTGTTATGGGAGATTGAAGGATTGAGTAGTTAAGATGTGAATTTGAAGTGTAATTAGTGTTTTGATGCTTAGAAGTAGGATTCATGTTGTTAGGATGGTATTTGGATCCTATAACAAGCTTTGGAAAGTTTGAATTTAGTTTGGAGAATTTTTGAAAAAAAAAAATGAACAATGTTGTAGTAAAATAGGGGAATTCAAAAATAATTTTCGTATAGGCTAAAATTTGAACGTACGCCGCATCTGGGGATTCTACGCCGCCGGCCTAGAGGCGGTGTTGAAAGCCCACAGAATCAAATTTCTTAAGGCTGACCAAACGTCGCCGGCTTTCGCTGGAAAAGTCAGCCGGCGTTCATCCTTTTACATTATACGCTGGCTGCTGGAAATCAAAGCCGCCGGCATGTGTCAAAGCTGCCAGCGTATCTGGGTAAGCGGACGGCTTACACCTCTCTGGACGTTTTGAAAAATTTTGAATTTGGATTCTACGCTGGCTCAAGGCCACCGGCGTAGATTGAAGGCAGTCGGCGTACCCTTGAACACTGCTAGCGTTGGCAGTGTTGATTTTCAGAGTATCGAACACCGGCTCAAAGCCGTCGGCTTTGGCTGCCGGCGTATCCCCTACGCTTTTGAATTTTTAAAACTTTCTTTAAAATTTTCCGAAGTTTGATATATGATCAATTACGTATTTGTTAAGCGATCTAGGATATAATAGGATGTTGAAATGCTTTATTATGACTTTGTATTAATTTATTTGGACTTCTTTGATATATTTATATTTTATACTAGTTAATTAGTGCTTAAGCTAAGTGTGAATTTAATATTGATTAAACAGTGATAGATCCTCGCCCAGTCAACCCCGTTAACTCCCGAGCTATCTCAGGTATGCGGTAACTTGCTTGTCTCTTTGCTAGGATAGGTATCAAAATCAAGCTACCTTAAATTAAAAAAATCCTATTGATATATGAGTGCTGATTGTCGTTGTTTGCCGTTGAATCTGGTTCGGAGAGCGGCACCCTGCTTAGATTGAGGGCAGGGTACTTCCTCGTTAATGGATAGAATTGTTTAGGAGATATGAGTATCCGAGCTGCTCATATAAACCCCCTGAGCATCGTGATGCGTTACTCAGGATCCCCTAGTACTACGGGCTACGCCGAAAGGTGGGGCTGCCTAGTTTGTATGAACAGTAGGGACCACTTAGGGAGGCGGATGTAATACTAAATCCTTGTTGTTTGGAGTTTGAATACTCCCGTGTTGCTTTACTAACTAAAGACTTAATAATGAACAAGTGATTGGTGCATAGTGCATTTAGTCTAAGAATGTGTGATTCACTTCGCATTTTGTATTCGTTACTTGTGTACTGGGCCTTTGGCTCATATTTTATCTATTTCAGGTGATGATTCCGATGAGTTCTACACGAGTATGGGGTACGGAACCGACTTTGAAGATTTTCTTGATGGGTTGGAGGATTAGAGATGACCATGGACTCAATGGACCCCTATGAATGTAATAGATTAGATGTGATTCTTTTTGGTTGATAATGTATTTATAGTGTTAGTTGGGTTGTGTTTTGAGGATTTTGATTAAGGCTTGTAGAAGCCTTTGGATGTAATATGTATATATATATGTATGTGTGTATTTAGCTAATTAGAAGTTTAGTTGTTTCCTTTGGCAAAATGTGTGGTAGTGTTGCTTTACTTAAGGTTAAGAAGAAAAAAAAATTTTATGTCTCCTATCGTATAACATATTTATGGAATTAGATAAACAATTACTCAAACAATTCCTTTAGGCAACCTTACATATAATCTTAAGGGTTATATGTGGTTGGGGAACCGTTATCTCCTATTTTAAATATAGGGGTGATAACGGGTCCTTACACATATCTTATCTTATTATGTGATATTGTTATATTTCTCATATCTACATAATCTCATTCATGCATGAACATGTTGATATTGTCTCAACCATAATGAAAAGGAGTTTTCTCAAGTAATAAAAATAAGACTCTCTTTAAAAATAAATTTTATCACATAAGAAATAATTTTTCCATGAAAACTTAAAGTTTTACCTTAACAAATATTTTGTAAAGTTAGACAAGTTTAGCACAACTTTTAGTAATAATACTATATGGGATTTTATCAAGGAACACATAAAATAAAGTTATCACAAACTCTTTTTTCGAACCAAGAAAATAAGAAAGTTTTTTTAAACTTAATTCTTTGTTTAACAAAAGTTTTCTTAAACTCATATGTAAATATTTTATCAACATACTAAGGTTTAGATAAGTTTTACAAAATTATCAAACAATAACCTTATTAAGGATAAGCTTTATTTAGGAAATAAAAATAATAAATAACTTATAAGATCATTGATATTATTTATTTAAAGTGGACCTAATTTTAGAAAAACTTTAGAACACATAACCAAGAAATATTTAGAAAAACTACATTTTTTAAACAATAAGAATAAATTTGTCAGAATCTTAACAAGATCAAAATTACTTTTTAAAATTTAATTATTCTCAATAACTAAGAAATGGAGTTAAAAGAAAGAAATACTCACTTATGATAATTTAGGAAATTTTCCCAATAGAACAAAGAAAAAAAAAGAAATTTCTTTTCAAGTTTTAGCATAATCTCACTTTTAAAGACACATTGTTTTACAAAAATCATTGTTGAGACAACATCACTAAATTCATTCACATACTTTGAGTCTATATATATATATTCAAAAGATTTTTCAACCATACAAATAACTATATTTTTGTACAAGAATTTTTGGATAGAGAAAAGTTTGAAAACTTGAGTTTTGAAATCTGGAATTTTCACAACAATTCTGTACGTCACTATTCCAAGACCCAAATGACCTCTTTTGATAAAAATAGCCTTTGAAATGGATAGATCTTTTGAGTAGGTAGAAATCGATATTTAATATGCGAAATTTTGAGTTAAAATGAGCAAGTTATAACCATTTTAAGTTGGAATTTCCATTCATACGATTTTTGACGAATCAATAAGATAGAATTAGAGAATTTGAGTAGATCTTGGATGAAATACTCACTTCGAGTATTTCTTTTGTTTAGGTATCGAGGACCAAGATCTTCTCTTCCCCGAAGATTACTTCGATTCATAAAAGAGTGCTATGGATGAGTGAGTTTCCTTTACGTTTATGTATTCACGCACGTGCTTGTAGAATAAAGCATTAGATGTTAGGAAAAGATAAAATTGATATGCATGTGGGGTATCATGGGAATTATGAATGTGAATGGTTATGTGCGATCAATGAATGATAAGTCTATCGGAACCTAATCTGTGATTGATATAATTGTTTCATGTATGTATTGCTATGTGTGCAAATTATTGCTTGATCGCTTTAAATTAATTAATGTCATATTGAAATCCCCATATAATAAATTGCTCATGCATATCACTTACAATATCATTTCGAAATTTTGCTACTACTTCTCAGCGTGGGGCCGGAAAGGTAAACTGCTTAGCTACATCTTAAGGATTTAGAATATTTGGGTAATACAGCCTCGAGTTGTAGCGGAGCTGGATCAATCTCTTTAGGTATGGAAAGCTCGGAGACTAGCAGTAAGGTTCGTTGGAACCCCAAGATGTGCGTAAATTTTAAAGGAGGTCATTTGGGCCCCAATTCAAATCATTCCCTAACTACTGATGGAGGGATAAATCCATTATACATACGAAACCGGATAGTCGTATGTGCTGTTTGATCATATGGTTGTTGCATTGCATATACTTGTTTAATGAACTTAGTTGAATGCCTGTTATGAGTACTTTTGCGTAAGGAATATCTCACTAAGCTAGTTATGCTTATACCCTATAGACATTTGATATTGCAGGATTGTATTTTGCACCCGAGACCATCTTCATCACCTACGTAGAATCTTTATTTTCAGAAGCTTTTGGAGGAACTCTGTTTTGAAGTCTTAGAGTAGATTTCTTCTAAAATCTTCTAGCTTTAGTTATTCATCTTAGTAAGACAATGTTGTTATGGAAATTATTAGGGGAGTTCCCCTTGGAAGTTGTAAAACTTTATGTTTCAATGAAATATATGAAGTGTTGTTTTGTATGTTCTGCTACCAATATCTTAACATATATTACTCCACCGGAAATTGTTGTTTTATTGTAGTTTTATGTGCCTACCCCACATCCGTTAACTTAAGCGATCTCGCATCCTTAATATTAACAAGGCCCCCTCGCCTTCCACTAATATACTTTTGTCCCACCAAAGGTATATCAGCAATGTAATGTGACTCAACATGTGATATGCATGCACAGTTTATTCATATAATCGTGACATATTAATTATGTGACTCTAATAAGTATTTCAACTCAAACTAATCCAAACAATCTTATACAAGCTATCAAATTCGTAATTCTTGTCCTAAGCAGGAATTCCAACTTAAAATGGCTATAACTTGGTCATTTTAACTTGGAATTTCACAAATTATATATCGATTTCTATCTACTTCGAAAGATCTATCTAATTCTAATATTATATTTAAGTTTTGAAAACTTTGAAGCTTCGAAAAAGTCAGATCAGATCAGAACAGTAGCAACTTAAATTCCGAAAAATAGTTTTGTAAATGTTTGAAATGTTCCTACTATATAGATTAGCTATACATGCAATATTGATGATTTCCTATCATGGATGGCATGTTATGAGCTTGATGTATGCATGCTTTTGACAATATTTACTAAAAGAAATTTTTAGAAGCTTTTTATTTGTAAGACTCCATGGCTATTTACTTTCAAGAAAACTAGTTTTCTAACTTTGATCATTTCCATTTGTTTTGGATTTATTTCTTAAGAAAATATAATTATCATTGTTAAAATTGAGTCTTCATTATATCTATTACTTATGACCTTCATTTCTACATAAAAATTTCCATTTTACACTTTGTAAACATGTTTTCAAGTAGGGTTGATTCTAAAATCTGAATTTTTTGAAAATTAGTTTTTGAGTGATTCCTTTAAGTAAAAATCATTTGATATTTAGAAAATTAGGGCTCAACCATACATAACTACTAAGGACTTCAGTTTTTCATAAAAATTTGCATTTTACACTTTGCAAATATGTTTTCAAATATGATTTACTCAAAAATCCGAATTTTAGAAAATCCACTTTTTGAATGATTCCTTTGGGAAAAACTTGTTTAATGCATTAAAATTTAAGACTTCACTATACCTACTACTTAAGGACTTCATTTAATACATAAAACTTTTATTTTGAACTTAGATAATATGTGCTTTCATGGGCATCATCCAAAGTTACGAATTTTACAAGTTGACTACTAACTCAAAATTTTCCATCTTGATTCTACTTTTTGTTTTACACATTAATCTCATCAAAACTCATTTCAACTTGTAAAAATCACCACTTAATGATACCTATTACCTATACCTTTCATTCTTCACATAAAACATGAGTTTTGGAGT
The DNA here is from genome assembly GCA_024138025.1 of Combretum micranthum. Lineage (NCBI taxonomy): Eukaryota > Viridiplantae > Streptophyta > Magnoliopsida > Myrtales > Combretaceae > Combretum > Combretum micranthum. The sequence continues at coordinate 182,139 of JAMXBD010000398.1, read as the reverse complement.
TGATAAATGGGTTTTCAAAATTAGTCTTGGTTGAAATCCGAATTTACAAAATTTATTTTTGGTCATATCTTTTGATAAAATCTATCTAAATTTAGGAATAATCATTCTTTACATATCCTATCTTAAGAGCCTTCCATTTCTTGAATAAAAACTTCATTTTTGAATTGGAAAACATGTTTTTAAAATATGTCTTGACCTAAATCCGAAAATGAGATTTTTATTTTGAAAATAACTTTTGCAAATCATCTTTGATTCTTGTAAAAAGGAGTCTTGATGATATATATACATTAAGCCTTCATTATCTCAAATAAAAATTTCATTTTGACACTTGCAATGTGGTTTTTAAATGGGGGTCTTGCCTAAATACGAATTTCACCATTTTTGTTTAAGTTCAAAACCAAGATTTACACTTAATATGAACATAAATCTAAAAGAAACCCATGGTAGTAAACTATAAACTTATAGATCTAAAATTTACTCATCAAAATCATTCATTTATGTTATCTATATCCTAAGCACTTCATTTGAAATGAAAAATACACATTTTGAAGTTGAAAAATAACTTTTCTAAATATGGTTCATTTTTCATCCGAATTTTCAAAAATGATTTTTGTTGAAAATAAAATAGATCTTGAGTTTTCTAAAACTTTCTTACTATCATCATGCTACTACAAGTTGTTTATGAGCTTAAAATAAAAGTCTAATGCATTTATGAATTCCAAACTCTAGATCTAGTTTACTATACTAGTTGTAGATGCATGAACACCATGATGGACATGTGGATTGTAAACCCCGGAAATTCTCAGTAGCTAGGGAACCCCGGGAACTGGAAGCGAAACCCTAATCCGATCAGGTTGAGTTTAGTGAATGAAGCCTAGGAACCCTAAATCCGGCTTTCCTTCGGTTTCATAGTAAAATAAATATTATGAAGTAAATGAATTTGAATTGTTGTTCCAAAGTACATTTTAAACCTTTGAAAGTTTTAAATTCGGGAATTTTTCAATTCCGGGCATTCCCGAGCCCAATTACGGAAAAGCGTGCCCCGGGCCACGGATTCAGAAAAATGTTCCGGAATATTCATTAGAACCGTAATTTTATAAGGATTCCAAAAATATCAATTTCATAATTTTCCGAGCTATAAAAATTACAGTTATAGCTTTTCCCGTGTTTTCGGAACAACTGGTAAAGTAGATGTCTTGTCTACTATTCACAAGTACAACCTACACTATACACTATCCATACCCTATTCTTACATCCTTACAACTACTCATTTCAATTTTCTTTTCCAAGAAATTTTGTCTTTTAAATAATTATTACATTTATTACATTTTCATTTACTAAATTACAAATTTCATTTTTTTCAAAACTCACACACACACACACACATGAGGCCGGCGCCCCTCCCTTTAATTCCCCTCTCATTTAATTATTTTTACTCCATTTAATAAAGTTAAACCCTAATTTACTTGATATATATACTAAATATTCTCTCTCTCTCTCTTCATTTCTTTCATTTTAACTTTGAAAAAGGAACAAAACCTCTCTTCTTTCTCCTCTCTATTGCCGAGCACTTCCCTCCCCCACTCCCTTGCCATTTCAACTTTGTTTCTTCTCCATTTCCATCTCAAGACTTCTTTGGTATGTTGATTCAAGTCTTGTTCTTCCTAGATCTTGTAATGGCAAGACCATATCTTGTGTATTTCCTCATTAAATCCCCATGAGCTCATGCTAGGGAGATGGAAACACATGAACAAGAATGTCAAGCCATCACAAGACATGGATCTAATGTGTAGATGTGTTTTTGTTAAGATCTCATCTTGTTCATGCATGTAAAGTAGTGATCTTGTACATATATTGTTGTTCATGCCATGAGATCCATGCTTTATATGTCATATATAGTAGATCTAAGGTTTAGACATTCATAACTTCATGTACATGCATGATCATAGGTTCATTTTGTTTTATATGCTTTGATGATCATAAGAATGAAGTCTTGTTCATGTATAGAGATGTTAGATAGTATATCTTAACATATAGAAGGCAAGAACATTGAAAAAGGAAGGGCTTTGTTAAATATGAAAAGTTGAAAATTCGGATGAAATGGAAACCCTACCTTAAAGACCCCCAAAATCAACTTTAAACTCATATTTCACAAGAAAAATGAAGGGTATGTATAATAGGAATATTGAAGGAATGATTTTTATAAGCTTGGATGAGTTTAGGCATCATAGGAATATAAACAAGTAGTGGAGTTAAGAGAAAGATATTGGTATGTTGATCAAGGTTAAAATTCGTAACTTAGGTTCATGCCCACAAGAACACTTAGTATTTAAGTCAAAATATTTTTATAAGAAATGAAGTCCTTAGATAATGTATACATTGAAGCTCACTTTTTAATGCATTAGACAAGATTTTCCTTAAGAAAAATGTAAGAAAAGGAAATTTGGAAAATTCGGATTTTCACAAATAGCTTATTTAAAAACATGTTTACCAAGAAAAATGTGAATTTTTATGCATGAATGGAGGCCATGGCTATTATAGACTTTGGGAACTTATTTTTAGATAGAAAACAAGTGGACTACAAGACTAAAAGCCAAAGAAACCCTAAGGAGTATAATGTGGAAAAATAGTCTACTAGAAATAACCTTTGAAAGATTTTCTAACACTTAGGAGTTCATAAGGGTTTATTACCACAAAATTATCATGACCATGCACATATTGAGTTCATTACATGGCATGCACATTAGTAGATCATTCCTATATCATTCATGCATGAACCATCGACTAGGAACATTTCTTATCAAGAGCAAAACACATTTTCAAAAGTGGATCAATTGCGGAACAGAACTGATCCCACTGTTCCGTGGCCTTACTATTTTCAAAACTTGAAAATAATACTTGAAATAGATAGATCTTTCGAAGTAGATAGAGATCGATATAAAATTTGCGAAATTCCGAGTTAAAATGACCAAGTTATGGCCGTTTTAAGTCAGAACTTCCGCAAATAGCGAGAAATCCGAATTCAACTAGTCTAGATGTATAGTTTGATTTAGTTACATGATGAGAATCTCATTAGGATTATTCTTGCTTGGTAGGTGATCTCGAGCAGGACGACACTCTACCTCCCGACTATTATTATTAAGAAGTTTGGCGTCCAATGGCCGAGTGAGTTTACTTCCATTCTCAATTAATGCATGTGATTGTAATGTAGTGGCACTAATGATGTAGGCAAAGATAAAAGAAATTGTATAAGCATGCTGGGGTATATGGGAATTATTTATGTTGTTGATTGTTGATATGTGAAATGGAGCTTAAGGTATATCGAAACCGGGTGTTAAGGTATTGACTGCTTTACTAGAATCTTATGATGAATGTCTGCGAATACTTGTTGGTCACTTAAAAGAATTGAATTAATGACTATTCGACTCCGACTATAAATTGAATTCATTCATGTCACGATGGGGTTGGAGCATTTGCATTGTTGGTTAATCGTGATCCACAAAACGACTTGTTGGTTAATTGTGATCCATAAAACGACTTGTTGGTTAATCGTGATCCATAAAACGACTTGTTGGTTAATCGTGATCCATAAAACGAATTATTATTAGTTGACCGTGAGCTTAAACGGCGTCGTACCGCAGGATTCGTTAATCTGCTAACCCGGGATGGAGGGCGCAAGTCCATCCATATATGATTTCCGGATGGTCATATGTTTGATGATCACATTTGTTTGATGCATACACTTGCCTGAATAATTACTTGTTTGACTGGATTATGTTTAATTGCGTTATGGAAGTATTGCTCACTAAGCTAGTTAGCTTACGCCCCCATAGTTTCTATCTTTTGCAGCATGATTTTATATAGCTTAGGCCGAGACAAGCCACAGCGCAGGTACCGGAGATAGGAGTTTCCCATAGAAGTTTAATTCATTCCTTTTTGTATAGACTTCTATTGGAAACTAAGGGCTCTGGATGACTGTAATAGACTGTTATTCTTTTGCGGGGGAATGCCCCTTAGATCTTGTAAACTTTAAAAATTATGCGTTTTGATTTGTTATCTATGGCTAATGAATGCCTCGTTAAACTGTTTAACTCCATTTGTTGAAGTATTCTATTGTCGTAAAGGAACGCTTTACATCTACTTAAGACTTCCGAAGGCCCCGGGTAGGGAACTCGAGAGTCTTACTTAGTATGTGGCGGGCTGTTACGTTTAGGATACCCTACGGGGCGTGACATGGATGATGAATATATGCATAAATCATAAGCAATAACAAAAATAATAACTTCAATAACAAGATCTAAGGCATAAACAAAAATCAAAGCTACAAAAAGTTAGATCTACAAAATATAACTACTTTTAACAAGAAAATAATAGTGATACAAGATAATAATCATGGAGAAGAGGAGTGTTTCATTTTTTTAGCATAATCATCCTTAGCTTTTAAGCTTATGGAATGTCATTTGATGCATGAAACTCTCACTATACTTTGCTATATCACCTATGGAAGCTTTGGACAAGAGTTTTATTCAAGAATCTTGAAGAAATATGTGGGGAAGCTTGTAGAAGAACTAGGGGCAGCTTGTGTTCTTGAAAGAATAAGAGTAAAATGAAGAAAGAAAGAGAGGAAAAAGAGAGAGAAAAAGATAAGGAATGGAAAAGGTAAAAGGTGTAAATAAAAGAGAGAGAGAAGGATTGTATTAAATGAATGAAGGAAAGAAAAAAAAATAAAACAAGGGCAGCAAAAACAAAGGCGTTGCACGTGAAAGAGAGAGGAGGAGAGAGAGGGAATTTGTTTGAAATTTGACTTGAAATTGAAATGTGTAATAAATGTGTATGTGTTGCTTTTTTAAGAAGGAGTGGAATATATTTATTTTAGTCAAAATAGGAGTAAATTAAAGGACAATGACAGCCAAAAGAAGGGAAAAATCTGCCATGGAGTGTGAGATAGAGTGTAGAAAGATTGAAGTGAAAAAGAAGCGATATGTGAAAGGTGTACATGAAGTATGTGTTGGAAAAAGTGCTTTTTATTAAGAAAAATAAAAAATAAAATTAGGAAAAATATTTTTAAATAAGTGGCAGAATTTTCATAAATAAAATTAAATAATTATTTGAATTATTTTAGTATTTCAACAAATATGTTACTGGTATGATCAAAATACACAAATATGAGCTATAAATGATATTTTTATAACCTGAAAAATTGTAAAAAATTATTTTATGAAAATAAAAATATTTTTCAAATGTTTTCCAATTATTAAATTAATTTATTTTATTTTTAGTATCGGGTCTTAAACAGAATCTGATCCCGTAAAAACTCGAAACGAATTATATTTTAGAAAAACAAAATTTTCTATAATATATAAAATATTTATCTAAATATATAAAGGTTTATAAGAATAATAAAATCGTATAATGAAATAGAAGTGAATAGTGCAAAAGACTAATTAATTATCGGTAGTAATGAAAATACGATAAAAGGTTATAATTGTAACTTTTATAACTCGAAAAATTATATAACTGATATATTTGGAAATCTTATGAAATTACGAGTCTAACGGTACTAATGGTGTATTTCTGATATCTCGAGCCCCGGGACAAGCTTTTCGAAGTCTGTATCCGAATGGGTTCGAAATATGTTAAAAAATATACCAATCTGATATTTTTAAGAGATCTTATATTACTACTAGCTATTCTACACACTTAAACTACACTTCAGCCTCTAGGGTTAGGAGCGTTAGATTACCAGACTTAAACTATTGTATTCCACTTAGGGTTTCCGGATGATTTTCCGGTTTAGATCTTCGCCAATTTGGAAACTGATATTTTATGTTTATACAACATATTTGATTTGAGAAATTTATTTTAAATTTGATTTTTGTAAGTATTTAATATCTCTCGACGTTTTTCAGAATTCTTTGAATTGGGTTTCATTTCCGAAAGTTAATCGTTAATTACTTTTTAATAATTTGTTTTTGGGCTTTATATTACCCGATTCTATAAGTTGGAGTTACGTATGAAATTTATTGTACGTAGTGGTTTTAGAATTCAAGTGTGTTGAGTTCTTATTTTGTTTTTAAGGATTCTTATTTTTCTCAAGATTCGGAAATTTTTGGATTTGCTTGTGTTTTAGGACTACTTGAAGTTCAGTTTTGATTTGGAGTGATTTTTAGGGTTTATTTTCGAAGTTCATCTTGGAATTATTTACTGAAATTTTTCGGGGCTTACAAAACCCATTCAATAATAGCTCTAAATAATATTTTGCTCTGACAAGTCCAATGAATTTCTCGATAATAATTTTACCCAATTGATAGCTAGAGTGGTCTTTACTAACCAAAGCCAAACACAAGCAACACAGTTTTAAATGATAATCCAAATAGAATTTAGTCAATTTATTTTTCTAATCCTACAAGCACAAACAGTAAGCAAGGTAAGATCGTACCTGGTTCAGATCGTTCATAATACTCCAAAAGCAACAAATCTTCTTAAAAGACTAAACCTTAATTTCCACTAGAAACCTGATTATCAACATATATCAAATCAAAATCCAATTTCACATTCTTAATTAAATCCTAACCCTAAAATCCACATTCTCAAACCATAAGATTTACAATTTTAGATCTACACACCTGTCTTCTAAGATCTCTAAACAACGAAACCCTAAAATGTAGATTTCTCTAAAACTCCTCAAAATCCTAAAATTCTCAATCAATAACAATTAAACTATCAGAAAAGATTCCTTCTTTAAAATAACGAAGATAGAAAGGATTCAATACTTACCTAAAGCTTTGGATCTCACACCTTTCTGGCTATAAAACCAAATCACCGATCACAACCAAGGTTTTTATCTCTAACGAAATCGTCCCTAACAACTTAATTCCTCAAAACCAATATGAAACAACCTTTAGAAACCAAAATCTTATCATAAACTCAACCAAAAGAGTTTTGAGAGGAATTTTTACCTAAAATTTGCCTCAGGTTGAGCTATGAAGAGAGAACTAAAGACCTTAGGTATTTATATAAGACTTAGGAAACCCTAGCACAAGAATAGATGTTTCTTTTGTAGAAATATAAGCTGGAATCAAAGCTAATGGCTCAAGGACGACTTAGACTCAAATCAAGGAATAGAACCACTTAAGCTGGCATAAAGCCGGCGGCTTTCCTTGTCAACACCGGCAGCTTTGATACATAAGCTAACGACCTTCAGTTCGACGTTTGTTATACACGACCATCCTTCACAAATTTTCTTACAAATTCTCCGAAGCTCCAAAGCTGACATAAGACTAACAGTGCTCCAATAAAAGTTGGTGACCTTGCATACCAAAGTTGGCGGCTTATAGCCGGCCTAAGTCTTCCCCTTCATGTTCTTCACAAACAACTTCTTCGAGTCCAATTCCATCTGTTAAAAGACAAAAATATCCTCTTAAATAACATATTTTACTTTACTACTCTTCATTATGATTTATTTCTTTGTATATTACACCAACCTTTGAGCCTGCGTTCCAAACAACAAAAAAGTGACTTGTCTTTACTGTCACGCACTTGCTACCTTAAAATAAAGAACATGGATGTATGGAAAAAATCCATTAAAAAGAATCTACTACATCAATGAATAAAATATTCATGATTCTCTATGCCAGTTGCCTATAAATAAATGCACAAAGGCATTATAAAACATATTGTACCATATGTAACAATCCCTAACATTGTATAGAGTAGAGAGAGAATTTTTAGTGAGAGAAATCTTTCTTCTTACTAGAGATTCAAGTTTTTTAGGTAATTTTATATTAACTCGATGTTTTGTTTGTGCAAGACCTTGTGCTTAATTAATAATATTTATCTTTATTTGATATTATTTCAATTGAATTGTGTTTAAGTTCATATTCTTGGAGAAATAATCATTTTAACTTAGGGTTTTGTGAATCCAAGATCTGATTAATGTGATTTCAACGCATTTTAATTGAACATTGACTGGGTACTTGTAATTAGTAGCCCAAACCCTAACTCATGAGTCTATGTGAGTGCACCATGTAGATTCATGTATGATTTCAACTAAACAGATTGAGAGATTATTCTTTTGAATAGATCTAGGCTACTAATGAAGTTACTCATCATCACTTAGAGATAGAGATGGTGAAACTTTCTATCAATTGTTTTTGATTTCATCAAAATGGCTTTTAAATCAAAGCATTCTTAAACTTTATGCGAATCTAAGTTGTTGATAGCTTGTAAAGAAATTCTGGTGGTTTGGTCTAGATTTAGAGTTTAGCTTACCTTAGTGAATTCGATGGTACAAGTATACCTAGCTAACAACTCTTTCAGTGTGTTAAGAAATCACATGACAAGGACTTGGTAAACTAAACCTTAAGCTCATTCTTGCATTAACAAAACCTATTTTATAACTTTACCTTGAAAATGTGCATATATTTAGTCTTAATCTTAGCTTAGCTTTTTGTTGTTCATAATATTCTTCTAAGTTTTTCTTTGGCTAGATAATAAATGAAAAGAGAGAATGGTAGATGCTAATGATCCCCAAGGAATACGACCTAGTATTTTCTATGCTACTTGGGTAGCTGTGCTTACCTATATTGGTGATTGTAACCGAAGTTGAACAAAACTTATTAATTCACATTTATATATTTTGCAAGACTTTAGCTTCGTGTTTGTTTTACAAAAGCAAAAACACACCAAGTCAAGTTTTTTGGTACTGATGCTGGGAAATCAACATGGGATTTAATCATTTGAAGCTTAATGAAGCACTACCTAAAAGCTTTGATTCTATTAATCTAGCTACTTTTGCTTTATATCTCTTTTCAAGTAGTTTCGTTTTTTCCTATTTCTATTTGATCTTTTTTTTTTGTGCTGCTTCTATTACTTTAGTTAAGTATGGAGATCACATAGATAATTAAAGAACCAAAGGAAATCTCATTAAGGAACCATGGGAAGATAGAAGATGACCTCCATTCTAGTTTCTGTAGAGATTTTTGTGGGGTTCATAGTAAGAGTTTCATGCTAAATTATCCTAATGAGATGTAGAGCCATCAACAAAACGAGGGTTATTATTATCCAAACCTAATGTTGCAGTAGGGATACTCTTATTCTAGTTCTCATCAATAGAAGTCCTGCATGGAGGAGTTGTTCTTATCATTCATCAAGAAATTCGAGCATCATTATCAACAAATGGAGATGGTGATGCAGAGCCGCTCCAACTCACTTAATAGTATAGAGGCACAAATGAGCCCTGTAGTTGAGTTGCTTAAGGAAAGAGTTCAAAAATGGGTTCATGCTATTGCTTTGAGAAGCGGGAAACTACTCCAGAACCTAGGAGAGGAAAGAAGAAATTAGTGATGAAAACTGACCTAGTAGACATGAAGAACTAGTAGAAGAAGGATGAGAGGTGATTGAAGAGGCAAAGGAAGAATAAAAAAGAGAACCACCCCCCAACGGAGCCTTATAAACCAACACTCCCTTACCCTGCAAGAGTTAAAAGGAGAAGGGATGAAGAAAAATTCAAAAATTTTTTAGAGCTCTTCAAATAGCTCCATATTAATTTGCCTCTAGTGGATGTCTCTCTTAAATGCCAAAATATTCCAAGTTTTTGAAGGAACTTCTTTTAAACAAAGAAAACTAGAGGAGATATCCATGGTGACACTCGGGAAGGAATGCTGTAAGCCCCATAAAATTTCAATAAATAATTTCAAAATGAACTTCGAAAATAAACCCTAAAAATCACTCCAAATTAAAACCGAATTTTGACAAGTCCTAAATCACGAACGAATTTAGAAACTTCTCAATCTTGAGAAAATGAAAATCTTTAAACAATAAAATAAGAACTCAGTGGGTTTCAAATTCAAAACCACGACATACGAAAAATTCCATATTTAGCTTCGGCTTGTAAAATCGGGTAATATAAAGCCCAAAAACAAATTATTAAAAAGTAAATAATGATTAACTTTCGGAAATGAAATCCAACTAAAGAATTCTGAAAACATTAAGAGTTATTAAATACTTACAAAAATAAAATTTAAAATAAATCTCTCAAATTAAATATGTTATATAAACATAAAATATCAGTTTCCAAATTGGCAAGGATCTAAACCGGAAAAATCACCCGGAAACCCTAATCGGAATACAATAGCTTAAGTCCGGTAATCTAGCGCCCTTAACCCTAGAGGCCGAGGTGTAGTTTAAATAAGTAGAATAACTCGTAGTAATATAAGTTTGTTCACAAATATCAGATTGGTAAATTTTTTACCTATCTCGAACCCGTTCGGATACAGACTTCGAAAAGCGTGTCCTGGGACTCGAGATATAAAAAATGTACCATTAGTACTGTTAGACTCGTAATTTTATAAGATTTCTAAATATATCAGTTATATAATTTTTCGGGTTATAAAAATTACAGTTATAACCTTTTTATCGTATTTTCATTTATATCGGTAATTGATTAGTCTTTTGCACTATTCATTTTATTTCATTACACAATTTTATTACTTTTATATTGTATACCTCGGGTTTCCTAGTAATCGAGTAAACTTCGAAAACCGAAAAATGAAATCCTAAATCGGTTTAGTTCAAAGCGTTATGAGAAAGACCTAGAAATCCTATATTCGGCTTTTCCTCGGTTTCCAACTAAGAAGCTTTTATAAGAAAAATTAATTTTGAATAGTTCTTGGTTATATTTTGAAACAAGAAAAGATAAGATTTTAAGAAAATTTCAATTCCGAGTCATCCCGAGACCCATTATAGAAAAGCGTGCCCCGACACTAGAATTTCAAAAATTTCCTTATGAATACTCATTTGAATCGAAGTAAAATAAGGATTTAAAAAATATAAATTTCATAATTTTTCGGCTTACGAAAAATACAGTTATAACCTTCTTATTCGTATTTTTCTTACTACCGGTAATTAAGTTGTCTTGATTACTATTCACTACTATTCACAAGTACAACCTATAGCTACTCATTTGTACACCTACATTTGCAACACTTACCATCACTCAATCAATCCCTTTTCTAAAGACTTTTGTCTCTTAAAAATCAATACAAATTATGACAAATGGTACCTAAATCAAATCAAAGATAAATCAATCAAAACAAAAAGAAAATCAAACTTTCTTTTTCCCCCTCCCTCCATGAATAGTGCCAGCGTGGTGAACCCCCCCCTCCCCCCACCACAAGCTCCATTTTACAATTTTTTTAAAAATTATTTTAACCCCATTTAACCTAATTTCATATGCTATATAAACTACTTTTTCTCTCTCTCTCTCTTCATTCTTTCCTTTTTCCAAACTTCCAAGAGGTAAAAAGCTCCCAATCCTCTCTTTTTCCTTCCCCATGCCGTGAGCTTTAGAGCCCCCCCCCACACACACACACAACTTGTTTCCTTCTCTTTTATCTCCTATTTTACCTTAAGTAAATGAGCTTTTACTCCTTCTACTCATAGATCTTTGTAATGGCTAGGTTATTCTTGGATATTCCAACCAAATGTCCCCATGATCTCTTGGTAGGGACAAGGAAATATCAAAAACAAGAATACCAAACCATCACTAGTAGATCTTGTATTTCAAGGAGTTTTCATGCCATAAGCTTTATGATTTTTTCATCAAAAAGTGTTTTGAACAAAAGATCTTTTATAAAAATGTAGTTTTTATGTTTTCAAAACCTATTTAAGCATTTGATATAGTAGATCTACCATTTTACTACTCATATTCATGTAGGCATTTAAGATCTCATCATTATTTTGAGTTTATGTGCGTTAATGGTCTTCAATGCTTTTGTCCTTAGTAAATAACCTTTCTAGTATATAGATCTATGGATAGATGAGTTAATAAAGTCATAAAGGAAAACACTTTTCAAGAAATGAGTTAGTGTAAATTCGGATGACTTGAGAAACCTAGTATAAAAACCCTTTTATCAACTTCTAAACATGTGTTTTACAAGAAAAATGAAGCCTATAGGTAATAGATAATGTTTGATGATGTTTTTCATGAGTTTAAATGAGTTTTTACTAAAGAAAATATTTAAAACAAGAGATGAAGTCTAATAGAAGTTTTGAGTTGAAAAGTCTTGAATGCTAAATTCGTAATAATGGATAGATGGTTAGAAAACACTAGTTATCCAACTTCAAAAATGGTATTTTCTTAAATAAATGAAGTCCTTAGGGTTTAGGTAAAATAAATACTTAAAGTTTTAAGTATAAAATACATTTTTCTTGAAGGAATCAACTTGGAAATGAAATTTTCTAAATTCGGATTTTTGGAATCACCCTAGTAAAAGACCCACTTAAAAGTTTATAAATGAAGATTTTATTAAAGAAATAAAGATCTTAGGATATAACTAATATAAGGATCAAAGTTTCCTTAAACAAAGTGGAGTTTTCTTAAGAAAAATCCTTAGAAATGGTAGGTGTGACCAAATGTAGCAAAGTTGATTTTTAGACAATAGCAAAATATAATGTCTTAAGACAAAGTTTATTTAAAATTCTTTAAGTCTAAAAATTTATAAGACCTTAGACACTTAAGAGTTCATATCATGACATTCATGATAGGGAAAATCATTACCATGGCATTTAGTTTCATTTTGTACTTAGGAATCTCAAGTGCATTCATGAAAACCGCATTTTTGGAATCAATATACCTGCTGTACAGATCTGATCCCTCATTTCCGAGGCTTAGATATTTTCAAAACTTGATTTAAACTTCATATTTAGAAAGCTCTTCCGAAGTAGATAGAAATCGATATAAAATTTGCGAGATTCTGAGTTAAAATGACCAAGTTATGGCCGTTTTAAGTTGGAATTCCCGCTTAGGACGCGAATTACGAATTTGATAAGTTCGTATGAAGTCGTTGGATTAGTTTGAGTTGAAATACTTATTAGAGTATTTCTTCCTTTTTAGGTAATCCCGAGTTCGACGATTCCCTACCACCGGATTATTATTACTAGAAGACCGGTGATCCAATGGCCGAGTGAGTTTTCTCCTTGTTTTGTTACCTTGATTGTGCTTGTAGTTAGTTGCATTAGAATTTTAGGAACAAGATAAAAATCGATATGAATAGGGATGGGAGATATGATGAGACTGTGATGAATGTATGCCAAAGAATACTAAAGCATATCAAAACCACGATTTGATTGGATAACTGCACTGTTCATATTATTTCTGTTATGTGTATGATATTGGCTGGTCACTCTAAAGAATGTATAAATATTTTGACCTAAGCAAAAATTAAATTGATCATGCATCGCATTGGACATATTGCATTTGGTAGCGTGCTACTTCTACGCAGGTCGATCGGTATGGTCCGAGGACTCGTTTAGATAATGAGACCCGGGATCAAAGCTCATTCATAGGAAACTAAGGCACATCGGGGATGCATTCCATGTGTGAGCCTAGCCGAGGCGAGTGCTAAGAGCCGAGGGCTTGGGGACTAGCAGCGGTCGTGTAGACTTCAATAGCATCCCTAACCCAAGATACGGATGGCGTAAATCCATTCTGTGTATGGGTTCCGGATACCCATGCATAATTGCTTGCTCACGTGTTTGTTCATGCATAGCATATGTTTGATTAATACTTGCTTGTTATGGTACGGAATTAAGGAAATTCTCACTAAGCTAGTGTAGCTTATACCCCAATAGTTGTTTAAATGAGCAGGTTATTCCAAGTATTCTAAGTGGGGTCCGAGATGGTTGAAGCCGAGAATGACTTCGGGATTCCGATAAGATATAAGAATGCTTGAAGTTTTTGGCTAAGCTTTACGGATTGCCTTGTAGTAGTTTTATGTAATGAAGTCTTGGGATGAATGTAATTGAAGTTTGATGAACTGTATTTTGCAGTATAGTGTTTTGTATTTGGAGTATAGTGGATTGTATTTCCTTTACATTGTTACTCAATTGTATCAACATAAAATGTATCATTCCGATTTGTCTCCTCTATGTGTTAGACGCCTTGTACATAGTATGGAAGCCTTCGCGTGACTGAGGTGGTCATTCTTAGGCTTTAATATTGTGTACGGCGGACTGCCACGTTTAGGGTACCCTTCGGGGCGTGACAAATGCTCAATTGTCCTCCTTAATCAACTTTCAAGAAAACGAAAAGATCCAGGTTGTTTCATTCTACCTGTCTGATAAAGAACTTGTTGAAAGAGCTTTAGTAGATTTAGGGGTAAGCATAAATTTAATGCCCTATAGCTTGTTTAAGAGATTAGATTTGCAAGAACCAAAACCCATTAGGATGTGTTTGCAATTGGTTGATAAATCCACTAGATATCCTTGCTATTGAGGATGTGCTGGTAAAGGTGAACGATTTTATATTCCTTGCTAATTTCATCATCTCGAACATGGAAGAGGATATAGAAGTTCCTCTTATATTGGGGAGACCATTTTTCACAATCGTAGGAACTATCATAGATATAAAAAATGGGAAGTTAACACTATAAGTAAGGGATGATGAGATGGTTATAAAGCTATTAGAAAATGTTAAACAATGGATGAATAATGATGATGATTGTTTTGCTGTGGAATCATAAGATTCTAAAATTCTTAAGGTGATATGAAATATGACTTGTGAGGATACTCTGGAACTATACTTAAGTAAGGGTAGTGTAGGGCACTCAGACTCATTTTGTGAGAAAGAATTGGTGGCACATCTTGAAGTAAATGGAGAAGTTGTGAAAGATCAGTTGAAGATGGAGATGAATAGAGATGGCATCAAGAGATTAAGGCCTTCAGCTGAAGGGCCTCTTGAACTAAAGCTGAAGGAATTGCTTGATTACTTAGAATATGCATTCCTTGGAGAGAATTCTAAGTTACCTATCATAATCTCCTCAAAACCTAGTGATGAACAAAAGGAAAAGTCACTGAAAGTTATGAGAGAACACAAGAGGGCAATAGCTTGGAAAATTGTTAATATTAAAGGTTCAAGTTCATAATACCGCATTCACAAAATTCTTATGGAAGACGATTTTAAGTCGATGGAGAAAAGAGGGGCGGGGGGGGGGGGGGGGGGGGGGGGGGGGGGGGGGGGGGGGGGGGGGGGGGGGGGGGGGGTTTGGGGTTGGTAGTGGTTGTAAGCCCCGAAAAATTACAGTAAATAATTCCAAGATGAACTTCGAAAATATACCATAAAAATCACTCCAAATTAAAACCGAATTTCGACAAGTCCTAAATTATGAACGAATCTAGAAATTTCTTAATCTTGAGAAAATGGAAATCCTTAAAAATAAAATAAGAACTCAACAGTCTTCAAATTCAAAACCATGATGTACGAAAAATTCCATATTTAACTCCGACTTATAAAATCGGGTAATATAGAACCCAAAAACAAATTATGAAAAAGTAAATAACGATTAACTTTCGGAAATGAAACTCAATTCAAAGGATTCCGAAAACATCAAGAGATATTAAATACTTATAGAAATCAAATTTAACATAAATTTCTCAAATCAAATATGTTGTATAAACATAAAATATCAGTTTCCAAATTGGCAAAGATCTAAACCGGAAAATCACCCGAAAACCCTAAGTGGAATACAATAGTTTAAGTCCGACAATCTAGCGCCCCTAACCCTAGAGGTCGAGATGTAGTTTAAATGTATAGAATAGCTCGTAGTAATATAAGTTTGCTTAAAAATATTAGATTGGTAAATTTTTTGCCTATTTCGAACCTGTTTGGATACAGACTTCGAAAAGCATGTCCCGGGGCTCGAGATATCAAAAATATACCATTAGTACCATTAGACTCGTAATTTCATAAGATTTCCAAATATATCAGTTATATAATTTTTCGGGTTATAAAAGTTACAGTTATAACCTTTTTATCGTATTTTCATTACTACCGGTAATTGATTAGTCTTTTGCACTATTCAATTTTATTTCATTACACAATTTTATTATTCTTATATTTTTTTAATATTTTAGATAAATTTTTATATATTATAAAAAATTTTATTTTTCTATAAAATTTAGTTAGTTCGGGGGCTTTTACGGATCAAATTCTGTTTATGACCCGATACTAAAAATAAAATAAATTAATTTAATAATTAAAAAATATTTAAAAAATATTTTTATTTTTAAAAAATAATTTTTTAGAATTTTTCGGGTTATACAAATATCATTTATAACCCATATTCGCGTATTTTGATCATACCGGTAACATATTTGTTAAAATACTAAAATAATTCAAATAATTACTTAATGTTAATTATGAAAAATCTGCTACAAATGTTTGGAATAAATTTTCTAATTTTATTTTATTTTATTAAGAAAGTACTTTTACAACCCATACTTTCAAGTACACCTTACACATATCACTTCCTTTTTACTTCAATTTTTTTACACTTCATTATATCTATTCATGGCAGATTTTGACTCCTTTATGGCTGCCATTGTCCTTTCTTTACTCCTATTTTGACTAAAAATAAATATAATTCAATCCTTCTTCAAAAAGTTACATTACACATTAATTATATAATTAATTTCAAGTCAAATTCAAACAAATTTCCTCTCTCCCTCTCTCCTCAAATTCATACCAGCCCCCCCCCCCCCCCCCCCCCCATTTTCTGCCATGTTTTATTTTTTTTCTCTCTTCAATTAATTAAAACACACTTAATACACTCATTTTCTCTCTCTCCTTCATTTACTCCTTCTTTCCTTTTCATTCCTTAGCTTTTTCTCTCTCTTTTTCCTCTCTTTTCTTCTCCATTTTTGCTCTTGTTCTTAGAAGAACCAAGCTTCTCCCATTCTATTCTTGAGCCTCCACACATATTTCTTGAAGATTTTTAAGTAAATCTTCCTCTCAAAGCTTCCATAGGTGATATAGGTAAAGTATAATGAAAGTTTCATGCATCAAATGACCTTCCATAAGCTTAAAAGCTTAGGATGATGATGCCAAGAATGAAACACTCCTCTTCTCCATTATTATTATTATTATCTTGTATCATAATTATTTTCTTGTTTAAAGTTGTTATATTTTCTAGATCTAACTTTTTGTAGCTTTGCTTTTTGTTTATGCCATAGATCTTGCTATTTGAGTTATTGTTTTTGTTATTGCTCATGATTTATGCATACATTTCTTATTCACATGTGTTCATGCATTTATAACTAGTTTAGAAGACTAGATCTAGTTGTTTTGGGTTCATACATGCATTAGACTTATGTTTCATGTTCATGAACAACTTTTAATAGCATGATGATAGTAGGAATGTTTTAGAAAACTCAAGGTCTATTTTATTTTCAACAAAAATCATTTTTGGAAATTCGGATGAAAATGGAACCATATTTAGAAAAGTTGTTTTTCAACTTCAAAATGTATATTTTTCATTTGCAATGAAGGGCTTAGGGTATAGACAACATAAATGAATGATTTTGATGAGTAAAGTTTAGATCTATGAGTTTATAGTTTACTACCATGGGTTTCTTTTAGATTTATGTTCATATTATGTGTAGATCTTGGTTTTGAACTCAAACAAAAATTATGAAATTCGTATTTTGGCAAGAACCCTATTTAAAAACCACTTTCCAAGTGTGAAAATGTAATTTTTACTTAAGATAATGAAGGCTTAATATATGTATATCATCAAGACTTCTTTTTACAAGAATCAAAAGTGATTTTCAAAAGTTATTTTCAAAATAAAATCTCATTTTCGGATTTTGGTCAAGACACATTTTAAAAACATGTTTTCCAAGTCAAAAATGAAGTTTTTATTCAAGATATGAAGGGCTCCTAAGATATGATATGTAAGGAATGGATTTTCATAAGCTTAGAAAGATTTTATCAAAAGATATGACCAAAAATAAATTTTGTAAATTCGGATCTCAACTAAGACCAATTTTTAAAACCCATTTATCAACTCAAAAACTCATGTTTTATGTGAAAAATGAAGGGTATAGGTAATAGGTATCATTAAGTAGTGATTTTTACAAGTTGGAATGAGTTTTGATGAGATTAATGTATAAAACAAGAAATAGAATCAAGATGGGAAATTTTGAGTTAGTAGTCAATTTATGAAATTCGTAATTTTGGATGAAGGCCATGAGAACACCTATTATCCAAGCTCAAAATGAAAGTTTTATGTAATGAATGGAGTCTTTAAGTAATAGGTACCATAAAGTCTTAAATTTTAATGCATTGAACAAGTTTTTCCCAAAGGAATCATTTAAAAAGTGGATTTCTAAAAAAATCGGATTTTTGAGTAAATCATGTTGGAAAACATATTTGCAAAGTTAAAATGCTAATTTTTGTGTAAAAATGAAGTCCTTAGTGGTTATGTATGATTGAGCCCTAATTTCCTAAATATCAAATGATTTTTACTTAAAGAAATCACTAAAAAACTAATTTTTACAAAATTCGGATTTTGGAATCAACCCTACTTGAAAACATGTTTACAAAGTGCAAAATGGAAATTTTTATGTAGAAATGAAGGTCATAAGTAATAGATATAATGAAGACTCAATTTTAACAAAAATAGTTATATTTTCTTAAGAAATAAATCCAAAACAAATGGAAATGATCAAAGTTAGAAAACTAGATTTTTCATGAGTAGTTGTTATTATGGTTTGCAAAATAAAAAGTTATAGAATTTTCTTTTAGCAAAAATCATCATGATCATGCATGTCATTCATGTTAGGGAATCATTCATATTGCATGTATAGCTAATCTATATAGTAGGTACATTACAAACATTTACAAAACTAATTTTTCAGAAATTGAAATTGTTGCTGCCCTAATATGATCCGACCTTTTCGAAGCTTCAAAGCCTTCAAAACTTGAAAATAATTTTAGAAATAGATAGATCTTTCGAAGGAGATAGATATCGATATATAATTTGCGAAATTCCAAACTAAAATGACTAAGTTATGGCCGTTTGAAGTTGGAATTTCTGCTTAGGACGAGAATTGCGAATTTGATAGTTTGTATAAGATAGTTTGGATTAGTTAAGTGATGAAATACTTATTAGAGTATTTCTTCCTTTTTAGGTGATCACGAAATCGACGATTCCCTATCGCCGAACTACTATTGCTAAGAGACCGGTGATCCAATGGCCGAGTGATTCTTCTTCTTATTTTATTATCTTGCTTGTGCTTGTAGCTAGTCGCATTGGAAGTATAGGAACAAGATAAAAATCGATATGAATGGGGATGGGATATATGATGAGACTGTGATGAATGTATGCCAAAGAATACTAAAGCATATCGAAACCACGATTTAATTGGATAACTGCACTGTTCATAGTATTTCTGTTATGTGTATGATATTGGTTGGTCACTCTAAAGAATGTATGAATATTTTGACCTAAGCAAAAATTTAAATTGGTCATGCATTACATCGGACATATTGCATTTGGTAGCATGCTACTCCTACGCAGGTCGATCGATATGGTCCGATGACTCGTTGGGATAACGAGGCCGGTATCAGAGCTCATTCATGGGAACTAAGGCGCATCGGGGATGCATTCCATGTGTGAGCCTAGCCGAGGCGAGTGCTATGAGCCGAGGGCTTGGGGACTAGCAGCAGTCGTGTAGACTTCAATACCATCCCTAACCCAAGATATGAAGGGCGTAAATCCATTCTGTGTGTGGGTTCGGATACCCACACATAATTGTTTGCTCATGTGTTTATTCATGCATAGCATATGGTTGATTATAACTTGCTTATCATGGTACGAAATTAAGGGAATTCTTACTAAGCTAGTGTAGCTTATACTCCAATAGATGTTTGAATGAATAGGTTATTTCAAGAGTGCTAAGTGGGGACCGAGATGGTTGAAGCCGAGAATGACTTCGGGATTCCGGTAGGATATATGAATGCTTGAAGTTATTGTCTAGATTTTATGATTACCTTGTAATAGTTTATGTAGGGAAGTCTGTGGATAAATGTAATTGAGGTTTAATGATTTGTATTATGAAGTATAGTGATTTGTATCTGAAGTATAGTAAATTGTATTTCCTATACATTGTTACTCAAGTGTATCAATATAAAATGTATCTCTCCAATATGTCTCCTCTATGTGTTAGACGCCTTGTACATAGTATGAAAGCCTTCGCATGATTGAGGCGGTCATTCCTAGGCTTTAATATTGTGTACAGCGGACTGCCACATTTAGGATACCCTTCAGGGCGTGACAGTGGTGGTGTGTGTGATAGTTGTCCCCAACGAGAAAAATGAGCTCATTCCTATGTGCATTGTCATAGGATGGCGTGCATGTATCGACTATAGGAAGCTCAATGATGCCATTAGGAAATGTTACTTTTTACTACCTTTCATAAACCAAATGCTAGAGAGATTAGTAGGTTACACTTTCTATTGCTCTTTGGATGGTAATGTCAGGGTATTTTCAAATCTCAATTGTAAGCCTTCATTCTCTTAGCATCTGAATTTGGTTTCGGAATTTGGAGTCGGGAACCGAAACCCTAAAAGAATGCTCTAGGGCCAGATAGATTCGGAAACCTTAAGTCCAGCAATCCCGAGAACGAAACCTCGGGACAATAGAAATGAGTTAACTCCAGAATATAGCCCTAAATAAATTATCAAAAACATAAGAAGATAAGATTTCAGAGCAATTCATTTGTTTCGGACCCGATTGGGATCTGTTCTTAAAAATCGATCCCCTGGACTTGAAAATAGAAAAATAGTGTATAGGACTCGTTAGAACCTAAATTTAATAAGGAATTCAAAAATATAATTACAATAATTTTTTGGGTTATAAAAGTTACAATTATAGCCTTTTATCATATTTTCATTACTACCGGTAATTTGATTGTCTAATCAACTTTTTGATTTCTTTCACACTATTCACCAAGTACAGCCACCCATACTCTATTCTTACATCCTTACAACATATTCTTGCCATTCACATCATTTTCCTTACATTTTCTTTTCCAATACAATTTTACTACTCACATTACTTATTAAATTTGAATTTTATTACACAAAACAAATTCAAATCTCTCTCTCTCGTCTTTACATGAACCGGCGCCCCTCCCTTGCTCCCTCTCTCATTTGTTTGATTTTTTTTCAATTAATTATTTACACAAAACCTAATTTCTTTTCTTATATAATATCTCTTTCACCTTTCACTTTTTTACTTTCTCTCATTTTCTCACAAAAATCAACTTTTGGAAAGTCTTTTTCTCTCCCTCTCTTCCCTCTTATGCCATGAGCTCCCTTCCCCTCACACACACACACATGCACAAATTTTTTTTTCTTCAAGTTTTCTTCTCCAAACACTAAATAGGTAATAGATCTTGACCCTACCATAATAAAAACATGTAATGGCAAGATCATACATGTATGGTTCCACTAAAAATCCCCATAAGCTTTATGCTAGGGATGTGGAAACACTAAAGCATAATATTCTTGCCATCACAATGTGTAGATCTTAGTATTTAAGTTAATTTACTAGTATTTTGCTATATTGTTATATATTGTTCTTATGGAAATTTTGTGCATATATTTTTATTATTACTCTCATTTACGTAATGTTTATGTTGTATTTGCATCCATAACATGAGTAGTATAGTAGATATACTTGTTAGAGTACATAAATGCCACAGTTATTTGTCTTACATGCACGAAAAATTTGCAATATGATAGTCTTGATGAAGATGTTACCAAAATTCAAGATCTATTTTGTTTCTATCAAAAAGTGATTTTTTAAAAATTCGGATCTTGAGAAACAACCATTTAGAAAACCTATTTTCCAACTCCAAAATGAAGGGCTTAGGTGATAGATATTATAAAGGAATGATTTTTATAAGTTGATCTTAGTTTTACTAAGAGAAATTTTCAAACAAGAGAAAGGTTATAAAAGACAAGTTGGAACTTGTTTTAACCCCAACAAAAGCTTAAAATTCGTAACTAGGATGAAAGGCCAAGTAAACACCTAATTTCCAACTCTAAAACAAGAGTTTTATTAAAGAAACGGAAGCTTTAGGGAGTAGGTTTGATTATAACTTAATTTTAAAAAGATTAAGTGAGTTTTACATAGGAAATGATCTCAAAACAAGTTTCAAAATTCGGATCTAAAAATGACCCCCATTTAGATACCTATTTCGAAATGTCAAAATGAGAATTTTAATAGAAAAATAGAAGCCTTAGGGAATAGATGTAATAAAGACTTGATTTTGATAATAGTAAATATATTTTATCATAGCACAAACCTAAAACAAAGGAAAGGTTTCCAAACTTGGATCAAATAATATTTTCATTTCCTAAAATTACGTAAAATTCGTCACTAGGCAAAACCCATATTTAAACATCTACTTTCCAACTTTTAAATAAAGAATTTTATTAAGATAATGAAGGTATTAGGTATATAGGTCATCAAGGCTTTATCCTAGTAAAATTATGGATGATTTTCAAAGAGATAAAGCTAGTTTTCTCAAACAAGTGTTCTTGACATTGTTGCAAAGTAAAGGTTTTCCAAAAATTCTTTTTAACCAAAAATCATTAAGGATTTACATGTAGATAGCTCATATCATATCATTCATGATAATAACTTGTAGATATTGCATGCACATATAATATACTTTGGTAGAAATAATGCAAATTTCACAAAACAATTTTGGAAATGCAAGTTTTAGCTACTTATCAGATCTGATATGAGCATTCCGAGACGTAAATGTTTTCAAAACTTATGAATAACATCATAAATAGATAGATCTTTCCAAGTAGATAAAATCGATTGCTTATTTGGGAAATTCTGAGTTAAAATAACTAAGTTATGACCGTTTTAAGTTGGAATTTCCATCTACCATGAAAATTATGAACTTAAGAATTTTTAAATAATAAGTTGGAATTAGTTATGATATGAAATACTCATTTGGGTATTTCTTTCGTTTAGGTGATTTTGAATAGGAGGAAATTCTTGTCTCTGGATCACTACCATTAGAGACCAGTGTCCATAGCCGAGTGAGTTCACTTTTTTTAAATTACATGCTTATGATTGTGCTTGTAATGATAGTGGCATTATAATTAGGACAAGATAAAATTGAAATGTGCATGCGAATTCTATTTGATTGAATTGATGATAAGAATATCGAAATGGGAAGTGCTATGCATATCTGTATGATTTAGTATAGAATTGAAGTTTATGAAATTTCTATGATCACCTATAATTCGCTTAAATAATATGCCATAATCTTATAACTAAATTGTCCATGTATATCATATGTGGAGTCATATTACAATTATTATTATACATTTGTAGGAAGAAGGCATAATTGCTAGGCAACGAGTGGGCCTGAAAACTTGAATGTTGGCATGGAATTGTTAGTGATTGTTCTCTAGGCCAATTACTAAGTATTGTTATCTCATCTACTTGAGGCCAATCATCAGTTAGTGATTTAATTTTAAAAATCCAACTGGAAGAATAAATAAATTATTATTATGAATAATAATTTACTATCACTACCAACCCTAATAAGATTAGGGGCATTATTGTCAGTGTAAAATACTAACATAATATAAATAGGTGTGATAGCATCTCATTAGGGTTAAGACTTTTACTGACACATTTGACGGTAGAGAAATTCCTTTTGGAGGTGCTTGTTCGTGTGGATGAAGTAGAGGGTGCTGCGAGATTATGGTACCTTGTAGATCCGGATTGATATCAGTTTTCAAAAATTCGAAATTGCAAGGTATTATTTCGAATCATTTATGTATCCGATTTAATTACAACACATGGATTGAGGCTTTAGGGTTTTAATTTTTCCACTGCAAACAAGATTTAAAATTTCGTATGAAACCTTATAGTGGTATTAGAGCCACTTGTGTTCTTAATTAAATTGGAATCTGTTTTTCTATCTACATATGATGTAGTGTTATTTTGTGATTAACATGCGGTTGAATTAGATTCGAATAAGTTACAGCAAATAAATTCATAGAATTCAATTTTATGATTTTCATATCTATTCATGTTAATTGCAATATCAATTCGTTATTATGCATGATGGAACCAATACGAATATGATTCTATATGTGATATAATAAAATTCGAAATTTTAAAAATAGAATATGTTATTATGCATGATGGGTAAAACAGATCTAATTGGATTACGTTAACATCGAATTATGTGTGTGTGTGTGTGTGTGTGTTGATATATCTATATGTGTGTTTTTGGCGTTTTTCAATGGGGTTAAAAGGATCTGATAGATTTCGAATCAATCAGGTTTAGTATGTTTAATATGATTAAACATGTTTCAAAATTCGTTATTCAAGGGTTAGACATATATTGTTCAATCGTTGAACAAATCAATAAATTTCAATCGTGTATGACATGAATTACAATTGTGAATTGTATTAAATTTGTTTTTTGAAATCAAATGAATTTTTTGCAGTTCAATAATTAAAGTCATGTTTTTCGTATTGCTGTAAATCTGAGTTTTAAGAATCGAATATTTTATATTGCAATGTTTCAAAATCCAAATTGAAAGATTTGATTTTTCAATGAATTTTAAAACTTAGATTTGATGGATTTTTGTTTTACGATTTAACAAAGACTTATATTTTTCAAAGGATCTTCTAACCTAAGGAGGCGTCCCTTAACCCCCATAAGGGGGCACTGCCCCCTTGACCCGCACAAGGGGACGTTGTCCCCTTAACCCTTATAAGATGCATAGCTTAATTCCATAAGCACTAAATAAAGATAGTTAATATAAAGATATTTTTTTAAGTATTTTAAAATTGTATGAATGACTATCATATGTGCTTATGTTATATGTATAGTGCATAGCATGGCCCTAAGACCCATGTGATTAGTGGGTTTTATTGTTTTGGTTTTTATGGGTTGTAATTTTAAATACGGCTTGCGTGTCGTTTATTTTATTGTAATATATCTTTTCTACTCATAGAAGTAGGATTTTTGTATCTATTCATTATTGTAATGAAGACAAGGAAATGTTATGAAGACCCTCCCTAATCCATGGTGATGGAGAAATAAGGATCATGAAGAAGATACAAGAAAAATTTGCAACTCAAGACCATGAAGATGGTTCTCAACTTAGGATTGGACCATTAATTTTCATATTGGCTTATGAAAATCAATATAGAATAAGGGGCCATGCTATGACACTTTTTTTTCTTTATTCTATAAATTTGATATATCATGAGATGATGTATGTATATGTATGTGATACTAAATTTACTACCATGTATGCTTGAATATCCAGTATACATGATGATAGAAAATAGAATAAAAATAATTAAAATCCCTCAATAATTTTAAGTTTAATGCCATCCATGTCAAAACACTGTCAAGACTTTGATCACCATAATGTGGGTCTGCCAAAGTAGAGTACATTAGGTTATCTTAGTAAGGCAGGATGGGTAATGGTGCTACTCATGAGTTTAAAATGGTTAGACTTAATTAGGCTATCAAAATGGTTTTAGGCCTAAGGCATTAGATGGGATTCAAACATACCGGGACATATGATGTCAACAATCCTATAAACAATCTAAGAGTTACATGTGATGTAATTAGGAAAGAGTTCCCTACCTAAATAACTTAAGTTTAAGTGTCATGCTAAAGCTGACATAGAATTGAGTGAAATATGGTTCTTAGCCCACTAAAATGCAATAATTAAGTATAGTTACTTAAATAATGAGGATTATTGATTTAGTGGGAGTTATTATTTGATGCCTCAATATATATATATATATATATATTAAAATTAGCTTTGCATATTTAACTGTAGATCAATGGCTGCAAACAACACTTCACACTTATCTTTGCAATCGGTCCTTTAGAAGGACAAATTAATTAGGACCAATTTTCTAGATTGGCTCAGGAAGTTGAGAATTGTTCTTAAGAATGAAAAGAAACTTTATGTCCTTGATGAGCCTATTCCTGAGGAACCTCTAGGTAATGCTCTAAGAGCTTAAAAGATGCTTATAAGAAGCATTTTGATGACTCTTTAGAAGTAGGATGCCTAATGCTTGCAAAAATGAGTCTAGAACTTCAAAAAGGTCTAGAAAACATGGAGGCTCATGAGATGATCCTCCATCTCAAGGAAATGTTCCAGCAACAAGCTAGGCAGGAGAGGTATGAGACTACCCAGGCCTTACATTCTTGTTAGATGGTTGAAGGAGGTTCAGTAATGCACATGTCCTGAAGATGAAAGGATATATTGATCATCTTGATAGGTTGAGGTTTCCAATAAGTCAGGAATTTGCTACTGATTTGACCCTGAATTCGCTGCTAGATAGTTATGACTAGTTCGTCATGAACGACACAATGAATAATATGGACAAATCAATCTCTGAATTGCATTCAATGCTTAAGACTGCTGAGGTCAATATCAAAAACAAGAAGCCCATCAATATCTTAATGGTTCAGAAAGGGAATGGCATGAAAAGGAAGGGTAAAGGAAATGTTAAGGCTGCGAAAGGTTCAAAGCCTAAGTCCAAGCCTAAACCAAAGGCTAAACCTCATAGGAAGGAGTTTGCTTTCACTGCAATGAATCAGGTCATTGGAAAAGGAGCTATAAACTCTATCTGGAAGATCTGAAAAGGAAGAAGAGTAGTTAGACTACTACTTCTGGTATTTATGTTATAGAAATAAATTTATTTGACTTTACTTCTTGGGTATTAGATACCGGATGTGGATCTCACATTTGTACAAATGTATAGGGTCTCAGTAAGAGTAGAGATCTAAAGAAGGGCGAGGTTGACTTACGAGTGGGTAATGGAGCAAGGGTTGCTGCCCTAGTTGTTGGAAGTTATGAGTTGACTTTGCCTAATGGGCTCTTGTTAATGTTGAACAATTGCTACTATGTTCCTACTTTGAGTAGGAATATTATTTCTATTTCATGTTTAGATATTGAAGGATTTTCGTTTATTATTAAGAATAATAAATGCTCCATTTATAATAAAGACATGTTTTATGCAAATACTGATTTACATGATGGTCCTTATGTTCTAAATCTGAAACCTGATAATGTATCTATCTATAACATAAATACTAAGAAACTAAAATCTGATGATTTAAATATGACCTACCTATGGCATTGTCATCTTGGTCGCATAAATGAGAAACTCATATCGAAGCTCCATAAGGATGGATTCTTAAATTCATTTGATTTTGAATCATATGAGATATGCAAGTCCTGTTTATTAGGCAAGATGGCCAAAGATCCCCTTACTGGGCACAGTGAAAGGGCAATGGATTTATTGGGCCTAATACATACTGATGTATGTGGCCCATTAAGCATTGCTTGTAGAGGAGGTTATCAGTACTTCATCACATTTATTCATGATTTCAGCAGATATGGATAAGTTTTTTTGATGAGGCATAAATCTGAACCGTTTGAAACGTTTAAAACTTTTCAGAATGAAGTACAAAATCAGCTTGGCAAAACTATTAAAATGCTTCGATCAGTTCGAGGTGGCGAATATCTAAGCCAATAATTTAATAACCATCTCAAAAATTGTGGAATAATTTCACAATTAACTCCACCTGGAACACCACAGTAGAATGGTGTATCATAAAGGAGAAATAGAACCTCATTAGATATGGTTCGATTTATGATGAGTCAAACAGATCTTCCTCCATCCTTTTAGGGCTATGCCCTAGAGATAATTGCATTCACGTTAAATCATGTTCCTTCTAAGGCGGTAGAAAAGACACCATATGAGATGTGGACCGGAAAAAGGCCTAGTCTATCAAGATTTAGGGTTGTGAGGCTTATGTGAGATGTCTAGCCTATGACAAATTAGGAGTAAATCAGATAAATGCCTTTTTGTGGGGTATAAAAGAAACCAAAGGGTGCTACTTTTATAATCCCCCCGAAAATGAAGTATTTGTCGCTCGGAATGGCATCTTCTTCGAGAAAGAGTTTATCTATGAAAGAACCAGTGGGAGTAAAGTACATCTTGAAGAAGTCCAAGATCCACAAAATAGTGTAATACCACCAATAGAAAGTCAACAAGTCACACAGTTACCTGTTGACCCTCTACAAGTAACACAAGGCCCATGTAGGTCTGATAGGGTACGACATCAACTTGAGAGATATGGATTTCTCATTATTGATAGTTGTGACGTGTTGCTCATGGATCAAAGCTCGCTACCTACCAGGAAGCCATGATGGGACCAGATTCTAAGAAATGGCTGGAAGCCATGAAATCTGAAATACAATCCATGGATGACAATCAAGTATGGACTTTGATTGATCCACCTGAATGTATAAAGACCATTGGGTGTAAATGGGTTTTCAAGAAGAAAACCGATATGGATAGTAATGTGCAGACCATTAAAGCACGACTCGTGGCGAAAACTTTCAAGTAAACACATGGTATAGACTATGATGAAACTTTCGCACCAGTTGCTATGCTTAAATCCATCAGGATTCTTATTGCCATTGCTGTGTACTATGATTACGAGATCTAGCAAATGGATGTCAAAACAGTGTTTCTTAATGGAAACTTGCTTGAGGATGTATATATGACACAACCAGAGGGTTTTGTTCATCCCAAGGATTCTATAAAGGTTTGCAAGCTTCAAAGATCCATTTATGGATTGAAGCAGGCATCTCAGAGTTGGAATCTTCGATTTGATGAAGCAGTCAAAAAGTTTGGATTCATAAAAAATGAAGATGAACCTTGTGTCTACAAGAAAATTAGTGGGAGTATAGTAGACTTCCTAGTACTATATGTGGATGACATATTACTCATTAGAAATGACATTCCTATCTTACAGAGTGTAAAGACTTGGTTAGGAAAGTGTTTTTCAATGAAAGACTTAGGCGAAGCTGCCTATATTTAGGCATTAAGATCTATAGAGATAGATCTAGAAAGATCATTGGCCTAAGTCAGAGTGCATATATAGACAAAGTATTGAATCGGTTCAATATCCATGATTCCAAAAGAGGCATTTTTTATTATAAAGTTTGGATGTTTACTTTATAATAAAGATTCATGAATAATCTATTTATTCTTGAATATTCATTATTATGGGATGGTAATGAATTATATCCAGAGTGAGTTTTATTAGATAATCATGAGATGTTTATGTTTATAGTAAAACTCATATGTATATATATTAGAGATCCATATATATTGGATTGACCCGCAATGCAATCACTACATGAATCAGGTCATAAGTGATTCTCATAATAACAATGTCAATACATCCTTAGACCTGAAATCACCATAGTTTCCAACACGAGTGACATTATGTCTCGACTAAATCAAACGTTGTTCTTAACCGAATAATTATAAAGGTTTTGATTGGGCATGATGTAAATCATGTAGAAGGGGTTAAGTGATTAAGATAGGATTTGTCCCTCTCTTGATGAGAGTGATATCTTTGGGCCTGTTACGCCCCAAAGGGTACCCAAAATGCGACAGTCCACCACACTCGATATTTAACTTAAGTTGACAATTTAGTCTCCCATAAGTTTACATACAGGTGTAAGGTGTACTTGCACTTTTATGATACACTTTGAATCGAATAGTTTTAAGAAGGCGTACATAGCATTAAGAATAGAAATACAACAGTTAAATAAGTTAAGTCTTTACAAAAGTCAAGGAGGCATACCACAAAATAATAACAGAAGTCTATCCAGTCTAAAACCATATTACAAACGTTAGGGTTTATGTCAAAGAGATTTTCCTAGAAGTCCAGTCTGCTATGTCCCGACTTCTTTAAAAGTCTTATCCAAAAGATAACCTGTGAAAAGTGTTCTCTTGGAACAACAAAATAGGAACACCACAACAAAACTATGGGGTGTAAGCTACAAGTTAGTGTGATTATTCCAAATATTAATACTCAAAACAGTATATATCAGAAAGTTATTAGCAGCTATATGAAATGCACAAGCAATGATCATACAAGCTATGACTTTCGGGGGAGCATATGTGAATGGATTTAGCCTCATTCGGGGTTAGGATGGTATAAGATATGCAAATAATTCAATTTTGAGTGGGGTGGTCATAAGTCATGCAGCCATCATCCGATTCTTTCTTTAGTTATAACTTTGTTATTTTATTGTTATAGTTTTATGTGCTACTACATCCGTTAAATTAAACGATCTCAATCTTAATGTTACATAGGCTCTCGCTTCGCTAATTTTTGTCCGCAAAAGTTATTAGCTATGCAATGTGGTACTATGTGATATGTATGTACAATTTATTCATATAATTGTGGCATGTTAATTATATAGATTAAATGTGATCATCGAGAATTTCAGCAATCCAAGTATATAGCTCACAATGGTATTTACAACATGTTTGTCTCGATATACTTTTATTCATTCACAAGATTAAATCAAATCATCACAGTTTTATCTTTTCCTAATTCTAGTGCCACTACGATTACAAGATACATGAGCACAACTATTAAGAACGAACTCACTGGTGGAGAGAAATCCACTAGTGTAGTAGTCATCGGGGTGTGGAAATCCGTCCCCAATCACCTAAGTACAAGGAATACTCTCAATGAGTATTTCTCATAAAATTCTAATAAACTTAATAATTCTATTTACTAAGTTCGTCAATTTTCGTCTAAGATGAAGTCCTAACTTAAAATGGTTATATCTAACTCAATTTAACTCGGAATTGCGCATATTTATATTGATTTCTATCTACTTCGAAAGATCTTATTTACTAAGTTAAATCAACATACGAAGTCATTTGAGGGTCAAAAAACCACTGTACAGAAGGGTTACGAATTTCCAGTTTTGAGTTCTTGATGAAAATTGTTACTTTTGTTCCATTTAATCTTTTTGATCATCTTATATTGGTTCTACACTTGTAAAGAGAACTCCTAGCCAAAGATAAAGAATATTAATACTTATATGATCATCAAGATATCATCCGAAAATTCTAAGAATCTACTTTTGTAAAAACAAGATTTTGAGTTGAAACTCATTTTTTGTTTGAGAAAAATCCTTTGCTAAAACTAACATGACTCAATAAAAATAATTTTCTTATATCATCTATTATCAATGCATTCCATTTTCCACATAAAACTCTTGTTTTGGAGTCTAAAATAAGGTTTTCAAAATTCATCTCTTCAAAAATCCGATTTTCCTTCTTGAGTTTTAGAATGAAAATAAGACCTAGACTTGTCTTTTACAAAACTCTCTATTTTAGAAATATCTTTTAGGAAAACTCCTCTAAACTTATGAAAATCCAGTCCTTAGAATATCTATACCAAGAGCCCTTTATATTTTTGTCTAAATCTTCATTTTGGGGTTAAATAATAGGTTCTAAAAATGGGGCTTGGCTTAGATCCGAATTTTCAAAAATTGTTTTTGAACATATCTCTTGATAAAATCCATCAAGACTCATGAAAAATCATCCTTTATATATCATATCTTAAGAGCCTTCCATTTCTCAAATAAAATTTTCATTTTTGAGTTGTAAAACATGTTTTTTAAACCATGTCTTGGCCAAAATGCGAAAATGATATTTTTATTTTGAAAATAACTTTTGAAAATCACCTTTGATTCTTGTAAAGAGAAGTCTTGATGATATATATTCATTAAACCTTCATTTTCTCAACTAAAACTCCCATTTTAAGACTTGGAAGAGGGTTTTTAAATATAGGTTTTGTCAAGATACGAATTTTACTATTTTTATTCAAGTTTAAATCTAAGATCTACACATAATATGAACATGAATGTAAAAGAAATACATGGTAGTAAGCTCTAAACCTTTAGATCTAAACATAAGCATAACCAAAGCTTTGTAAAAATTAGATCTACAAGTATAATAAAAATATGAAGATAATAAGGTTTTAAAGACAACAAATATAGCAATAATATTATAAATCATCAACAAGAGGAGTATTTCAAAGTTTTGGCATCATCATCTTTAGCCTTTAGGCATTATGGAGAGTCCTTTGATGCATGAAACCTCCATATAATCAACCTATAGTGTCTATGGAAGCTTAAGAAGAAAGATTTACTCAAAGATCTTCAAGAATAGAGTGTGGAAGCAATAAATGAAAATGGGGGCAGCTTCTATTCTTGTGCAAGAACAAGGGAAAGAGAGGAATAAAGAGAGAAAATGGAGAGTAAATGAGGTAGTGTTTGTAAAGAGGGAAAGTGTGTAAATGAAATGCATTTAATAGAGAGAGGGTGTATTAAATGAGTGTGAAATAAATGAGAAAAGAAAAAAAAAATAAACAAGGCAGAAATGGGGAGATTCACGTGAAAGGCAAAAGGAAAGAGAGAGAGTAGACAATTTGTAACTCAATTTTTTTGAAAGTGTAACTTGTTGTACTTAGTGTGCTAACTAAATGAGGCTTTAATTCATTAAATAAATAAAAAAATAAGGAAAAGTGGCTGTTTTGATGAGTTTGGTCAGCTGCCATACATTGAAAGTGGAGTGTAGAATGAGTGAAAGAAAGCTTGAATAATGTGTAGAAGTGACAATTGAAGTGTACTTGAAGTATGGGTTGAAAAAGTACTTTTTATTAGGAAAATATGTAAAATAAAATTATGAAAAATATTTTTAAATAAATGGCATAATTTTTATAATTAAAATTAAATAATTAATTGAATTATTTTAGTATTTTAACAAAAATATTACTGGTATGGTCAAAATATGCTTATATTTTTAATTTTTCGAGCCCCGGGACATGCTTTCCAATAACAGTATCCAATCGAGTTCGAAATAAGCAGAAAATAAACCAATATGATATTTTTAAGAAATCAAATATTATTACGAACTATTTTACACACTTTACTAAATTTTTGACTTCTCAATTTACGAGCATGAAATTTCCGGATCTAAACTGTAGGGTTAAACTTGAGATCCGTTGACTTAAGGTTTCTGGTTGACTTCCCGGCTTAGGGTTAAGGCTTAATATTACTTCTAAAAACCAATGGCTTATAGGGCCCCTCGATAAGTGAGATTGACAAATGCATGGTCGTGCTCAATTGAATTGATAAGTGTTTTCAATTTCATTTGTTTTATCAGTTCACTTAGAGATGGAGAAACAACAAGATTGAATGATATAAGAATGACATTGTCCATGTCTTATATTCAATCTAGATATCAAGAGACAAAAGGATGATGACATAAGTTATAGAACAGGTAAAATCATATCACCGATCTTCATTTGATTTGGGTAAACATAATGTCTTGCTATAGGCTGCTTATGTTTTGTTTACTAAAAAACAGTTTTTAAGTTAACTGCCAATATCAAATGAACCTACAGGGTCACACACAAAAGAATAAGTAAAAAAATATCATGGATTTTAGATATATGTGTGATTTGGCCTAGTGTAAGTGGGAGATTGTTAGTGATTGTGCCCTATGCCAATTACTAAGTATTGTTATTTCATCTACTTGAGGCTAATCACCAGTTAATGATTTAATTTTAAAAATCTAACGGGAAGAACAAATAAATTATTATTATGAATAATAATTTACTATCACTATCAACCCTAATAAGATTAGGGGTATTATTGTCAGTGCAAAATACTGACATAATATAAATAGGTGTGATAGCGTCTCATTAGGGTTAAGACTTTTACTATCATATTTGACGGTAGAGAAATTTTGTAACGCTAAAAGAGAAACACAAGAAAACATGATTCTTCTCAAATAATCTAGAAGAGTTCTAGATTGTGCTAGCACACAAATGTGATTCCTTTTGGAGGTGCTTGTTCGTGTGGATGAAGTAGAGGGTGCTGCGAGATCGTGGTACCTTGTAGATCCGGATTGATATCAGTTTTCACAACTTAAAAATTGTAAGGTATTATTTCGAATCATTTTTTTGTATCCGATTTAATTACAACACATGGATCGAGGCTTTAGGGTTTTAATTTTTCCATTGCAAACAAGATTTAAAATTTCGTATGAAACCCTACAGGAATGGCCTGAATTAAAATGGAAGTGGTGTAGGCACTTGAATCAACTACAAAATTAATGAGTGGGTGGGCACCTGAATCAACCACTATATAAATGAGAAAACTGAAATAAATGGTCGTATGGGCCTGAAACACCTAAACCCGAATGGATGGCGTAAATCTATTCAACATAGGACTCGCAGAAAGTCTTATGTATTGTATGCTCATGTGCTTGTGCATTTCATATGATTGTTAATATAACTTGGTTACCTTATTGCTTATTGAAGTATTTAATTTGGAAGTGAAACTCACTAAGCTAGCGTAGTTTATACCCCTATAGCTTCTTTTTGATGCAGTTCCTGTACATATGGTTGCGTCCCCGGACCTGGCCAAATCAGGTAATGCGAAGTTAGGAGTTTCCTTAGAAGTTTGTGATTAACTTTGTATAGTCTTTCATAGTAAACCTTAAACGTTTGGGATGTTATTAAAAGCTAATATCTGGACTTTTGTTTAGCAGGGGAATGCCCCTTAAGTATTTTGTAACTGATCCTGAGATATCTGTGGTTTATGCTTTTATGCTTATTCTATCAAGTTTAACTATCTATCTCCAACTGCATATGTATTCTATTGTCGTAAGGGAACGCCTTACATCTAATACAAGACTTTTGAATGACTGTGGTGGTGATTCTTAAGTCTCATTTAGCATGCAGCAGACTGTTATGTTTAGGGTACCCTTTGGGGCATGGCATCAATAGCACCAGAAGATCTGGAAAACACCACTTTTGCATATTCTTATAGCACGTTTGCTTATAGAAGGATGCTATTTAGTCTTTGCAAAGCTCCAACCACATTCTAATGATGCATGGTGGCCATTTTTAAGGATTTGATAGAATATGTGATGGAGGTCTTCATGGATGATTTTTCGATGTTTAGTGATTCCTTTAATGGTTGCCTCTTGAACCTGGGAAATTTTTACAGCCATATGAAGAAACACCTTGTTTCTAAACTGGGAAAAATGCCACTTCATGGTAACTTGGGGCATTGTTTTGGGGCATAAAATCTCAAGTCAAGTAATTGAACTTGACATAGCTAAAGTCAAGGTCATTGAAAAATTACCACCACCAACTGTAGTTAAAGCAATTAGGAGTCTTATGAGGCACACAGGGTTTTATTCAAGGTTTATAAAAGATTTTTCAAAAATTGCATAACCCTTGATGAGGCTCTTGGAGAAAGATACCTTACTCAACTTTAATGTGGATTGTCTAGAAGCCTTCAACTTGCTAAAGGAACAATTGATCAATGCACCAACATGGTGATGCTAGATTGGAACTTACCCTTAGAAATCATGTGTGATGCCAATTATTTATTGTTGGAGTTGTCTTAGGACAACGAAAATTGCCATTTCCAACCTATTCATTATACAAGCAAAACTCTAACAGCCACATAATCAAACTACACCACAACTGAAAAGAAGTTGTTAGCAATCATCCTTGCATTCAACAAATTTAGATCCTATATGATCCTTTCTAAAGTCATTGTTTATACTGATCATTCGACTTTGAAATACTTGTTAGCTAAAACTAATGCTAGGCCATGATTCATCCAATGGATTTTGTTGTTACAAGAATTTGACTTAGAAATAAAGGATAAGAAAGGTAGTGAAAACCCTGCTATAGACCATTTGTTTAGGCTAAATAACCCCCTGTTGGACTAATTAAAGAAGAAGAAATCAATGATGAGTTTCTTGAGGAGAGACTCTATTCTATTTGCACTATAGCTGATGACTGGTTGGTTCATCGAGTTAAAAACATTTAAAACCATGAAGTTAAAGTTTTCAAAAATTTATATGAGAAGTTAATAGTATATTCAACTTTGGTTGCAACTACCAACATTTGGCAAGTGCACCTATTGAAGTGCATAGAAAATATTGGGTTGTCTTCTAAGGGATTGTTGGCGTCTACTGTACTCACTTTTCATCGATTATCTGCCCAAAGAAAATTCATCAAAACATAATAAAAACATAAGTTATATTAAGGTTAATGAATATATACATATTTTCAGGGAAAATTATAAGATAAAAATGTTAATGCAAGAAAAAGGTTAGGGATTGCTTCATCAAGTCCTTATCATGCTATTTCTTAATAAGCCCATAAGGTTGTACACTAGTATATTTGTACTGTCGGATTCACTAGGGTAAGTTAAAGCCTCTCTTAATGTTAATAACTTTAGATCTGGACCAGACCACCAGAATCTCTTGACAAGTTACCAATAACCTAAAGTTTAAGAACCCTTTGCTTTAAAACCAACCTAAAAAACAAGTGACAAAAATTTTCACTATCCCTCTCTTAAAGTGATTGTAACACCCTAAAATAAGGCATTACAACCTGCTACGTGTTTTTGTCATGCCCCATAGGGTACCCTAAACGTAACAGTCCGCCACATACCATATAAGATTCCAAAATTACCGCCTCAGTACTTCGAGAGCCTCATATAGATGTAAGGAGTACCTTTACAACAATAGAGTACAAGTCTAAATGGAGATAAAAGCTTAACTTGGCATACATTAGCAGGATATAACTCATGAGACATAAATAAATATTACATGTACTAAGGGGCATTCCCCCGCAATAGAATATTCAATGGCCTTATATAGTCATCCAAAGTCTTAAAAGTTTCCTATGGAAGTCTAAACAAACAATTCCAACTTCTAGGGGAAACTCCTAGCTTCTGTATCTGTACAGCCGGGTCACGCTGCCTAAGCCACAAATGGGGTAGCTGCAAAAGGAAGGAACTGTAGGGACGTAAGCTAACTAGCATAGTGAGTGAAATCTTCCACAATAACATTCATGTCACAATAATTCAACCAAGTGATTAAGCAAGCAAGTGAATGTACCAAGCACATGAGTTCAATAAACATATGACCAGCCAGAAATCATATGTGGATGGACTTGCACCCTCCATCCCGGGTTAGCAGATTAACGAATACTGCAGTACTAACTTTATGCCGTTTATGGTTCATGGTTAACCTACAATTATTTGATATCGTTTATGGATCACGATTAACCTACAGATTTGATATCGTTTATGGATCATGATTAACCTACAAATGCTAATGCTCCTTCCCATTATGATATGCATATGTCAAATTTAACATTATTTCGAGTAGTAGATTAAGTCATTTTATTTAGGCGATCAAACAATTTCTCAAACAATTCATCATAACTAGCTACACAACCAGAATTTATCACCAGGTTTCGATATTCTTATTTTGAGTTCTCACATCATCATCAAAATACAATTTCCCATTATTCCCCATCATTCATATTCCATTCATTTGGCCTACATTCTAGTGCACTAATTAACAAGCACATACAATAAATGAATCGGGAAGAGAAACTCACTCCGCCATAGGTTCACCTTTCTTCTAGTAATAGTAGTCCGGAGGCAAAGATTCAACGTCCTCGGGTTCACCTATTCATATAAGAAATACCCTAATAAGTATTTTACCATCTTAGGATACTAAAACTCTAAGAAAACTTAGTGAAATCGAAATTCGCGTCATTTTCAAAGTCCCGATTTAAAATGACCATAACTTGGTCGTTTTAAGTCAGAATTTCGAAAATTTTATATCAATTTCTATCTACTTCGGAAGAGCTTTCTAAATATGAAGTTTAAATCAAGTTTTGAAAATATCTAAGCCTTGGAAATGAGGGATCAGATCTATACAGCGGTTATGTTGATTCCGAAAATGCGGTTTTCATGAATGCACTTGAGATTCCTAAGTACAAAATGAAACTAAATGCCAAGGTAATGATTTTCCCTATCATGAATGTCGTAATATGAACTCTAATGAGCCTAAGTTCTTATAAAATTTAGATTTAAAGAACTTAAATAACCTTTTTATAAAGAAACCATTCCATGCCATTACTTAACTAATAATTTTACTACACTTGTTCACACTCATATATTCCAAGGATTTTTCTTAGGAAAATTCTATTTGTTATAAGGAAAATTTGACGCTTATATTAACTACATCCTAAGGCCTTTATTTCCTTAATAAAATCTTCATTTGTAACTTTTTAAGTGAGTCTTACAATAGGGTGGTTCCAAAAATCCGAATTTAGTAAATCTCATTTCCATGTTGATTCTTTTAGGAAAAATGCATTTTATACTTAGATCTTTAAGTATTTATTTTACCTATACCCTAAAGACTTCATTTATTTAAGAAAATGCCATTTTTGAAGTTGGAAAACTAGTGTTTTCTAACCATCTATCCATTATTACGAATTTAGCTTTCAAGGACTTTCAACTCAAAATTATATTAGGACTTCATCTGTCACGCCCCCAGGGTACCCTAAACGCGACAGTCCACCACACCGATATTTAAACTTAGTATGACAACCTTAGTCATCCCATGAGTTTACATATCGTGTGTAAGGTGTACTCACACAACTTTTAGGATCACACTTTGATTCGAGTAGTCTTAAGAAAGCATCATAGCATTAAGAATATAAATCACAACAAATAAACAGTTAACTTTACAAAAGCCAAGGGGGCATACCCCCGCCAAAATAATAGGAGTCTACATCGTTTAGCTCCAATTACACATATGAATTCACATTAAAGAGATTTTCCTAGAAGTCCACGCCTACTAGGTCCCGACTTCCTCAAAAGCTCTTTAATTCCATGTGATAAACCTGCACAAAATGTCCTCTCGGAACATCCAAAAATAGGAACGCTGCAACAAAAACTGTTGGGGTATAAGCTAATGCTTAGTGAGATTCATTTTCTTCAAGTAACATGCCCGACCAAGCTAAAATATCTATACAAGCAAGTTATAATTAAGCAACCATATGAATGCACAAGCGTATGAGCAAGCAGCATATGACTTTCCGGTAGTCATAAGTGAATGAATTTACGCCCTCCATTCGGGGTTTGGGGTAGTTCATAAGACATGCAACTACAATTCCAAAGTTGGTCCATAAGACATGCAACCATAATCCCAATCTTAAGTGGGGTGGTCCATAAGACATGCAACCACAATTTTAATGTTGGTCCATAAGTCATGCAACCATAGTTTCATCATTCGAATGGGGTGGTCCATAAGTCATGCAACCCTAGCCCCATTCGTTAAAGACCCGCTGCCTCCCAAGTACACCTTTGTCCCACCAAAGATATACTCGACAATGATATACGACTCACTACGTGAGATGCATGTACAGTTTATTCATATAATCATGACATATTACTTAGATAATTTAAAGGTGACCATACAATTTTCAGACATTCCAAATCTATACTAGCTCATACAAGAATATTACAACAAAGCTTGCCTCGATATACTTATCGTTCATTCATGCAAGTTTAGATCACCATTCAAACACAATTTTATCTTTTCCTAAGTCTAATGCCACTACTACTACAAGCACATCCAAGAGCATAATTAATTGAGAAATGAACTCACTTGTCCATGTAGTGAAAATCCACTAGTCGTAATAGTCCTCGGGAAGTGGTAACCCGTCCTCCAATTCACCTAGGTACAAAGAATACCCTCAATGAGCATCTCTTATGAAGTTCTATTAAACTTAACAATTTTATTTACTAAGTTCGTCAATTTCCGTCTAGGTTGAATCCTTAACTTAAAAAGGTCATATCTAACTCATTTTAACTCGGAATTTAGCTTATAATATACCGATTTATACCTACTTCGAAAGAGCTATCCATTTCTAAAGTTAATTCAAACATTTAAGGTCATTTAAGGGTCGGAAACGTACTGTACAGTAGGGTTACGAAAATTCCAGATTTTGAGCCTTTGTGAAAAATTTCCATATCTACTCCATTTAACTACTTAGGCCAATTTATTTTAGTCCTAAGCTTGCAAGGGGATCCTCAAAACAAAATTAAGAGATTACACACTTATCTAATACCAAACATAAAGTTCAAATGAAATTTCTAAGAATCCATATTCATAAAACCAACATTACAAGTTGAAACTCATTGTCTTGTTTTGAGTAATTCCTTTACTAAAACTCACTTAGTTCAATGAAAATAATTTTTCCTATATTATGTATCATCAAAGCATTTCATTTTCAATGTAAAATACTTGTTTTGAGATCAAAAAGAAGGTTTTCAATTGGTCTTCTCATAATTACGAATTTCCACTTTGAAACTTACAATGAAAACAAGACCTAAATATTGTCTTCTACAAAGCACTTGATTTATGCAATACTTCTTAGGAAAACCCATTCAAACTTATGAAAATCCATTCCTTAAGATATCTATATCAAGAGCCTCTTATATTTTTGTCTAAATCTTCATTTTAAAGTTGATTGATGGGTTTCAAAAATAGGTCTTGGTCTTGATCCGAATTTTCATAAATTTATTTTGGACATATCTCTTGAGAAAATTCATCAAAACTCATGAAAAACAACCCATTACATATTATATCCTAAGAACCCTTCATTTCTTGAATAAAATCCTCATTTGTGAGTTGAAAAACATGTTTTTATTTTGGATCTTTGTCTTGATCCGAAAATACAATTTTTGTTTTTGAAAATAAACTTTGAAAATCAACTTTGATTCTTGCAAGATGAAGCCTTGATGATATACATCCATCAAACCTTCATTTTCTTAACAAAAGCTTCCATTTTAAGACTTGAAAGAGGGTTTTTAAAATAGGGCATTGACAAGTTACGAATTTTTCTTTTTCATTCCAACTTGAATCTAAGATCTACTCAATATATATCCATGAAAGCATAAGAAAAACTTAGTAGTAAGCCTTGAACTCCTAGATCTACACATAAACATAACTAAAGCTTGAAAACTCTAGATCTACAAGCTATCACATAAACAAGAAAATAAACAAGCCTTCCATATAACAAAAATACTAAGAACAAAAGAGATCATCATCTAGAGGAGTGTTTCACTTCTTGGCATCATCATCCATAGCCTTTTAAGCTTGTGGAATGTCCTTTGATGCATGAAACATCCATGGTATCATCCTAGAACATCTTATAAGAGCTAAAAGAGAAAGATTACCTCAAATAATTGCAAGAAATATATGTGGAAGAAAAAATGGGGCAGCTTGTTTGGAGAAGACAAGCCAAGAAGAAGAGAAAAAGAGAGGGAAAAAGAGAGAGGAAAAATATAGGGTTTGTAAAGATGAAAGAGAGAGAGAATAAGATGTTTAAATAGAGAGTTAAGTGTGTTAAATAATTTAAAAAAAAAATAAACCATCAGCTGCAAGGGAGAGGGGGCTGGCGTGATTTGATGAGTGTAGGGGGTGGTTTTGTTTGATTTTAACTTGTATTTTGAAAGTGTAACAAGTTGCATCCATTTGTAACTAAAAGAGACTTTAAAATATCAAAAATAATTAAAAATAATGAAAAGTGGCTATTTTATGGGGAATGGGCAGCTGCAATTTTGGGAAGAGGAGTGTAAGAAAAAGCAAAAGAAGACATAATAATGTGTAGTAATGATAATGTATGTGTACTTGAGGTATGGGTTGATAAAGTGACTTTTTGAATAAGAAAATTTATAAATAAATTAAGAAAAATATTTTTATTAAAGTAGCAGAATTTTTATGATTTAAATAAAATAATCAATTAAATTATTTTTAGAAATTTAACAATTTAGTTACCGGTAAGAGTAAAATAAGCTTATATGAGCTATAACTGATATTTTTAGAATCCGAAAAATTCTAAACTTGATATTTTTGAAATCCTTATAAAAATACGAGTCTAAAAATATTAAAGATATATTTTTAATTTTCCGAGCCCCGGGACACGCTTTCCAAAGCAGTATCCAAACGGGTTCGAAATAAGCCGAAATTGAACCGATCTGATATTTTTAATAAATCAAATATTATTACGGACTATTCTAAACACTTCAATTATTTTTCGACTCCTCGATTTACGAACTCGGGTTTGTCGGATCTAAACTGTAGGGCTTTACTCAAGATCCGTTGACCTAAGGTCTCCGGTAGACTTTCCGGCTTAAGGTTTAAGGCTTAGAAAACAGGGGTTTACATCATCTCTTGTTTGAAATATTTTCTTTAGTAAAAGCTTACTTAAACTCATGAAAAATATCACCAAACATTATCTATCACCTATAAGCTTATTTTTTTCTGTAAAATACATGTTTAGAAGTTGGTAAAAGGGTTTTTAATAGGTTCTTAAGTCATCCGAATTTACACAAGTTCATTTCTTAAAAAGTGCTTTCCTTTTTGACTTTATTAACTCATCTATCCATAGATCTATATGCTAGGAAGGTTATTTACTAAGGACAAAAGCATTAAAGATCCTTAATGCACATAAACTCAAAATAATGATGAGATCTTAAATGCTTACATGAATATGAGTAGTAAAAAGGTAGATCTACTATATCAAATGCTTAAATGGTTTTAAAAACATAAAAACTATATTTTTATAAAAGATCTTTTGTTCAAAACACTTTTTGATGAATAATCATAAAGCTTATGCCATGAAAGTTCCTTGAAATACAATATCTACTAGTGATGGTTTGGTATTCTTGTTTTTGATATTTCCTTGTCCCTACCAAGAGATCATGGGGACATTTAGTTAAAATATCCAAGAATATCCTTTCCATTACAAGGATCTATGAGTAGAAGGAGTGAAAGTTCTTTCAGTTAGAATAAAATAGGAGTAAAAAGGAAAAGAAACAAGTTTTGTGTGTGTGTGTGTGGGGGAGGCCATGGAGGTCACGGCCAAGGGGAAAAGAGGGAGAGAATTGGGAGCTTTTTACCTTTGTAAAATTTGAAAAGTGAAAGAATGAAGTGAGAGAGAGAAAAAGTAGTTTATATAGGAAATGGAATTAGGTTAAATGGAATAAAACAAGTGAAAAAATTTGCAAAAATGGAGCTTTGGGTGGGGGGGGGGGGGGGGAGGGGCGTTGT
Organism: Combretum micranthum; assembly: GCA_024138025.1. NCBI lineage: Eukaryota > Viridiplantae > Streptophyta > Magnoliopsida > Myrtales > Combretaceae > Combretum > Combretum micranthum. Next base: position 139,435 of record JAMXBD010000398.1, on the reverse strand, counting down.
CATCACACCGGCATTCAAGAGGAAAAGGGGGAAAATTTGATTTCTTACTATGATTTGTCTTTGATTTGATTTGAGTGAAATTTGTCATAAATTGTATAAATAAGTAAGAGACAAAAAGTCTTTAGAAAAGAGATTGATTGAGTGATGGTAAGGGTTGCAAATATAGGGTGTATAAATAGGTAGTAATAGGTTGTACTTGTGAATAGTAAAGAATAGTAGTCAAGACAACTTAATTACCGGTAGTAAGAAAAACACGAATAAGAAGGCTATAACTGTATTTTTCATAAACCGAAAAATTACGAAATTTATATTGTTTGAAATCCTTATTTTATTTCAGATCAAATGAGTATTCACAAGTAAATTTTTGAAATTCTAGTTCTAGGGCACGCATTTCTATAATAGGCCTCGGGATTGTCACGCCCCATAGGGTATCCTAAACGTGGCAGTCCACCGCATATAATATTAAAGCTAATGAATGACAATCCGTAGTCACGTAGGAGCTTCGATATCATATGCGAGGCGTGCTTCTAAATATAGGAGACTCACAGGGTATTACGTTTAAATAGATAGCAAAAGCAAGCATAAACTTAAATATAAAAACATAAATTCTCCATTCCATAATAAGTTCGTACATTATCTTAGGGGCATTCCCCTACCTTAAAGTCTTTGATCAACTATACTAATAACAAAATAAACATAACTATCCACATAGTCTACTATGGAGATTTTTCCGAGAAGTCTATGTTCAAACTAAAAATACATAAACTTCCTCTAAAACTCCTAGTAGCGTAAGCTCATACCTGGACACTGGGCTCCTCGGCCTAGCCATAGATAATCATACTGTAATAGAAAACTATAAGGGTATAAGCAATCTAGCTTAGTGAGATAATTCCTAACTATATAACATTTCCATATGACAATCAAGTTATTTAATTCAAACATATGTAATGCATCAATCACATGATCAACCAAATACACAAGATTAACTGAAAATCAAGTGTAGCATGGATTTAACACCCTCCATGACAAGGGTTGGGTGGTTACAGGCCCATACGACCATCAAGATTTGCAGATTTACCGCCTCCTGCTTGCCCTGTAGACTTCCTGGCTCCTACTGGCCCATGTAGACTTACCGGCTCCTACTAGCCACCACTACCACTTCCTCGTTTCCCCACACGAACAATAGTAGCGAAATAAATGTGACTCACAAGTATGATATGCATGCATAAATTTCAATTAAACATTTAACCATATAAGTTGAATTCATGTTAAAGGTGATCAATCATAACCTCATCATACCAATACAAGAATCACACTTTTATTTAACATATCGTCTTTCGATATACTTAGTTTTCATTCAACAATTATTTCATACATTGTTCGTTTGTCTTTTCCTAAATTTCTAGTTCCACTAATTACAAGCACAAACAAGGAAATGTAACTTAGGAAAAGAATTAACTCAGTCCATAATTGGTAGGTCTAATCAAAATAATCCTCTAGATAGACGATCTTAGGTCCCTCGTCACCTAAACAAAATGAAATACCCAAAATGAGTCTTTCATATAACTTCTATTCTGGAAGTTTCAAAATTTCTCTTAAAATCGTGGTAAAAATCGTGTAAAGGGAAATTCCAACTTAAAATGACCATAACTTGCTCATTTTAACTCAGAATTTTGCGTATAATATACCGTTTTCTACCTACTCGAAAAGATCTACGTATTTCTAAGATTATTTTCATAAAACAAGGTCGTTTGGGTTCCGAAAAGATAGTGACTAGATTTGCCATGAATTTACAAAAACTTGTTTTCCTTCTTGTAAATATTTCAAGTATTTTGTAAACTTTTTGAAAGGTATATACATATATTAATGACTCATAACCAATGTATGAAGTAAATGAAATTGTCTCAACTTATGGAAAGTAAGGTTTCAAAAGACTTTGAACTTGAGATTTTATGGAATTTTATTTTACTTTGAAAGACTTGAGTTTATTTGATAAATATATTCTTTTTCTAAATTTAATTCTTTAAATTCTAAGGAGTGGTTTTGTTTTCTAAACTTAGATTTCAACAATTTTGTAAAAGTTATGTCAATTTTCTCACAAGAATCTTTTAGTTCATTGGTTCTTGGGATTATTTATTTTAATGAAAAGGGGTTCTACTTAGAAAAAGATGAAGTTATTGTAAAACCTTGTTTACTTCATAAGTCTTTTGTATGTTTAAAATCTCTTTAAGTTCCTCTAAACATTAACTCCATATTTTTATTTCTAGAGGAAAACTTTTTATCTTAAGAAAACATTTCCTTCATTTATTTTGTTGAGACAAAACCATTATGTTCATGCATGAATATGAATCATAAGCTATGAAAATATGAAAAGAACATAATAACTTAAAAGAATAAGCATATAAAGAAATAAATCAAGTATTGGGACCTTAGCTTCATCAAGGTACCCCGGACTAAGAAAAGACTAGTCCCGAAAAAGAAAGAGAAAGAATTGTTTTGACTTGATGAGGACAAGTCTAAGACTAGAATGACTAGTCTTAAAATCAACTTGAAATAAATAAATTGCAATGAAGTAAATAAATTGCATGAAAGATAAATAAATTGCAAGACAATGAGCTTATATGCTCTAAATAGTATATATAGCTATATAGTATATTAGATAGTAATAACATAAAGAAACATAAAGAACATAAAGGAATTTGTGATTATGAACAAAAACAAAGTATGAACCTATTGTTGCTTTCTTAACCTTCATGGTTTTAGAAAACACACATTAAGTTCATACTAAGTAGATGAACATAAAGAAAGCTTGGAGGATTTTCTTGAAGAAAGTTTACCTAAAGAAGAAACTAAAGAAAGCTTCTTGGAAGAACTTTCTTGGAGAGAATTGAAGAGAAATTTTGAGAGAGTAACTTTAGAGAAGAATGGTGTGAAAGAAGTGAAGGTATGAGGGGTATTTATAGGAAAATGTGGGAGATAATTTGTGTTAATTAAATAAAAAAATAAAACAAATTGATGATGGGGGGTGTGGCCGGCGCCATTTGGTGATGGGGAAGAAAAATTTATTTTTTTGTTATTTTGTTAATTAAAAGTAAGAAATGAAAGATGTGAAGTTGTATTGGAAATGAAAATGTGTAAGAAATAGGTGTATGGTTTGTAAGAGTAGGTTGTAAAAAAGTAGAGATAGATGAATAGTGTAGAATAGTAGAAAATAGTGTAATGTAAAAGTAGACATGACAATTTAATGCCGGTAGTAAGAAAATACGTATAAAAGCGATATCTGATATTTTTAGCTACCGAAAAATTACGAAATTGATATTTTTGGAAATCTCATATTTTTACGAGTCTAACGGTATATTCGGAATATTTTTCCTATTCCGGGCTTCCGGACACGTTTTTCAAGAACTATGTCCGATCGGGTTCAAAGGACACTCGAATTCCTTCAATCTGATATTTTTATATAACCTATAGCTATTACGAACTATAATAGCTAACTTTTCCAACTTCGTTTTCTAGGGCTTGAGAAAACGGCAATGCCGGAGTTAAGCGGTTACGGTAAACTAGGGTTTTGGTTGACTTAAGAATCCGTTGACTTCTGATTAGGGTTTAGCTTTAATTTGGATCCAAAAATTCGGGGACTTACAACCTACCCCCTTAAAGAAAGTTTTGTCCTCAAAACTTGAAATTCATACCTGATTTTAACAGACTCGGGTACTTCTGGCGTATGTCGCTTTCTGCCTCCCAGGTTGCTTCTCGTGTGAGTGGTTTCTCCATAAAACCTTCACATACTTGATCTCCTTATTCCGGAGCTTCTGCACCTTGTGATCCAAGATTTGAACAGGGTGCTCTTCATATGTGAGATTTTCTTTCAACCGAACAGGCTCTAGCTCTGTAGTCCTAGTAGGATCCGGCACATGCTTCCATAAAACTGATACGTGAAACACGTTATGGTTTCCAGATAGGTTGGGAGGGAGCACCAGACGATAAGCAAGATTTCCCACTTTTTCCAACACTTCGAAGGGTCCAATGTAGCGTTGGCTTAGCTTTCCTTAAGCTTGAATTCGGTGGATACTCTTGATGGGATTTACCTTTAGGTCCACATGATCTCCAACTTCGAATTCAAGCACACGTCTCTTCATATCTGCCCAGCTCTTTTGCCTATCTTGAGCTTCTTTCATTTTTCTTTGGATAACCCGCACTTTGTCAGCCGCATCTTGCACCAAGTCAGGACCAATGCTCAACTTTTCTATATCGTCCTAAAACAAAGGTGATCGACATCTTCTACCATACAATGCTTCACAGGGTGGCATCTGGATCGGGGAATGATAGCTGTTATTGTAGGCAAACTCTCCCAGAGGTAGGTGTGCGTCCTAGCTACCTTTAAACTCTATTACGCAGGCTCGCAGCATGTCTTCCAACGTTTGTATTGTTCTCTCTGATTGACCGTCTGCTGGGTGATAAGCAGTACTGAAATGTAGCTTAGTTCCCATAGACTTCTGCAAACTCATCCAAAATTTGGATACAAACCTTGGTTCCCGGTCGGAGACTATTCCAGCGGGTACTCCATGCAAGCGTACTATTTCTCTTATGTACATTCTTGCCAACTTGTCCATAGAGTACGTCATGTTCATTGGAAGAAAATGGGCCGTCTTCGTTAATCGATCCACGATGACCTAAATTGCATCATATCCAGCCGATGTCCTTGGCAATCCACACACAAAATCCATTGTGACTTGGTCCCATTTCCACTCGGGTATTAGCAGGGGTTTTAGAAGTCCACCAGGTCTTTGATGCTCCACTTTTACTTGTTGGCATGTGGGACATTTCAACACATAGTCTGCTACGTCTCTCTTCATGCCGTTCCACCAATAGTGGCTCTTCAGATCTTGGTACATCTTCGTTCCTCCTGGATGCATGGTGTATCCGGAGTGATGTGCTTCTTCCATGATTTCCTTTCTTATGTCCTCAACATCCAGAACACATAACTTGCCTTTCATCCTCACCACTTCATCCTCATCTATGGAAAAATCAGTCTACCTTCCTTCCTGCACTTCTTTCTTAATCTTCAAAATTGCCTCGTCATATCGCTGGGCCTCCTTGATTCTTTCTACTAAGGTAGGTTCCATGACATGTTTGGCAACCTCCACTTCCACGCTTTGCCCTATGAATTCAATGCTCATTCGTTCAAATTCTTTTATCAACTCTTTCTTATCAGTGAGCAAAGAGGCTACTTCCCCATCATTTTTCCTACTCAGGGCATCTGCAACTGCATTTACTCTCCCTGGACAGTAGTTGATTCTAAGGTCGTAATCCTTGATGAGCTCTAGCCATCTCCGTTGCCACATATTCAGCTCCTTTTGTGTAAAAAGATACTTGAGGCTCTTATGGTCGGTGTAGATCTCACACCTTTGTCCATACAAGTAATGCCTCCACAACTTTAATGCAAACACAACGGCGGCTAACTCCAGATCATGGGTAAGATAGTTTTGTTCATGGGCCCGGAGCTATCGCGATGCATAAGCTATTACCTTTCCGTCTTGCATCAACACACATCCGAGTCCGTTCCTTGACGCATCACTATGCACGGTATAGGACTTTTCGGGGTCTGGTAGAATTAAAATAGGGGCAGAAACAAGTCTTCTCTTTAGCTCCTGGAAACTTTGCTCCCTCTTGTCTGTCAGATGAACTTCTCCTCCTTTTGGGTTAGCTGAGTGTGGGGTTTGGCGATGGTTGAAAAATTCTTAACAAACTTGCTATAATATCCAGCCAAACCGAGAAAACTCCTCACTTCAGTAACTGTCTTAGGTTGTTTCCACTCCATTATTGCCTTGATCTTCTCAGGATATACCGATATTGCTTCTCCTGATATGACATGTCCTAAAAAGGATATCCTATCCAACCAAAAGTCACACTTAGACAACTTAGCGTACAACTTATGTTTACGCAAGGTTTATAATGCCATCCTTAAGTGTTCCTCATGTTGCTCTCGCGTCTTTGAGTAGATAAGGATATCGTCGATGAAGACTATCACGCACTTATCCAGCAGGGGTTTATATATTCGGTTCATGAGATCCATAAAAGCTGCTGGTGCATTGGTCAATCCAAAAGGCATCACTAGAAACTCGTAATGTCCAGAGCGAGTCCTAAAAGCTATCTTTGGTACGTCTTGAGGCTTAATCCTCAACTGGTGGTACCCTGACCGTAGATCATTCCTTGAAAAGACACTTGCTCCTTGAAGCTGATTGAAGAGGTCATCTATCCTTGGGAGTGGATACTTGTTCTCGATGGTAACCTTATTAAGCTCCCGGTAGTCGATGCATAAACGCATGGAACCATCTTTCTTCTTTACGAACAATACTGATGCTCCCCAAGGTGACACACTTGGTCGGATAAATCATTGATTCATTAAGTCCTGTAGTTGAGTCTTTAACTCCTTCAGTTCTACTGGTGCCATTCGATAGGGTGCTTTTGAGATCGGTTCCGTATTGACTAATAGGTCAATTTCGAAATCTATCTCTCTGTTGGGTGGCAATCTAGGCAATACATCTAGAAACACGTCTGGGAACTCTTTAACTACGGGTATGGATCCAAGCTCAGGCTTTTCCTCTTCTTCTTCATCCAGGTTACTAATGTTGATTTCATCCTCATCCACCAACTCGAATGAGTTTAACTTCACCATGGACTCTCCTCTAAACACTACTTCACATCTACTTTGATCTTTAAATCTCACTTCCTTTTGTTTGCAATCCACTAAGGCTTTGACAGATGTTAACCAACTCATACCCAAGATGACTTTGTATTTGCTCATCTCCAAGATTATTAGGTCACACTTAGAGTGACTCCCTTGTATCTCCATTGGACATCCTTTAAGTATTTCCTTTGTCGTTACTATGCTTCCGGTGGGGGTTTTAACTCGAAAACCAGTAGCAATAGTATCTATAGGTAACCCAATTCGCTTGGCCAGGTTAATGGTGATAAAGGAATGGGTAGCTCCTGTATTGAACAAAGCATACGCGGGTTGACTAGCTATGAGTATGTGTCCTGCACTCGAATTTTTATACTAATTACAAGACTGGTATACTTAAGCTAATCGCGGGTATAAAACTTTATACTTGTACTGTCGGTATTGAACGTGAGGAACTTAACAAATTACATCAAAGAAAAGGGTTCTGATTCTGACCTGTCACCAATCCAAAATCTGAACCATAGTCTCCATCTACAGTGGCGAGCTCTGCTCCTTCGTCATCGGACTCCTCGCATACCCACTGTCCTTCTAAGTTGTATATCCTCATTCCGTAGACAGCTGCTCCAGATCGGCTTGGGTTGCTTCCTCCGCTTCCGTTCTTTGCCGATGCCACTCCTCGCACTGACCCAAATGGTCTAGCTGGGGCATTCTTTCTTTGTGGGCATTCGTTAGCGAAGTGCCCGGTTTGCTTGCAAATGAAGCAAACAGTAGAAGCCTTCTTTGGGCAATCACCTATCTTATGGCTAGGGTCTCCACAAAAGTAGCACTTGTGTTGCGACAGCGGGCACCTCTTTGGATAGTGCACTTCCTTGCATTTCCAGCAGGTCACCTTGATCCTGGATGTGTCCTTGTTGCTAACAGCACTTCCTCGGAAGCTGTTGAAGGGCTTGAACCTTTTATTCTGAAAACTGGGGTTATAGCTATCCTGAGCTCTCTTGCCGAACACGAAGGTCTTTCTCTTAGGGGCTTTGCTCTTCCTTTTCTTTGCTCCCTCAATAATACGAGCCCTTTCTACCAACTCTCGGAGGGTCCTTAGATCTAACTCCTTCAGACGCATCCTTATATCTTCATCCAGGCCACTCATAAATACTTGTCTCTTCAGCTCCTCACTATGCTTGAAGGACTCAGGTGCGTATTGAAGCAGTCGGCTAAACTCCGTCTCGTACTGCTCTATTGTCCTTACCTTCTGGGATATATGGAGAAAGTCTCCACTATACTGTACTCTTAAGCTCCCAGGAAAATAGTTGTCCAAAAACTCTCTACGAAGAGCTGCCCAGGTCACGGGTGGCAACAATTCCCTGCTTTTCGACTCCCACCATATTCTAGCATTGAACCGTAACATATACGTGCCATAGTCCAGGCGTAGATGATGAGGAACTTCGTAGGCAGCGAACGATTTTTCGATCTAGGCTAGCTAGTCTTCAGCTTCGTCTGGCTTTCCAAAATTTCTGTCGAAATATCTGTTGCTTTTTATGAAGTCCGGCAAGGAACTTCTGTAAGGTCGTGGCGGTGGTGGTGCTGGTAAAAGGGCAGCATGCGACTCAGCTTCTGGGGCTGTAGGTGCTTCAACGGTTGCTTCTGGTGCATTTGCAGTAGGCGGTGGCATATTTTGTGCATTTTGCATGAAATTATTGACCAACCCTGCTAGTTGGTTGATGGCGGCCCACACATCTCCTTGTTGATTCGGTGGGGGATTTGGTGCTTGTTGTCCTGCCAGAGGATTCTCCGGTTCTGCTGGTATATTATTAGAAGCACGACATTCGCGTCTTCTACCTCTCTTACCATGTCTGTTAAATTTTATACTTCTTAAATTTTCACAACAAGGAAAAGATCGGCAATATTGAAAATTCCATAAAAATAATTAAAGTAATCAAATCCAGAAATCATCAAATCAACATAAAATTCTTGCATTAAAAATAAAAAGGGGAAATTAATAACCCTTACATAACTTGGAGAAGGTGGAAACTATTCTCATCAAAAAGATAATTGTTCAAATAAAACATAGAAAAGCAAATCATTAATGCATTAAGACAAAGATAAGCCTAAAAAAAGGCTATGTTGGACTCGTCGGGTTATGCTCCATTTCTTCCTTCTTCAACATCTTCTTTTCATGGGGATGGTGCTGGGTTCATACTCCTGCTGGTGGATCCTTTGTGCCTTGACAAATTTTCGCAGATATTGACTAATCGTCATCCTCTTCCCGCGGTATCGTGAGGTGATCTCAGCTTGAGATGGCCAAAATTCGTCATGTACGGAAACCCTCTCTCCACGAGTCATGCCATTCGTTTCCTCTTGTCCTTCTTCTTCCTCCGATGCCACTGCCATTATGGGGGTCTGGGATCTGCTTCTCAGGAATCTATTTGGATCAAAAGCATTGTTTCTTCTTCCCTCCTCCTCAGAATCGGAAATCATTATTAGGTTATTCCTTGCAATGGTCTCCATGGGTACATCTTGGCTCAGCCTTCGGGGAGGTGCTTGACTAGGGATCAAAGGGCTGTCTTCCCAAAGGGATGCAGACTGGGTCTCTTCAGGCTCCGAGTGTTCATTTTGATCTCCTTCCATGCTACCATTTGTCTCTCCATTCCCTTCGTTTGCTTGGGCCTCCTCCATGATGAAGTCCTCATCTGGGATAACATCTAGCTGCATTCCGACCGAGTTGGGCTGTAAACCTCGGTATTCTTAGTAGTTAAGAAGCCCCGAGAATTGGAAGCGAAACCCCAATCCGGTCCAGTTTGAGTCCAGTGAGTGAAGCCTAGGAACCCTAAATCCGGCTTTCCTTCGGTTTCATAATAAAAGAAAATTTATAAAGTAAATGAAGTTGAATTATTGTTTTAAAGTACATTTTAAACCTTTGAAAGTTTTAAATTCGGGAATTTTTCAATTCCGGGCCTTCCCGAGCTCAATTACGGAAAAGTGTGCCCCGGACCACGGATTCAGAAAAATATTCCGGAATATTCATTAGAACCGTAATTTTATAAGGATTCCAAAAATATCAATTTTACAATTTTCCGAGCTATAAAAATTACAGTTATAGCTTTTCCCGTGTTTTCGGTACAACCGGTAAAGTAGATGTCTTGTCTACTATTCACAAGTACAACCTACACTACACACTACCCATACCCTATTCTTACATCCTTACAACTACTCATTTCAATTTTCTTTTCCAAGAAATTTTGTCTCTTAAATAATTATTACATTTATTACATTTTAATTTACTAAATTACAAAATATCAAATTTTTAAAACACACACACACACACACATAGAGTGTGGCCGGCGCGCCCCCCTCCCCCCCCCGTTTCCCTCTCAATTTGATTATTTTTACTTCATTTTATTTAGCTAAACCCTAATTCACCTCATATATATACATATTTTTCTCTCTCTCTCTTCATTTCTTCTTGTTTCAATTTTGCAAAAGAGTAAAAACTCTCTCTTTTTTTTTCTTTGTGCCGTGAACCCCCCCTCTCCCCCTTCCTCTCACATTTCCAACTTGTTCTTCTCTTTTCCTCCTTCAAGACTCCTTTGGTATGTATGTTGAAGCTTTGATCCTTCCTAATCTTGCAATGGCAAGATCATTCTTGTGTGTTTTCTCATTTAAATCCCAATGAGCTCATGCTAGGGACATGAAAACACATGAACAAGAATATCAAGCCATCACAAGACATGGATCTAGTGTTTAGATGAGTTTATGTTAAGATATCTTCTTGTTCATGCATGTAAAGTAGAGATCTTGTATATATATTGATGTTCATGCCATGAGATATATGATTCATGCATTATAGTTAGTAGATCTAAAGTTTAGACACTCACATTGTCATTTACATGTATGATCATAGAGTTATTTTGATTTCCATGCATTGATGATCATAAAAATGTAGTCTTGTATATGTATAGAGATGTTAGATAGTAGATATTCATATATAGAAAGCAAGAACATTGAAAAAGGAAGGACTTTGTCAAATATGAAATGTTGAAAATTCGGATGAAATAGAAACCCTACTTTAAAAACCACCAATATCACTTTTGAACTCATATTTCATATGAAAAATGAAGGGTATGTGTAGTAGATATCTTGAAAGAATGATTTTCATAAGTTTGGATGAGTTTAGGCATGATAGGAATGTAAAACAAGTGATGGAGTTAGAATGAAAAATATTGATATGTGGATCAATAGTCAAATTCGTAACTTAGGTTCATGCCTACAAGATCACTTAGTATCTAAGTCTAAATTTGATGTTTTATAAGCTAAATGAAGTCCTTAGATAATGTATATATTGGAGCTTCAATTTTTAATTCATTAGACAAGTTTTTCCATAAGAAAAATGCAAGAAAATGAAATTTCAAAAATTCGGATTTTTACAAAAAGCTTGTTTAAAAACATGTTTACCAAATGAAAAATGGGAATTTTTATGCATGAATGAAGGCCATGATTAATATAAACTTTGAGATCTTATTTTCATTTAGATAACAAGTGGATTACAAGATTACAAGTCAAAGAAACCCTAAGGATTGTAAAGTGGAAGAATAGCTTCTTAGAAATAACCTTTATGGAATTTTCTAACACTTAGGATTTCATAAGAGTTTATGATCACAAAATCATCATGACCATGCATATATTGAATTCATTACATGGCATTCACGTTAGCAATTCATTCCTATACCATTCATGCATATATCATCAACTAGGAACATTTCTTATCAAAAGCAAAACAAATTTTTCGAAATTGAGAAATGGCAGAACAGAACTGATCCCACTGTTCCGTGACTTTACTATTTTCAAAACTTGAAAATAATACTAGAAATAGATAGATCTTTCGAAGTAAATAGAGATCGATATAAAATTTGTGAAATTCAGAGTTAAAATGACCAAGTTATGGCCGTTTTAAGTCGGAACTTCCGCAAATAGCGAGAATCCGAATTCATCTAGTTTAGATGTATAGCTTGATTTAGTTACATTGAGAATCTCATTAGGATTATTCTTGCTTGGTAGGTGATCCCGAGCAGGACGACACCCTACCTCCCGACTACTACTACTAGAAAGACCGGCGTCCAATGGCCGAGTGAGTTTTACTTCCACTCTCAATTAATGTTGTGATTGTAATGTACACTAGTGGTGTAGGCAAAGATAAAATGAATATGCATGATGGGGTATATGGGAATTATATATTTCTGCGTTGATGTGTGAATGGAACTTAAGGAATATCGAAACCGAGTGTTAAGCTATTGACTGATTAGCTGGTATCTTATATTGAATGTCTGTGAATACTTGTTGGTCACCTAAAAGAATTGAACTAATGAATATTTGACTTCACTTGTAAATTGGAATCATTCATATCACGATGGGGTTGGAGCATTCGCATTGGTAGGTTTTTCGTGATCCATAAAACGAATATGTTGGTTAATCGTGATCCATAAAACAAAATTGTTGGTTAATCGTGATCGATAAAACGAAATATTGTTAGTTGACCGTGAGCTTAAACGGCGTCGTACCGCAGGATTCGTTAATCTGCTAACCCAGGATGGAGGGCGCAAGTCCATCCACATATGATTTCCGGTTGGTCATATGTTTGTTGATCATATTTGTTTGATGCATACACTTGCTTGAATAATCACTTGCTTGAATGATTGTATTTAATTGTGTTATGGAAGTTATTACTCACTAAGCTAGTTAGCTTACACCCCCATAGTTTTTATCTATTGCAGCACGAGTTTATATGGCTTAGGCCGAGGCAAGCCACAGCACAGGTACCGGAGATAGGAGTTTCCCATAGAAGTTTAATCCATTCTTTTTGTATAGACTTCCGTTGGAAACTAAGGACTCTGGATGACTGTAATGGACTTGTTATTATTTTGCGGGGGAATGCCCCTTAGATTTTGTAAACTATAATTATGCGTTTTGATTTATTATCTATGGCTAATGAATGCCACATTAAACTGTTTAACTCCATTTGTTGAAGTATTCTATTGTCGTAAAGGAACGCTTTACATCTACTTAAGACTCCCGAAGGGCTCGGGTAGGGAACTCGAGAGTCTTATTTAGTATGTGGCGGGCTGTTACGTTTAGGATACCCTACGGGGCGTGACAGTTTAAGTTGGTATCAGAGCACTAGGTTATAAAACAAGACAATAGAATTAAAAGAAACCGGACTTAGAAATCTAACTAATAGGTTAAATGGAGTTAAAAACGTTTTCTTGCTAAGTCTAATTAGGAGTATTATATTGTTGTAGGTCTCCTTGGGTGAGACCAGGGAGCGGGCCAGGAACTTCACAAGAGAAACGATGAGACGATGGTGGAATATAGGTTGAGGTTAAGAGAGTTGTGTGAAGATTTTGCCTAGCCAGACATCCCCGGACTATAGGGGAAATGTATAAATTGTGGAAGGATGGATTGAGATATACCAGATGGGTTCGGTAGTGGATCGATTGAGGTATGATCCCATGGGGAGGAGGAGTTGGACAAAATTGGAGACAATTTACACTTTGGAGAGGATTATGGTTGATTATGGGCGTGAGCCCATGACTAGAGAAGCTACATTTATTTTGAAGGGTGGAGGAAACCGAACCCCTCCAGATTTTAGAGTATGGATCCCCATAGGCCTTTATATGTGTATGCCCATGATAATTTGTATGATCACCCTGACTGGAATTTAGCAGACGCATGGAATCATATCACTTGGCATGCGATTTACTTAGATATTCTCCCACCCCGAGTGATAGCTCCACCTCCAGCTATTGATATAGGCATGCAACTGAATGGGGCGCCTGTAGTTGGTGAGGAGGAGGAAGAAGAAGAAGAAGAGGACCCTGAGGAGGATCCTAACTGGGAAGAAAATGTAGTTCCTAGAACCCCTACCCCACCTGTTGAGCCGGAAGCTGAAGTGAATCCGGAACCCAACCCAATTGTATGGGATTTTGATCGGGAGCTGGAGATACCAGATAGTGGTAGGGTGGAACCCGAGTTTGACCCCTTGATGTGGAGAGATGTTTATGTAGAAGGTGAAAATCCCCCTGTACTTGATATGGTAGTAGCTGAACCTGTAGCCCCCGAGCCTATGGAGGTAGAAGGCATGGGTGGAGAGCCAGTAAGAGAGAATGAGGTAGTAGAGACTCAGGTGAGTGAGCCGAAGTTAGAGGTGAGGAGAATGATGTGAGCCCGAGGGAAGGGCAAGGTACTGAGGAAGAGGAGGAAAGTGAAGACCAGGAACCCTTAGTCCGACCTACTAGGAAGCGGAGGATGACTACGAGGGAATACCTTAGTTTGTTTATCCGACGGGACGACGGTGGTTCTTCCAGCAGGAGACGACCTCCTAGCTCGACCCCGATGACTCTAGTGATGAGTAGAGACCGGATGATAGCTAACCCATGAAGTCCAAGAGGAGTCCTGATTTTCTTATTTTGTAGTAGGCAATGCGGGATGCCAATTTGCCTTAGGATTTCAGGATAGTTAGTATTTTATTTGTTTCTTTTTCCCTGTATTTTGTCATGTTTTCGGGAATAGGGAAATTGTTTAGAATCGGAATTGGAATTAGCTAGCCAAATTTTGGGAACAAAAATCTTGATGTAATATTTGTATGGCTCGCTAAAGTAATGAAAAGATCGTGTTTATTTCAAAGGAAAGGAGTTGAGAAAAGCATGCATGCTAGTCATGAGGCATAAAGAACATTAACCGCATATAGATTGCATGAGCATTCATTCATTCACATTATTGTTATGAAATTTCAACTTGTTACTCTATGTGTGAATTCTTTTATTCTCCTTATGATTATATGAATTTATGAAATTCCATTTCTTTCTAAGTTTGATTTCCAGATTTTCGCAACTTTTGAACTTTGTTAACAAATCTAGTCCTTTCGAAATCTAAAACCTACTAAAGATACTAAAAATTCATTAAATAATGTATAAACAGACGAAACCGACGGATTCGGAACTGGGAACAAGAGTCTCTCCGAATGAAGCCGATCAACCGGCTGCACCCCACTAACCCTCAAGGAGTTGCACCCAAATCAACAGGGCGATGTGTTAAATGCAATTGGGCAATTGGCCAACCTTCTGAACACCTTCATTCAAAATCAGAATCCGGTTCAGAACCCACACCCAGGGCAAGTGCCCGGGATTCGGCCCCACATCCCCACCCAGATCATCGGGAAATGACTGCAGAGGCACCAGCTCCACAAGAGGAGCATTCCTATAATGTGCCACCGCCACCACCCCCGCCATACAGGAGACCCCACCGAAGCTCCTTACCGGACTTTATTAAGAGCAACCGGTATTTTGATGGAGCATTCGGTAAACCAGATGAAGCCGAGGACTGGTTGGCTCAAGTTGAGCGTTCTTTTGCTGCATACGAGATTCCACCTTATCTGCAGTTGGAATATGGAACATATATGCTGAGGTACAATGCGCGGGTCTGGTGGGACTCCAAGAGAAGGAACTTGACTTCCGGCCACTTGGGAAACCTTTCGCCGGGAATTTCTGAACAATTATTTTCCCTCCAGCTTGAGAGTGAAATATAGTGCTGATTTCCTCCATGTTAAGCAAAAGGGGAGGACAGTAGAACAATGAAACCGAGTTCGTTCACTTGCTGCCAGTATGCACCTGAGTCTTTCAGGGATAGTGAAGAATTAAAGAAGCAGGTATTTCTGGGAGGCTTAGATGAGGAACTGCGGATCAAGTTGGAAGAGTTTGGAGTCAGGACATATCCTGAAATGGTAGAGAAGGCCCGGGTAATTGAAGGGGCCATAAAAAGGAAGTACCAGGAGCCTGAAAAGAGGGTATTTGGAAAGAGGCCATTCGACGCCTTGAGTTCAGGATTCAAAGGAAAGAGGTACAGACCGTACCAAGGATTCAAGGATGAGTCTAGCAACAAGCCGACCCAGTTCAAGGCCAATGTCACATGTTGGAAATGTAAGGGAGCACACGCTCCTAGGCAGTGCCAGTTGTTGAAAAACAAACGCTATTTCTGTGGCGACGCTGGCCATATGGTCTACACGTGCCCAAAGAAACTGGCTGTGACTTGCTTTATTTGTAAGGAGAAGGGACATCTCGCCTTTGAATGTTCCCAGCGGAAAAGCATGGTCGCTCGACCCTATGGAACTCCAAGTAATACCAACCCTATGAGGTCGGGTAACAAAAGTGGGAGCGGAGCAGCTTCAGCAATGCATGGGATGAGGTTATATAACTTCGAAGGCCAGTGGATGGTCGAGGAAGATGAGGAGGAGGATGTGGAATTGGCAGCTTTGGATCAAAGCAAAGGCGCTGATAGCGGCCTGGTGACAGGTTAGTAACAAAAACCCTATTTAGCTAAAATTTAAGTTATGAATTTAAATTGTTGCCTGAATAAAATTGAATATGATATGGGAAAGCTGGAAGTAGGAACCCTATGTAGATAGCCTTAAGAGTGTGGTAGGGTTCATATGTGATGGATATTTGTTGACCTCAGGGCACATACGGGTTAATGACGTGGAAGCTTATGCATTATTTGACACGGGAGCGACTCATTCCTTCGTCACCAATAGTTTGGCTAACCGATTAGGATTGCCTATAGCCACGACTACGGTTAGTCTACGGATTAAGACCCCACAGGAAGTGTCGTGTCAACCAGAGAATTGGTGAAGGATTGTCCGTTGGAAGTTCATGGACACAGCTCCAAAAGTGATTTGATAATGTTGGAGATGAATAAATACGAAGTTATCCTCGGGATGAGTTGGCTAAGTAAGGTAAAAGTGATAGTGGATTGTCAAAAGAAAACAGTGAGTTTCTATGATCAATTGGGAGAGAAAGTAGAATTTGTGGGAGAAACCCTAGTTCCGAGAAGGTTTGGTGTAAACTCGTTTGAGCTGATGATGGAGGATGAAGAGATAATACCGATTGAAGGTGTCTTAGATGAGGAGGGAACCCGTGAGGAAAAGGATATACCGGTGATGAATGAGTATTTGGATGTGTTTCCTGAGATCCTATCGGGATTACCACCAAAAAGAGAAATTGATTTTGAGATCGTTTTGGCTCCAAACACTGAACCGATATCTAAAGCACCATATCGGATGGCACCGGTTGAGTTGAAGGAGCTAAAGACACAGTTACAAGAGCTTTTGGATCAAAAATTTATAAGACCGAGTGTGTCGCCATGGGGCGCACCCGTTCTGTTTGTAAAAAAGAAAGACGGATCGATGAGATTGTGCATCAACTATCGGAGCTGAATAAAGTAACTGTCAAGAATCGGTATCCCTTACCAAGAATTGACGATTTGTTCGATCAACTGCAAGGGGCTTGTGTGTTCTCACGCATTGATTTGCATTAGGGATATCATCAGTTGAGGATTAAACCTGAGGATGTACCCAAGACGGCTTTTCGTACTCGTTATGGACACTAAGAGTTTCTGGTAATGTCATTGGACTGACTAATGCACCAGCTGCATTTATGGACCTTATGAATAGAGTCTATAAGCCACTTTTGGATAAGTGTGTGATAGTCTTCATAGACGACATCCTCATATATTCGAAGACTAAAGAGCAACACAAGGAACACCTTCGTTTGGCGTTGCAAACTTCACGGGATAATAAGCTGTACGCCAAGCTGTCCAAATGTGATTTTTGGTTGGACAAAATATCATTCCTTGGACATGTAGTAACCGGTGATGGGATATCAGTTGACCCCGAAAATATTAAGGCTGTAGTGGATTGGAAGCCCCCGCAAACGGTTACCGAGGTAAGAAGTTTCTTAGGATTAGCTGGCTACTATCGCAAGTTTGTGAAGGACTTCTCTAAGATAGCCAAGCCACTGACTCAATTGACTCAAAAGAATGAAAAATTCATTTGGACGGACAAGAGGGAACAGAGCTTTTAGGAATTAAAACGACGATTGGTATCGGCACCGATTTTGGTTCTACCGGACCCAGAAAAGTCCTATACGGTACATAGTGACGCCTTAAGGAATGGCCTTGGATGCGTCTTGATGCAAGAGGGGAAGGTTATTGCATATGCTTCTCGGCAATTGAGACCGCATGAGCAGAACTACCCTACGCATGATCTGGAATTAGCTGCCGTTGTCTTCGCTTTGAAGCTATGGAGACATTATCTATATGGGCAAAGGTGTGAGATATACACGGATCATAAAAGTCTTGAATACCTGTTCACACAGAAAGAGCTAAACATGAGACAAAGGAGCTGGCTGGAATTAATAAAAGATTATGATCTGGGAATAAATTACTGTCCAGGGAAAATAAATGCGGTCGCGGATGCCCTAAGTCGGAAGAATCACGGGGAAGTAGCCGCTTTGATCACAAGTCATAAATATTTGATTAAGGAGTTTGAGAAACTAAGAATTGAGTTCATAGACCAAAGCGCCGAGCTGGAGATATCCAACCTGGTGCTGGAACCGACCCTCATAGGGAGAATCAAAGAAGCCCAAAGGTATGACGAGGTGATACAAAAGATAAAAAGGGAAATCCAGGCAGGAAAATACCTTGACTTTGCCATAGATGATGAGGATGTGGTCAGAATGAAGGGAAGACTGTGCGTACCAGAGGACGAGGAGTTGAGGAAGGAAATAATGAGTGAAGCACACAACTCCGGATATACCATGCATCCGGGAGGCACCAAAATGTATCAAGATTTGAAAAGCCGCTATTGGCGGAATGGCATGAAGCGAGATGTGGAAGATTATGTGATGAAGTGTCCAGTATGCCAACAGGTGAAAGTAGAGCACCAAAGACCGGGCGGATTGCTAAAGCCCTTACCCATTCCCGAATGGAAGTGGGATCAAATATCCATGGATTTTGTGTGTGGTTTTCCCAAGACTCCATCTGGTTGTGATGCAATATGGGTAATAGTGGATCGGTTAACTAAGTCGGCGCATTTCTTACCCATAAATATGACCTACTCAATGGAAAGATTAGCCAAAATCTATATCAGAGAGATCGTAAGATTACATGGCATACCTGCAGGGATTATCTCCGATAGAGACCCGAGATTCGGGTCTAAGTTTTGGACAAGCTTGCAAAAGAGCTTGGGCACCAAATTGCATTTTAGCACGGCTTATCACCCTCAGACCGATGGACAGTCTGAGTGGACGATCCAAACCCTAGAAGACATGCTGAGAGCGTGTGCCTTGGAATTCAAAGGGAATTGGGATAGTCATGTACACCTAATCGAGTTTGCCTACAATAATAGCTATCACTCCACCATCCAGATGCCACCGTATGAAGCTTTGTATGGACGGCGTTGTAGATCCCCTTTGTTTTGGGATGAAGTGGAAAAGGTAGCAATTGGGCCGGAATTGGTACAAGAAGCCGCGGATAAAGTGAGGTTGATTCAGCGGAAAATTAAAGAAGCTTAGGACCGGCAAAAGAGCTGGGCATATTTGAAAAGAAGAGAACTTGAGTTCAAGGTGGGTGATCATGTGTACCTAAAGATAAACCCGATTAAAAGTATTAAGAGGATGCGTACACAGGGAAAGTTAAGCCCGAGATACATTGGACCTTTTGAAATCTTGGAAAGAGTCGGAGATTTGGCGTATCGGCTAGCCCTGCCACTAAATTTGTCCGGGATCCATAATGTATTCCATGTGTCAGTGTTGAGGAGGTATGTTGCCGACCCGGAAAGGATTCTGGAATTGGAACCAATTCAGCTGAAGGAAAACCTGACATATGAGGAACACCCAGTGAAGATATTGGATAAGAAAACTCAAAGGCTACGAAACAAAGACATCCACTACGTTAAAGTGTTATGGAGGAATCATGCCTTTGAGGAAGCAACCTGGGAAGCTGAAGAGGAAATCCGGAGAAAGTACCCGAGATGTTTGAAAGATAAGGTACGTCAGTTCCGTTTTGAGGACAAAACTTTATTTAAGGTGGGGAGGTTGTAAACTCCGGTATTCTTAGTAGTTAAGAAGCCCCGGGAATTGGAAGCGAAACCCCAATCCGGTCCAGTTTGAGTCCAGTGAGTGAAGCCTAGGAGCTCTAAATCCGGCTTTCCTTCGGTTTCATAATAAAAGAAAATTTATAAAGTAAATGAAGTTGAATTATTGTTTTTGTTTAAAGTACATTTTAAACCTTTGAAAGTTTTAAATTCGGGAATTTTTCAATTCCGGGCCTTCCCGAGCTTAATTACGGAAAAGCATGCCCCGAACCACGGATTCAGAAAAATGTTCCTGAATGTTCATTAGAACCGTAATTTTATAAGGATTCCAAAAATATCAATTTTATAATTTTCCGAGCTATAAAAATTACAGTTATATCTTTTCCCGTGTTTTCGGTACAACTAGTAAAGTAGATGTCTTGTCTACTATTCACAAGTACAACCTACACTACACACTACCCATACCCTATTTTACATCCTTACAACTACTCATTTCAATTTTCTTTTCCAAGAAATTTTGTCTCTTAAATAATTATCACATTTATTACATTTTAATTTACTAAATTACAAAATATCAAATTTTTAAAACACACACACACATAGAGTGTGGCCGGCGCCCCTGCTCCCCCCCCCCCCCCCGTTTCCCTCTCAATTTGATTATTTTTACTTCATTTTATTTGGCTAAACCCTAATGCACCTCATATATATACATATTTTTCTCTCTCTCTCTTCATTTCTTCTTGTTTCAATTTTGCAAAAGAGTAAAAACTCTCTCTTTTTTTTTCTTTGTGCCGTGAACCCCCCCTCTCCCCCTTCCTCTCACATTTCCAACTTGTTCTTCTCTTTTCCTCCTTCAAGACTCCTTTGATATGTATATTGAAGCTTTGATCCTTCCTAATCTTGCAATGGAAAGATCATTCTTGTGTGTTTTCTCATTTAAATCCCAATGAGCTCATGCTAGGGACATGAAAACACATGAACAAGAATATCAAGCCATCACAAGACATGGATCTAGTGTTTAGATGAGTTTATGTTAAGATATCTTCTTTTTCATGCATGTAAAGTAGAGATCTTGTATATATATTGATGTTCATGCCATGAGATATATGATTCATGCATTATAGTTAGTAGATCTAAAGTTTAGACACTCACATTGTCATTTACATGTATGATCATAGAGTTATTTGATTTCCATGCATTGATGATCATAAAAATGTAGTCTTGTATATGTATAGAGATGTTAGATAGTAGATATTCATATATAGAAGGCAAGAACATTGAAAAAGGAAGGACTTTGTCAAATATGAAATGTTGAAAATTCGGATGAAATGGAAACCCTACTTTAAAAACCACCAAAATCACTTTTGAACTCATATTTCATATGAAAAATGAAGGGTATGTGTAGTAGATATCTTGAAAGAATGATTTTTCATAAGTTTGGATGAGTTTAGGGATGATAGGAATGTAAAACAAGTAATGGAGTTAGAATGAAAAATATTGATATGTGGATCAATAGTCAAATTCGTAACTTAGGTTCATGCCTACAAGAACACTTAGTATCTAAGTCTAAATTGGATGTTTTATAAGCTAAATGAAGTCCTTAGATAATTATATATTGGAGCTTCAATTTTTAATTCATTAGACAAGTTTTTCGATAAGAAAAATGCAAGAAAATGAAATTTCAAAAATTCGGATTTTTACAAAAAGCTTGTTTAAAAACATGTTTACCAAATGAAAAATGGGAATTTTTATGCATGAATGACGGCCATGATTAATATAGACTTTGAGAACTTATTTTCATTTAGATAACAAGTGGATTACAAGATTACAAGTCAAAGAAACTCTAAGGATTGTAAAGTGGAAGAATAGCTTCTTAGAAATAACCTTTATGGAATTTTCTGACACTTAGGAGTTCATAAGAGTTTATTATCACAAAATCATCATGACCATGCATATATTGAATTCATTACATGGCATTCACGTTAGTAATTCATTCATATACCATTCATGCATGAATCATCAACTAGGAACATTTCTTATTAAAAGCAAAACAAATTTTTCGAAATTGAGAAATGGCAGAACAGAACTGATCCCACTGTTCCGTGACTTTACTATTTTCAAAACCTGAAAATAATACTACAAATAGATAGATTTTTCGAAGTAGATAGAGATCGATATAAAATTTGTGAAATTCAGAGTTAAAATGACCAAGTTATGGCCGTTTTAAGTCGGAACTTCCGCAAATAGCGAGAAATCTGAATTCATCTAGTTTAGATGTATAGCTTGATTTAGTTACATATTGAGAGTCTCATTAGGATTATTCTTGCTTGGTAGTGATCCCGAGCAGGACGACACCCTACCTCCCGACTACTATTACTAGAAAGACCGGTGTCCAATGGCCGAGTGAGTTTCACTTCCATTATCAATTAATGTTGTGATTGTAATGTAATAGCACTAGTGGTGTAGGCAAAGATAAAATGAATATGCATGATGGGGTATATGGGAATTATATAGTTATCTGCCGTTGATGTGTGAATAAAACTTAAGGAATATCGAAACCGGGTGTTAAGCTATTGACTGATTAGCTGGTATCTTATATTGAATGTCTGTGAATACTTGTTGGTCACCTAAAAGAATTGAACTAATGAATATTTGACTTCTTTTGTAAATTGGAATCATTCATATCACGATGGGGTTGGAGCATTCGCATTGGTTGGTTTTTGTAAGCCTCGGAAAATTTCAATAAATAATTTCAAAATGAACTTCGAAAATAAACCCTAAAAATCACTCCGAATTAAAACCGAATTTTGACAAGTCCCAAATCACGAACGAATTCAGAAACTTCTCAATCTTGAGAAAATGAAAATCTTTAAACAATAAAATAAAAACTCAGTGGTTTTCAAATTCAAAACCACGACGTACGAAAAATTCTATGTTTAGCTTCAGCTTGTAAAATCGGGTAATATAAAGCCCAAAAAAAAATTATTAAAAAGTAAATAATGATTAACTTTCGGAAATGAAACCCAATTGAAGAATTCCGAAAACATTAAGAGTTATTAAATACTTACAAAAATAAAATTTAAAATAAATTTCTCAAATTAAGTATGTTGTATAAACATAAATATCAGTTTCCAAATTGGCAAGGATCTAAACCGGAAAAAAAATCACCCAAAAACCCTAATCGGAATACAATAGCTTAAGTTCGGCAATCTAGCGCCCTTAACCCTAGAGGCCGAGGTGTAGTTTAAATAAGTAGATTAGCTTGTAGTAATATAAGTTCGTTTATAATTATCAGATTGATAAATTTTTGACCTATTTCGAACCCGTTCGGATACAGACTTCGAAAAGTGTGTCCCGGGGCTTGAGATATAAAAAATATACCATTAGTACCGTTAGACTCGTAATTTTATAAGATCTCTAAATATATCAGTTATATAATTTTTCGGGTTATAAAAGTTACAGTTATAACCTTTTATCGTATTTTCATTTCTACCGGTAATTGATTAGTCTTTTGCACTATTCATTTTATTTCATTACACAATTTTATTATTTTTTTATATAATGTATACCCCGGGTTTCCTAATAATCGAGTAAACTTCGGATACCGGAAAATGAAACCCTAAACCGGTTTAGTTCAAGCTCTGTGAGAAAGACTTAGAAAACCTAATTCCGGCTTTTCCTCGGTTTCCAAATAAGAAACTTTTATAAGCAAAATTAATTTTGGATATAGTTCTTGATTATATTTCGAAACAAGAAAAGATCAGATTTTAAGAAAATCTTAATTCCGGGTCATCCCGAGACCCATTATAGAAAAGCGTGCCCCGAAACTAGAATTTCAAAAATTCACTTATGAATATTCATTTGAATCGAAATAAAATAAGGATTTCAAAAATATAAATTTCATAATTTTCCGGCTTACAAAAAATACAGTTATAACCTTCTTATTCGTATTTTTCTTACTACCGGTAATTAAGTTGTCTTGATTACTATTCACCACTATTCACAAGTACAACCTATTACTACCTATTTGTACACCCTATATTTGCAACACTTACCATCACTCCATCAATATCTTTTTAAAAAACTTTTTGTCTCCTAAACATTATTTCAATTTATGACAAATTGTACTTATTTCCATCAAAACAAGTTAAATCAAAATCAAATCTTCTCCTCCTCCCCATACATTGGTTGGCGTGAAACCCTCCCCATGAAGCTAAATTGTACAATTTTTTTTTAAAGCATTTTAGTCTCATTTAACCTAATCTCATTTCATATATAAACTACATTTTCTCTCTCTTTCCTCATTCTTTAACTTTTCAAATTTCTCAAAGGTAAAAAGCTCTCCATTTCTCTCCCTCTTTTCCCCCATGCCGTGAGCCTCCATGCTCATACACACACACACACACAACTTTCTTCTATCCTTCATTCATCTCCTATTTTACTCTAAGTAAATGAACTTTTACTCCTTCTACTCTTAGATCCTTGCAATGGCAAGGATATTCTTGGATATTTCCAACTAAATGTACCCCTGAGCATTTGCTAGGGACAAGGAAATATCAAAACAAGAATACCGAACCATCACAAAGTAGATCTAACATCTAAAGGAGCTTTTATGCCATAAGCTTTATGATTTTTCATCCAAAAGGTGTTTTGAACGAAAGATCTTTTATAAAATGTAGTTTTATGTTTTCAAAACCTATTTAAGCACTTGATATAGTAGATCTATCATTTTACTACTCATATTCATATAGAAATTTAAGATCTCATCTTTATTTTGAGTTTATGTGCATTCATAGTCTTTAATATTTTTGTCCTTAGTAAATAACCTTTCTAGTACATAGATCTATAGATAGATAAGTTAACAAAACCAAAAAGGAAAACACTTTTCAAGAAATGGGTTAGTGTAAATTCGGATGGCTTGGGAACCCTAGACAAAAAACCCTTTTTCTAATTTTTGAACATGTATTTTTCAAGAAAAATGAAGCCTATAGGTAATAAATAATGTTTGGTATTATTTTCCATGAGTTTAAATAAGTTTTTACTAAAAAAAATGTTGAAAACAAGAGATGAAGTCCAATAGAAGTTTTGAGCTAAAAATCTTGTAGGCAAAATTCGTAATAATGGATAGATGGTTAGAAAACACTATTTTTCCAACTTAAAAAATGATATTTTCTTAAATAAATGAAGTCCTTAGGGTTTAGGTAAAATAAATACTTAAAGGTTTAAGTATAAAGTACATTTTTCTTGAAGGAATCAACTTGGAAATGAAATTTTCTAAATTCGGATTTTTGGAATCGCCCTAGTAAAAGACCCACTTAAAAGTTTACAAATGAAGATTTTATTAAAGAAATAAAGGCTTTAGGATATAACTAATATAAGGGTCAAAATTTCTTTAAACAAAATGGAGTTTTCCTAAAGAAAATCCTTGTAATATGTAGGTGTGACCAAGTGTAGTAAACTCACTTGTTAAACAATAGTATGAAATGGTTTTCTAAGAAAAGGTTTATTTAAATTCTTTAAGTCTAAAAAGTTATAAGAACTTAGGCTCATTAGAGTTCATATCATGACATTCACGATAGGGAAAATCATTACCATGGCATTTAGTTTCATTTGGTACTTAGGAATCTCAAGTGCATTCATGAAAACCGCATTTTCGGAATCTATATAACCGCTGTACAGATCTGATCCCTCATTTCGAGGCTTAGATATTTTCGAAACTTGATTTAAACTTCATATTTAAAAATCTCTCCGAAGTAGATAGAAATCGATATAAAATTTGCGAGATTCCGAGTTAAAATGACCAAGTTATGACCATTTTAAATCGGGACTTCGAAAATGACGCGAATTTCGATATCGCTAAGTTTTCTTAGAGTTTTAGTATCCTTAGATGGTGGAATACTCATTAGAGTATTTCTTATGTGATTAGGTGAACCCGAGAACGTTGACTCTTTGCCACCGGATTATTATTACTAGAAGACCGGTGATCCAATGGCCGAGTGAGTTCATTTCCTGAGTAATTATGCTCATTGAGTGTGCTTGTAATTGTAGTAGCACTAGACTTAGGTAAAGATAAAATTGTTGATGAGAAATGAACTTTTCATGTTGAATGAATGATAAGTATATCGAGATGAGACTTGTTGAAATAATATTGTATGAGTTAGTATAGACTTGGATTGTTTGAAATACTCTATGATCGCTCTTAAATTGCATAATGAACTTGCTACGATTCTACAAATAAACTGTAAATGCATATCATCAGTGAGTCGCATTGCATTACGAGAATGCTTTTGGTGGGAACAAAAGTATGATCGGGAGGCAGCGGGCCTTCGTTAATGTTAAGGATTTGCAGGGTCACTTAAGTTAACGGGTAGTGGAGTAGACACTATAAATCAATACATATAAACAGGTGGAGGACCACCTTCGTTAACATCAAGGGCCTATGAGGTCGCTTATGTTAATGGGCAGTGGAGTAGACACTATAAACCACAAGAGAAAATATTGGAATTGTGGTCGCATGTTCATGGACTACCCCAAACCCCGAATGGAGGGCATAAATCCATTCACATATGGTTACTGGAAAGTCATATGCTTGTATGATCACGTACTTGTGTATTCATATGTTTGCTTAAATAAACTTGTTTGTATATTTTACAATTGAGTATATTATTGCGGAAATGAATCTCGCTAAGCTAGTGTAGCTTATACCCCAATAGATGTTTAAATGAGAAGGTTATTCCAAGAATGCTAAGTGGGGACCGAGTTGGTTGAAGCCGAGAATGATTTCGGGATTTCGACCAGATATAAGAGTGCTTGAAGTTTTTAGCTAAGCTTTATGATTTGCTTTGTAATAGCTTTATGTAGTGAAGTCATGGGATGAATGTAGTTGAAGTTTGATGAATTGTATTTTGAAGTATAGGGTTTTGAATTTGGAGTATAGTGGATTGTATTTCCTTTACATTGTTACTCAATTGTATCAACATAAAACGTATCATTCCGATGTTTCTCCTTTATGTGTTAGATTCCTTGTACATAATATGGAAGCCTTCGCGTGACTGAGGTGGTCATTCTTAGGCTTTAATATTGTGTACGGCGGACTGCCACGTTTAGGGTACCCTTCGGGGCGTGACAGTTTTTCGTGATCCATAAAACGAATATGTTTTTAATCGTGATCCATAAAACGAAATTGTTGGTTAATCGTGATCCACAAAACGAAATATTGTTAGTTGACCATGAGCTTAAACGGCGTCGTACCGCAGGATTCGTTAATCTGCTAACCCAGGATGGAAGGCGCAAGTCCATCCACATATGATTTCCGGTTGGTCATATGTTTGTTGATCACATTTGTTTGATGCATACACTTGCTTGAATGATTGTATTTAATTGTGTTATGGAAGTTATTACTCACTAAGCTAGTTAGCTTATGCCCCCATAGTTTTTATCTATTGCAACACGAGTTTATATGGCTTAGGCCGAGGCAAGCCACAGCACATATACCGGAGATAGGAGTTTCCCATAGAAGTTTAATCTATTCTTTTTGTATAGACTTCCGTCGGAAACTAAAGGACTCTGGATGACTGTAATGGACTTGTTATTATTTTGCGGGGAAATGCCCCTTAGATTTTGTAAACTATAATTATGCGTTTTGATTTATTATCTATGGCTAATGAATGCCACATTAAACTGTTTAACTCCATTTGTTGAAGTATTCTATTATCGTAAAGGAACGCTTTACATCTACTTAAGACTCCCGAAGAACTCGGGTAGGGAACTCGAGAGTCTTATTTAGTATGTGGCGGGCTGTTACATTTAGGATACCCCACGGGGCGTGACATGGGCTGAGTATTGTACTCTGATGGCGTAGGGACAGTCCGTCGGTAAGTGGCATACCAGTAGAATCACTCTTCGGCATCTGCCTTCAGCTAGTCCGTATGATCCACTAACTCATCATATGCGTAGATGTATAGAGGTCCTAGCTTATTCTAGGTCTGGAAGTCTGGTTCTTGTCGCCCATGCTCTGCTTTCAAGATGAAGGTCATTTGTTGCAACATGGTCTCCCGGTACATGAAAATCATCATTCTTTCGACCACATAAATAATTTCTACATCACTCCATCTCCAATTACTTATAGCGTCGAATCTCAGCTCATTAGGCAAGTTCCTCCACAGGGAATGTCTTAATCCTTTCTTCCATAACTTGAACATTTCGCGGGCGGTCTTGGGCCTTCCGACTAAAGCGAACTCCTCACACAGGACCCTTAGTCTAAGGCGGTAGTTCACGAAGGTCTCGTCATGGTCTTTAAGGAATTATCGGGATTTTTCTTTGACCTCAGGGAAAGTCAACTATCAAGCAAAACAAAAAAGGGATCAGATCTTAAGCTAGAATTTCTATCTTATTACTATCTATCTTAAGGTCTATTTCTACTATCTTATGTTTAAAACTTGCGCTCTGATACCAACTTAAACTATCACGCCCCAGAGGATATCCTAAACGTGGCAGTCCGCCGCATATAATATTAAAGCTAATGAATGACAATTCATAGTCACGCAGGAGCTTTGATATCATATGCACGACGTGCTTCCAAGATAGTAGGAGACTCACAGGGGTATTACGTTTAAATAGATAGCAAAAGCAAGCATAAACTTAAATATATAAACATAAGATCTCCATTCCATAATAAGTTTGTACATTATCTTAGGGGTATTCCCCTGCCTTAAAGTCTTTGATCAACTATACTAATAACAAAATAAACATAACTATCACATACGTCTACTATGGAGATTTTTCCTAGAAGTCTATGTTCAAAACTAAAAATACATAAACTTTCTCCAAAAACTCCTAAGAGCGTAAGCTCATACCTGGCACACTGGGCTCCTCGGGGCCAACCATAGATAATCATACTATAATAGAAAACTATAAGGGTATAAGCAAATTTAGCTTAGTGAGATAATTCCTAACTATATAACATTTCCATATGACAATCAAGTTATTTAATTCAAACATATGTAATGCATCAATCACATGATCAACCAAATACACAAGATTAACCGGAAATCAAGTGTAGCATGGATTTAACACCCTCCATGATAAGGGTTGGGTGGTTACAGGCCCATACGACCATCAAGATTTGCAGATTTACCAGCTCCTGCTTGCCCTGTAGACTTCCGGGCTCCTACTGGCCCATGTAGACTTACCGGCTCCTACTAGCCACCACTACCACTTCTTCGTTTTCCCACACGAAGAATAGTAGCGAAATAAATGTGACTCACAAGTATGATATGCATGCATAAATTTCAATTAAACATTTAACCATATAAGTTGAATTCATGTTAAAGGTGATCAATCATAACCTCATCATACCAATACAAGAATCACACTTTTATTTAACATATCGTCTTTCGATATACTTAGTTTTCATTCAACAATTATTTCATACATTGTTCATTTGTCTTTTCCTAAATTTCTAGTTCCACTAATTACAAGCACAAACAAGGAAATGTAACTTAGGAAAAGAATTAACTCAGTCCATAATCGGTAGGTCTAATCGAAATAATCCTCTAGATAGACGATCTCGAGTCCCTCGTCACCTAAACAAAATGAAATACCTAAAATGAGTCTTTCATATAACTTCTATTCTGGAAGTTTCAAAATTTCTCTTAAAATCGGGGTAAAAATCCTGTAAAGGGAAATTCCAACTTAAAATGACCATAACTTGCTCATTTTAACTCGGAATTTTGCGTATAATATACCGTTTTCTACCTATTCGAAAAGATCTACGTATTTCTAAGCTTATTTTCATAAAACAAGGTCGTTTGGGTTCCAAAAAGATAGCTACTAGATTTGCCACGAATTTGCAAAAACTTGTTTTCCTTCTTGTAAATATTTCAAGTATTTTGTAAACTTTTTTGAAAGGTATATACATATATGTAATGACTCATAACCAATGTATGAAGTAAATGAAGTTGTCTCAACTTATGGAAAGCAAGGTTTCAAAAGACTTTGAACTTGAGATTTTATTGGAATATTTATTTTACTTTTGAAAGACCTTGAGTTATTTGTGATAAATATTCTTTTTCTAAATTTAATTCCTTTAAATTCCTAAGGAGTGGTTTTGTTTTCTAAACTTAGATTTCAACAATTTTGTAAAAGTTATGTCAATTTTCTCACAAGAATCTTTTAGTTCCTTAGTTTCTTGGGATTATTTT
This sequence comes from Combretum micranthum, assembly GCA_024138025.1. Classification (NCBI taxonomy): domain Eukaryota; kingdom Viridiplantae; phylum Streptophyta; class Magnoliopsida; order Myrtales; family Combretaceae; genus Combretum; species Combretum micranthum. The sequence goes on along the minus strand of JAMXBD010000398.1, from coordinate 109,635 downwards.
ATTTTAATGAAAAGAGGTTCTACTTAGAAAAAGATGAAGTTATTGTAAAACCCTTGTTTACTTTGTCTTTTGTATGTTAAAATCTCTTGTAGGTTCCTCTAAACATTAACTCCATATTTTTATTTCTAGAGGAAAACTTTTTATCTTAAGAAAACATTTCCTTCATTTATTTTGTTAAGACAAAACCATTATGTTTGTGCATGAATATGAATCATAAGCTATGAAAATATGAAAAGAACATAATAACTTAAAAGAATAAGCATATTATGAAATAAATCAAGTATTGGAACCTTAGCTTCATTAAGGTACCCCAGGACTAAGAAAAGACCTAGTCCCGAAAAAGGAAAGAGAAAGAATTGTTTTGACTTGATGAGGATAAGTCTAAGACTAGAATGACTAGTCTTAAAATGAACTTGAAATAAATAAATTGCATGAAAGATAAATAAATTGCAAGACAATAAGCTTATATGCTCTAAATAGTATATATAGCTATATAGGTATATTAGATAGTAATAAACATAAAGGAAACATAAGGAACATAAATGAATTTGTGATGATGAACAAAAACAAAGTATGAACCTATTGTTGCTTTCTTAACCTTCATGGTTTTAGAAAACACACATTAAGTTCATACTAAGTAGATGAACATAAAGAAAGCTTGGAGGATTTTCTTGAAGAAATTTTACCTAAAGAAGAAACTAAAGAAAGCTTCTTGGAAGAACTTTCTTGGAGAGAATTGAAGAGAAATTTTGAGAGAGTAACTTTAGTGAAGAAGTGGTGTGAAAGAAGTGAAGGTATGAGGGGATATTTATAGGAAAATGTGGGAGATAATTTGTGTTAATTAAATAAAAAAAATAAAACAAATTGATGCATGGGGGGGTGTGGCCGATGCCATTTTTGGTGTATTGGGAAAGACAAAAATTTATTTATTTTTTATTTTGTTAATTAAAAGTAAAAAATGAAAGATGTGAAGTTGTATTGGAAATGAAAATGTGTAAGAAATAGGTGTATGGTTTGTAAGAATAGGTTGTAAGAAAAAGTAGAGACAGTTGAATAGTGTAGAATAGTAGAAAATAGTGTAATGTAAAAGTAGACATGACAATTTAATGCCGGTAGTAAGAAAATATGCGTATAAAAGTGATATCTGATATTTTAGCTACCGAAAAATTACGAAATTGATATTTTTGAAAATCTCATATTTTTACGAGTCTAACGGTATATTCGGAATATTTTTCCTATTCCGAGCTTCCGAACACGTTTTTCAAGAACTATGTCCGATCGGGCTCAAAGGACACTCGAATTCCTTCAATCTGATATTTTTATATAACCTATAGCTATTACGAATTATAATAGCTAATTTTTCCAACCTCGTTTTCTAGGGCTTGAGAAAACGACAATGCCGGAGTTAAGCAGTTACGGTAAACTAGGGTTTTGGTTGACTTATGAATTCGGTTGACTTCCGATTAGGGTTTAAGCTTTTAAATTGGATTTAAAAAAAAATTCGGGGACTTACAGGGATGACCCGGAATTGATATTTTCTTAAAATGTGATCTTTTCTTGGTTTGAAATATAATCAAGAACTATATTCAAAATTAAATTTTCTTATAAAAGTTTCTTAATAGGAAACCGAGGAAAAGCCGGATTTAGGATTCCTAGTTCTCACTCCAGTCTTAATCTATTCCGGTTTAGGGTTTTGGTTTCCTGTTCTTGAGTTATCTTGGCTACTTGAAAAACTGGGGTTTACAGTCCTCTCTTAACATGTTAAGGCTCTAATATCCATAAATTTTTCAAATATCACCTGTAAACACATATATAGGATATCTCATAGGATATTCAAAACAATCTGTATAATCTGGAAACACAAGTAACTTCATAACATTTTTGTTTAATCAAGCAAACATCCTAGTTGGCATACCCACAAGCCAACAATCCAACATAACAACTAAAATTGTCTACAAAAGAAAAATCTTCATTTACAACTTAGTCATTCAACAACAAAGGATCTAAACATTGTTCATAAAACATAATAATAAGCCAAATACAGCAAAATCAAATCTTCAACATAATTAGGAAGTTCTTTTGTCCCAACATTCTATAATCAAAAGTCTAACTCTCAGCTGGGTAGTTAGGTCCACTATCACCATCGCCCTGATCAAAGATCAGATCATAACATGAAAGATCATACACAATGTCTTCATCACCTGTACCTGAAATTTAAAAAGAGAGAGCTGAAAGCCCAGTACGATAACTCCAATCCTTAAAAACAAATGTTAATGCATACGCAACAGATATTTCAAGCGATCAGTTTGTTATCTATTTATATTCTGCAAATTAACATAGTTTAGAACCATGTATACTCTAGTCCAGAACTCGAAGTAACTCAGACTCCTATTTAAAAACAACCAACTCTTTGAAAATAAAATAATTATATTATAATATATTTATATGGATGAGTGGATATTCTCCAAACACCTCGTTTTCCCCTAGTTCTACCGGAATCATATCAAAGCATGAGTCCACTTAGGACAACCTCACACCAAGATCATTAGGGTGCCTCACCAGTATCACTATCTGCTAGGTCTTTACTGGTCAAAGCCAAGCACAACCAAACAGAAAATTATTAAGCCGAATATAATTAGGTTTATTATGAAATTTTATTCCTACAACCAGTCAAGCAATACTAAACTTACAAGCAAAAACAACAAGTAGGGATTGGTCGTACCTTTTCAATCTCAGGAATACTAATCCAAATTCACCAAACTCAATATCGACAACAACAACACTAACACGAATCTCTGCAACTCCTTCATCAATACCAACAATCAAACACCAAAATCTCTAACTGTTCTGTCAACAACATATATACATAAACAAATGTATAAAACACGGTGAAAGGAACAAACCCTAATATATCATAATCTCCTAAAACTCTAACTTGATAATGAATCTCCAAAAATTTGCACCGTCTTCTCCGATCACAACCCACAACAAGTCCACAATACCGATATTCCACCAAAACCTTAATATCACATGACAACAGGAATATATGAAGATCATCTAACCACACATTGTTTAAATCCATCAACGAAAAGATGAAACTTACTGATTTAGATCACCAAAACTCGACTCACACCCATAAATTCAGATTCCAACTAAAGCTAGGGTTTCTTTCATGCAAACAACCACAAAGTCCTTAGAACTTGCATGAAATTCGCATAAATCTTGTATGAGAACATTATACTTACTTGTTTAAATCACAAAACTCACTCCTTATCCAACCGAGGTAGATTAAACCCGAGATCTTAATCCTTCCCACGTTTTCCTTCAAGAACACAACAAAACCCTAAGAAATAATGCATAAATTCGTAGAAAAGCATGTTGTAGATGGATTAGGATCACTCACCTTTGATCAAACTCGCCTTAGGATGAAGATTTCACAAAGAATAACCAAACTTCTCTCTCTCACAAAGGAAAAAGGAAGAAATAATTTTTGTTGAAAAACCTTTGGACAAACGCGCCTATTTATAAAATTTGCACATACGTCGGCAAATTTATTTCCTATTCTGGCGGCGTAGAATCCCCAGGAGGCGGCGTTCATCGTGCAACAAAATCCTTTGTTGTTCCAAACATCAAACGCCGGCAAAACCTAACTTAACGTCGGTGGCGTTCAACTCCAACGTTAAACAATAACACTTCTGATCCAACTTCAACACCGGCAAAAACACACGCACACACTTTGGCATTCACTCTAGCGTTAAAGAATTTGATATTGTACACAAGCTACGCTGCCTCTACGCTGGTGGTGTTCCCTTTCCAGATGCCGGTGTTGCATTTGTCAAAAATTGCAGAAGTTCCAAATTTTCACAATTCTTTCCCAAAGCCAAATTAATCAAAATTAACTTGTTTTGTGGCTTTGATGTAAGCTTATATATATATCGTGACCTATTTATCTTCATTTTATCTTATTTTTCTATGTGTTACATCTCTCCCCTCCTTAAAAGAACTTTCATCCTCGAAAATTTACCTGGATTAAAGGAAATGTTCGGGGTATCTAGATCTCATGTCCTCCTCCAGATCCTAGGTGGCTTCATGCTCAGTTTGATTTGTCCATTGTATTCTTATATATCTGGCCACTTTGCTTCTGAAAGTCTTTTCTTTAGTATCCACAATCTTCACCGGCTTTTCGATTGTTATAAGATTCGGCTGTACTTCAAGCGGTTCAAGAGCTATTATTTCATCGGGATCTCTAACATATTTCCTGAGCATGGATATGTGGAACACATTATGCACTCCCTCTAAATTAGGTGGAAAAGCCTGTCACCCCAACGGGTACCCTAAACGTGATAGCCCGCCGTACGCAATATTAAAGCTCAAGAATGACTATCTCAGTCACTCAAAAGCTTCGATATCGGTACAAGGCGTACATTCACAACAAAGAGAGACCGTTGAAGTAATGCATTTTAAGATATTGGCAGCAGAACATACAAAATAACACTTAATATATAACATAGAAACATAAAGTCTTACAACTTCTAAGGGGCATTCCCCCGATAATAATAACATGGTTCTACTAAATATAACATAACTAAAGCTAGAAGATTTTAGAAGAAATCTACTTTATAACTTCAAAATAGAATTCCTCCAAAAGCTTCTCAAAATGAGGATTCTACCCGGGAATCAAGGTGGTCTCGAGTGCAAAAGATAATCCTGCAATATCAAAAGTCTATAGGAGTATAAGCATAACTTGCTTAGTGAGATATTCCTTACGCAAAGTACTCACAACAAACAATCAACCAAGTTTATTAATTCAAGCATATGAAATGCAATAACCATATGATCAAACATTACATACGACTATCCGGTTTCGTATGTATGATGGATTTACCCCTCCATCGGTGGTTAGGGAAATGCTTTGAACTGGGCCCCGAACGACCTCCTTAAAGTTTGCACGCGTCTTGGGGTTCCAACGAACCGTACTACTAATCCCTGGGCTTTCCATACCCAAAGCAATCGATCCGGCTCGGCTACACCTTGAGGCCGTATTCCTCGAACGTCCTAACCCTCAAAATATAGTTAGGCAACTTACCTTTCCGGTCCCACGTTGAGGAGTAGTAGCAAATATTTCGAAATGATATTCTAAGTGATATGCATGAGCAATTTATTATACGAGAATTCCAATATAACATTAAATCATTTAAGGCGATCAAACAACATTCGCACACATAGCAATACATGCATAGAAACATTTATATTAATCACAAATCGGGTTTCGATATACTTATTATTCTTTGATCCCATTCGCACACATAATTCCCATGATATCCCACATGCATATCGATTTTATCTTTTCCTAACATCTAGTGCTCTATTCTACAAGCACATGCGTAAATACATAAGCGTAAAGGAAACTCACTCGTCCATAGCGATCCATGAGTCGAAATAATCCTCGGGGAAGACAAGATCGTGATCCTTGACACCTAAACAAAAGAAATACCTAACATGAGTATTCCATCCGAGATCTATTCAAATTCTATACTTCTATCTTAGAGAATTCGTAAAAATCGTATGGAATGGAAATTCCAACTTAAAATGGCCATAACTTGCTCATTTTAACTCGGAATTTCGCATATTATATACCGATTTCTACCTACTCGAAAAGATCTATCTATTTCTAAGGTTATTTTTTATCAAAAGAAGTTATTTAGGCCTCGGAAAAGTAACGTACAGATTTGATACGAATTTTCCAAACTTCAAAACTAGAGTTTTCAAACTTTGCTTCACTCAAGGGCTTTTGTACAAAAATATAGATATATTGTATGGTTGAAAAATCTCTTGAATACATATATACTCAACCATATGCATGAATTTAGTGGTGTTGTCTCAACAATGATCTTGTAAAACAATTGTGTCTTAAAAAAGTGAGATAAGCTTAAGACTTGTAAAGAAATAAATTTTGTTTTTGGGAAATTTCTTAATTTATCATAAGTGAGTATTTCCTTCTTTAACTCCATTTCTTGGTTAAATTTTCAAAAAGAAATCTTAATCTTCTAGGATTCCCATAACTTTATTTCTAGTGTTTTAGAAAACATAGTCTTTCTAAATACTTTATGGTTATATGTTCTAAAGTTAGATCCACTTTTAAAAGAAATGATCTTATAAGTTAATTTTGAAAAACTTATCTAGACTTTAGTGTTGGTGGAAAACTTCGACAATTGAATTTAGGAAATCCTTTGTTAAGGTTTAAAGAAACTTTCTTATTTGTTTGAAAAGAGAATTTATGGTAACTTTACTTTATGTATTTCTTGGTAAAACCACATATTATTACTAAAACTTGAGCTAACTTATCTAACTTTAGAAAAATGTTTGTTTAAGATAAAATTTCAAATCTTTAAGGAAAAATAATTTCTTATATGTGACAAAATTTATTTTTAAAGAAAGTTCTTATTCTTATTTTTATTACTTAAGAAAACTTATTTCTATTATGACTGAGACAGTAATAACATATCCATGCATGAATGAGAATACATAACTATGAGAAATATAAAAACAACATAAATAAAATAAGAGCATAAAAATAAAGTCAAGTATTGGAAACCTTAACTTCATCAAGATATCCCGGGACTAAGAATAGACTAGTCCTCAAAAGAAAAGAAAAACAAAGAAAGGAAATTGTTTTGACTTGATATGGACAAGTTTAAGACTAGAAAGACTAGTCTTAATATTTGCATAAAACAAGTAAATAAATAAATTGCAAGACTTGAAAATAAATAAATAACAAATGAGCTTATATGCTCTAAATAAATATATATACATAATACTTATATAAGTTAGGTTAGAAGCAATAATAACAATATCAACATAATAGTAGCATAAAGAAAATAAGAACATGAACAAAAACAAAACATGAATAAATTATTGCTTCTCTAACTCAATGAGTCTAAAAAACATACACTAGACTCATGTTAAGTTATATGAACATGATGAGTAAATAAGAGAAATTATTACCTAAAGTTTATGTGTTGGTTGAAGAAGAAAAAAATGGGTTGTAGTATTATGTGGGATTGGGTTTTCTAAGGAAAAGAGGGAACTTGAGAGAGATTTTAAGGGAGCGATTTTATGGAGTGATTTTGGGAGAGTTTTAGTAGGAAATAAGTTGTGTGAAAGAATGAAAGAGGAAGGGGGTATTTATAGATTTTTGGGAGTGGAAATTAGATGTAATTAAATAATTTGAAAAAGAAAATAAAATTGATGTGATTAAAGAAGTAATGTGTAAAGTGTGATGTGATTAAAATTGTATGTGGAAGGTAAATTGTAAGGTATAGGTATGGTAGAGTGTAAAAATAGAGTGTAAGAAAAAGTAGAGATAGGTGAATAGTATGAATACTAAAAAAAAAGTACTATGAATAGTAGACTAGACAATTAAAATACCAGTAGTAAAGAAAATACGCGTAATTAAGCTATATCTGATATTTTTAGTTACCGAAAAATTCTAAAACTAATATTTTTGAAAACCTTATATTTTTACGAATCTATTGGTGTTGTCGGAAAATTTTGACTATCCAGTGCACCGGGGCACGGTTTTCGAAAACTGATCCCAATCGGATCCCAAGGACACAAGAAAATTATGAATTTGATATTTTTAAGCTTTCCTATATAATTACGAACCATAATCCACAATTATCTCAATTTCGTTTTTTAGGGTTTAAGAACACGGAATTGCCGGATCTAGATTTACTAGACTAATCATATAACTAGGTTAAATTTTGGCTTTCGTTTTCACTTCCGGTTCTTAGGGTTTGCTAATATTATCGAAAAAAATCTAGGGGCTTACAAAGCCAATCTGTAAGCCATGTCGCCTATTGTCTCTAGGATTTCACATGGTCCCACATATCGAGGATTTAACTTTCCTCTCAATCCAAATCTGACAACTCCTTTTGTTGGCGATATCTTTAGCAAAACATGCTCAGCCACTTGAAATTCCAAGGGTCTTCTTCATTTATCTGCATAGCTCTATTGTCAACTCTGAACAGCTTGTAGTCTTTGTCTAATCAAACTAACCTTGTCAACTGCATCATAAACCAATTTTGGTCCCAATAGCTATCTTTCCCCTACTTCATCCCCATGAATAGGTGATCTAAATTTCTTACCATAAAGCCCTTCATACGGAGGCATGCCAATCGATGCTTGATAACTTTTGTTATGAGCAAATTCCACTAATGGCAAATGCTCATCCCAACTTCCTTTGAAATCCAACACGCATGCCCTCAGCATATCTTCTAATATTTAGAGGGTCTTTTCTGATTGCTCGTCTGTTTGTGGATTATAAGCGGTACTGAAGACAACCTTTGTACCTAAAGCTTGATGTAGACTTTTCCAGAATCTCCCTACAAATCTGGTATCCCTAAGTTACCTTCACTCCATGTAGTCTTACAATCTCCTTAATGCACAATTGTGCTAAACGCTCTAACTTATACCCAGCCTTAATAGGTATAAAGTGAGGTACTTTTGTAAGACGATCCACAATGACCCAAATCGAATCAAACTTATCTCTTGTATTGGGTAAAGCGAAAACAAAGTCCATCGTCATATGTTCCCACTTTCACTGTGGTATAGGCAATGGTTTCAATTCACCTGCTGGTTTCCTGTGTTCAATATTTATCATTTGACATGTGTGGCTGTAAGTCCCGGAAAATTTCAATAAATAATTTTAAGATGAACTTCAAGAATAAACCCTAAAAATCACTTCAAATTAAAACCAAATTTCAACTAGTCCAAAAACATGAACGAATTCATAAACTTCTTAATCTTGAGAAAATGAAAATCTTTAAAAATAAAATAAGAACACAGTGGTCTTCAAATTCAAAACCACGACGTACAAAAAAATTTCATATTTAACTCCGACTTATAAAATCGGGTAATATAAAGCCTAAAAACAAACTATTAAAAAGTAAATAATGATTGACCTTCGAAAATAAAACTCAATTCAAGAATTCCGAAAATATTAAGAGATATTAAGTACTTACAAAAAAAAAATTAAAAAAAATTTCTCAAATTAAATATGTTGTATAAACATAAATATCAGTTTCCAAATTGGCAAAGGTCTAAACCGAAAAAATCACCTGGAAACCCTAATCGGAATGCAATAGCCTAAGTCCGGCAACCTAGTGCCCCTAACCTTAGAGGCCGAGGCGTAGCTAAATATAAAGAATAGCTCATAGTAATATGAGTTTGTTTAAAAATATCATATTGGTAAATTTTTGACCTATTTCGAACCCGTTCGGATACAGCTTCGAAAAGCGTGTCCCGGGGCCCAAGATATCAAAAATATACCAATAGTACCGTTAGACTCGTAATTTCATAAGTTTCTAAAAATATCAATTATATAATTTTTCGGGTTATAAAAGTTATAGTTATAACCTTTTTATCGTATTTCCATTATTACCGGTAATTGATTAGTCTTTGGCACTATTCATTTTTATTTCATTATAAAATTTTATTATTCTTATAAAGCCTTATATTTTTAGATAAATAATTTATATATTATAGAAATTTTGTTTTTCTAAAAATTAGTTAGTTCAGGCTTTTACGGGATCAGATTCTGTTTAAGACCCGGTACTAAAAATAAAATAAATTAATTTAATAATTGGAAAATATTTTAAAAATATTTTTGTTCCTATAAATTTTTTTTTTAGAATTTTTCGGGTTATAAAAATATTATTTATAGCCATATTCGCGTATTTTGACCGTACCGGTAACGTATTGTTAAATACTAAAATAATTCAAATAATTTATTAATTTTAATTATGAAAAATCTGCTACAAATATTTGGAATAAATTTTCTAATTTTATTATTTTAATTTATTTTATTAATAAAGTACTTTTACAACCCATACCTTCAAGTACACCTTACACATATCACTTTCTTTTCACTTCAATCTTTCTACACATTATCCCACAATTGATGGCAGATTTTTTACCCTATTTATGGCTGCCATTGTCCTTTATCCACTCATATTTTGACTAAATTAATTATTTTCTACTCCTTCTTAAGAAAGTTACATTACACATTTATTACACAATTCAAATTCAAGTCAAATTTCAACAATTTCCCCTCTCTTTCCTCCCCCATTTCACGTGCAGCACACACACACTTCTTGGCTGCCTTGTTTTATTTTTTTCTCATTTAATACACTCATTGTCTCTCTCTCTTTCATTTACTCATTTTCCTTTTTCATTCCTTCACCTTTTCTCTCTCTTTTTCCTCTCTTTTCTTCTTCTTCTTGTTCTTGTTTCTTCCATGAGCCTCCATGCATATTTCTTAAAGATTTTTAAGCCAATCTTCATCTCAAAGCTTCCATAGGTGATATAGGTAAAGTGTAATGAAGGTTTCATGCATCAAATGACCTTCCATAAGCTTAAAAGCTTAGGATGATGATGCCAAAAATGAAACACTCTCTTCTCCACTTTTATTATCTTGTATTATAATTATTTTCTTGTTTAAAGTTGATATATTTTGTAGATCTAAATTTTTAGCCTTGATTTTTGTTTATGCCATAGATCTTGTTATTTAAGTTGTTATTTTTGTTATTTCTTATGATTCATGCATAGATCTATCATCTACATAGTGATTCATGTATTTAAGACTAGTTTAGAAGACTAGATCTAGTGTTTTGAGTTCATAAATGCATTAGATCTTTGTTTATGTTCATGAACAACTTGCTATAGCTTGATGATGGTAGGAAAGTTGTAGGGAACTCAAGATCTATTTTGTTTTTAACAAAAATCAATTTTGAAAATTCGGATGAAAATGGAACCATATTTAGAAAAATGGTTTTTCACCTTCAAAATGTATATTTTTCATTTAAAATGAAGGGCTTAGGGTATAGACAACATAAATGAATGATTTTGATAAGTAAAGTTTAGATCTATGTTCATATTATGTGTAGATCTTAGATTTGTACTTGAACGAAAGTAGTGAAATTCGTATTTTGGCAAGACCCATATTTAAAAACTACTTTTCAAGTGTCAAAATGTAATTTTTACATAAGAAAATGAAGGCTTAATATATATATAGCATCAAGACTTCATTTTATATGGTTCAAAGATGATTTTCAAAGATTAATTTTCAAAACAAAGTTCTATTCTCGGATTTTGGCCCAGGTGTAAGCCCTGGAAAATTTCAGTAAATAATTCCAAAATGAACTTTGAAAATAAACCCTAAAAATCACTCCAAATTAAAACCAAACTTCGAATGCGTCCTAATATATAAAACGAAAGCAAGAATTCATTAGTCTTGAGAAAATCTAAAAATAAAATAAAGACTACAAAAGTCCTTAAGTCCAAAAAAAAAACCATTACATAAGATAAACTGCTTACCTAATCTATAATTCATAAAAATCGGGATAAAAATAAAACACAGTGATAATTTACTAAAAAGCAAGTTAATCCATAACATGACAATTTGAAGGATCAGGAAATCACCAAAGGCCAATTCCATAATTAGGCTTTGGCACGATTAAGAAAACTTTATCTGCCAATAATAAAATATAGACTTTGGAAATTCCCCAAACGACCAGACTAATAATCCTAAAAGACGGAAATCACAATAAAGCCCTAAAGATCAAGTCAAACTTCTAAGAATCATAGAACGAGTTAGAAATTGAAATCTCGTAATCTTAAGAAGGAAGAATTCAAGAAACAAAATAACAAATTAGATAATCCTTAAGTTAACCAATTGTTCATAAAACCTTAAATCAAAGAAAAAAATAAATTCGAAAACAAAACACTATGAAGATCCTTTTTCAAAGCAAATTATAAAAATTAAGATTTCCCCAAAATCATTCCAAAAACCGATATTTGACTCAAACTCAAGAAAATCATATCCGGTAACCATTACCGATATAACTCCGGATATAATTCAATTCAAGATTTCCGAAAGCAATAAGAGATATTAAATACTTATAAAAATAAAATTTAAAATAAATTTCTCAAACTAAATACGTTATAAACAAAATCTCAGTTTCCAAATTGGCAAAGGTCTAAATCGGAAAATCATCCGGAAACCCTAACCGGAATACAATAGTGTAAGTCCGGCAATCTAGCGCCCCTAACTCTAGAGGCGAAAGGTAGTTTAAATATGTAGAATAGCTCGTGGTAATATAAGTTTATTTAAAAACATAAGATTGGTAAATTTTTGATTTATTTCGAACCCGTTCGGATACAGACTTCGAAAAGCGTGTCCCGGGGCTCGAGATATCAAAAATATACCATTAGTGCCATTAGACTCGTAATTTTATGAGATTTCTAAATATATCAGTTATATAATTTTTTGGGTTATAAAAGTTACAGTTATAACCTTTTACCGTATTTTCAATTCTACCGGTAATTGATTATTCTTTTGCACTATTCATTTTATTTCATTACACAATTTTTTATTTTTATAATGTATACCCGGATTTCCTAGTAATCAAGTAAACTTCGAAAGCCAGAAAATGAAACCCTAAATCGATTTAGTTCAAAGCGTTATGAGAAAGACCTGGAAACCCTAAATCCGGCTTTTCCTCGATTTCCAAATAAGAAACTTTTATAAGCAAAATTAATTTTGAATATAGTTCTTGATTATATTTCAAACCAAGAAAGATCAGATTTTTGGAAAATTTCAATTCTGGGTCATCCCGAGACCCATTATAGAAAAGCGTGCCCCGGAAATAGAATTTCAAAATTTCACTTATGAGTACTCATTTGAATCGAAATAAAATAAGGATTTCAAAAATATATTTTTTATAATTTTCCGGCTTACGAAAAATACAGTTATAACCTTTTTATTCGTATTTCCTTACTACCGGAAAATCAAATTGTCTTGTCAACTATTCACTACTATTCAAAAAGTATCACCTATACTACCTATTAACACACTCTATATTTCAACTCTTACCATCACTCAATTAATCACCTTTCTAAATTACTTTTTGTCTCTTAAAAAATCAAGACAATTATGACAAATGGTACACAATTCAAATCAAAGCCAAATCAAAAGTAAAAATCAAACTTTTTCTCCCCCCCTCATGAATAGTGACCGACGTGAATAGTTCCCCATCCATGCTCCATTTGAATTTTTTTTTTTTACTTCTTTAACCTAAATCTACTTCATATATAAGCTATCTTTCCTCTCTCTCTCCTCATTCTCTCATTTTACAAACTTCACAAAGTGGAAAAAGCTCTCAAAACCTCTCCTTTTCCCCTCTTTGGCCGAAAGTTTCCAAGCCCCCACACACACACAACTTCCATTTCCTCTTCACATCTTCTATTTTTATTTCAAGTAAGTAAGCTTCCACTCCTTCCACTCATAGATCTTGTCATGGCTAAGTGATTCTTGGACATTTCCAACTAAAGGACCCCATGAGCTTTTGCTAGGGACAAGGAAATGTCAAAACAAGAATACCGAACCATTACGAAGTAGATCTAATCTTTAAAGGAGCTTTCATACTAAAAGCTTTGTGTTTATCCATCCAAAAGTATTTTAAACAAAAGATCTTTTATAAAAATATAGTTTTTATGTTTTCAAAACTCATTTGAGCATATGAAATAGTAGATCTATCATTTTGCTACTCATATTCATGTAGGTATTTAAGATCTCATCTTTATTTTGAGTTTATGTGCATTAGTGGTCTTTAATTTTTTTGTCTTTAGTAAATAACTTTCCTAGTATATAGATCTATAGGTAGATGAGTTAATAAAGTCAAAAAGGAAAACACTTTTCAAGAAATGAACTTGTACAAATTCGGATGATTTTGGAAACCTAGGATAAAAGCACCTTTATCAACTTCTAAACATATATTTTACAAGAGAAATGGAGCCTATAGGTAATAGATAATGTTTAGCAATATTTTTCATGGATCTAAATGTGTTTTACTAAGGAAAATAGTTGAAAACAAGAGATGAAGTCTAAAAGAAATTTAGAGTTAAAAGTCTTAACAACCAAATTCGTAATAATGGATAGGTGGCTAGAAAACACTATTATTCCAACTTCAAAAATGGTATTTTCTTAAATAAATGGAGTCCTTAGGATATAGGTATAATAAACACTTAAAGTTTTAAGTATAGAATACATTTTTCCTAAAGAAATCAACTTGAAAATAGACTTTTCTAAATTCGGATTTTTGGAATCACCCTAGTAAAAGACCCACTTAAAAGTTTATAAATAAAGATTTTATTTAAGAAATAAAGGACTTAGGATATAACTAATATGAGGGTCAAAATTCTTTAAGCAAAATAGAGTTTTCCTATAAGAAAATCCTTGTAATATGTAGGTGTGACCAAGTGTAGTAAACTCACTTGTTAATCAATAGCATAAACTGGTTTTCTAAGAAAAAGTTTATTTAAATTCTTTAAGTCTAAAAAGTTATAAGAACTTAGGCTCATTAGATTTCATATCATGACATTCATGATAGGGAAAATCATTACCATGACATTTAGTTTCATTTTACACTTAGGAATCTCAAGTGCATTCATGAAAACCGCATTTTCGGAATCTATGTTACCGCTGTACAGATCTGATTCCTCGTTTCCAAGGCTTAGATATTTTCAAAACTTGATTTAAACTTCATATTTAGAAATCTCTTCCGAAGTAGATAGAAATCGATATAAAATTTGCGAGATTCCGAGTTAAAATGACCAAGTTATGGCCGTTTTAAGTTGGAATTCCCGCTTAGGACGCGAATTACGAATTTGATAGAAGTCGTTGGATTAGTTTAAGTTGAAATACTTATTAGAGTATTTCTTTCTTTTTAGGTTATCCCGAGTTGGACGATTCCCTACCACCGAATTATTATTACTAGAAGACCGGTGATCCAATGGCCAAGTGAGTTTTCTCCTTGTTTTGTTACCTTGATTGTGCTTGTAATTAGTCGCATTTGAATTTTAGGAACAAGATAAAAATCGATGTGAATGGGGATGGGATATATGACGAGACTGTGATGAATGTATGCCAAGGAATACTAAAGCATATCGAAACCACGATTTGATTGGATAACTGCATGGTTCATATTATTTTTGTGTATGATATTGCCTGGTCACTCTAAAGAATGTATAAATATTTTGACCTAAGCAAAAAGTAAATTGATCATGCATCGCATCGGACATATTGCATTTGGTAGCGTGCTACTCCTACGCAGGTCGATCGGTATGGTCCGTTGATTGCCTCGTTTGAATAACGAGCCCGGTGCCAGAGCTCATTCTAGGGTACTAAGGCGCATGTGGATGCATCCTTGGATGAGCCTAGCCGAGTCGAGTGCTAAGAGTCAGGGCTTGGGGACTAGCAGCGGTCATGTAGACTCAATACCATTCCTAACCCAAGATACGGAGGGCATAAATCCGTTCTGTGCGTGGGTTCCGGTTACCCATGCATAATTGCTTGCTCACGTGTTTGTTCATGCATAGCATATGATTGATTAATAACTTGCTTGTTATGGTACGGAATTAAGGGAATTCTCACTAAGCTAGTGTAGCTTATACCCCAATAGTTGTTTAAATGAGCAGGTTATTCCAAGTATTCTAAGTGGGGCCCGAGATGGTTGAAGCCAAGAATGACTTCGGGATTCCGGCAAGATATAAGAATGCTTGAAGTTTTGGCTAAGCTTTACGATTTGCCTTGTAATAGTTTTATGTAGTGAAGTCTTGGGATAAATGTAATTGAAGTTTGATGAACTGTATTTTGAAGTATAGTATTTTGTATTTGGAGTATAATGTATTGTATTTCCTTTACATTGTTACTCAATTGTATCAACATAAAATGTATCATTCCGATTTGTCTCCTTTATGTGTTAGACGCCTTGTATATAGTATGGAAGCCTTCGCGTGACTGAGGTGGTCATTCTTAGGCTTTAATATTGTGTACGGCGGACTGCCACGTTTAGGGTACCCTTCGGGGCGTGACACAAGGCCTAGTGTAAAAACATGTTTTCCAACTCAAAAATAAAGTTTTATTCAAGAAATGAAGGGCTCTTAAGATCTGATATGTAAGGAATGGATTTTCATAAGTTTAGATAGGTTTTATCAAAAGATATGTCCAAAAATGAATTTTGTAAATTCGGATCCCAACCAAGATCAATTTTTAAAACACATTTATCAACATCAAAACTCATGTTTTATGTGAAAAATGAAGTATATAGGTAATAGGTATCATTAAGTTGTGATTTTTATAAATTGAAATGAGTTTTGATAAGATTAATGTATAAAACAAGAAATAGAATCAAGATGAGAAAATTTTGAGTTAGTAACCAATTTGTGAAATTCGTAATTTTGAGTGAAGGCCATAAGAACACCTATTATCCAAGTTCAAAATGAAAGTTTTATGTATTAAATGAAGTACTTAAGTAATAGGTATCATAAGGTCTTAAATTTTAATGCATTAAACAAGTTTTCCCCAAATGAATCATTCAAAAAGTGGATTTTCTAAAATTCGGATTTTTGTAAATCATATTGGAAAATATTTACAAAGTGTAAAATGGGAATTTTTATGTAGAAATGAAGGTCATAAGTGGTGTATATAATGAAGACTCAATTTTGACAAAATAATTATATTTTCTTAAGTAACAAATCCAAAACAAATGGAAATGATAAAAGTTAGAAACTAGATTTTTCATAAGTAAGTTGTCATTATGGTCTTGCAAAATAAAAAGTTATAAAATTTCCTTTTAGTAAAATCATCAAGATCATGCATGCAATAGGCTCATCTCATGTCATTCATGTTAGGAAATCACTCATATGGCATGTATAGTTAAGTTATATAGTAAGAATATTTCAAACATTTACAAAACTATTTTTCGGAAATTGAAATTGTTGCTGACCTAATCTGATCCGAACTTTTCGAAACTTCAAAGTTTTCAAAACTTGAAAATAATATTAGAATTAGATAGATCTTTCGAAGTAGATAGAAATCGATATATAATTTGCGAGATTCCGAGTTAAAATGACCAAGTTATGACCGTTTTAAGTTGGAATTTCCGCTTAGGACGCGAATTGCAAATTTGATAGTTTGAATGAGATAGTTTGGATTAGTTAAGTGATGAAATACTTATTAGAGTATTTCTTCCTTTTTAGGAGATCCCGAAATCGACGATTCCCTACCACCGGATTACTATTACTAGAAGACCGGTGATCCAATGGCCGAGTGAGTTTTCTCCTTGTTTTGTTACCTTGATTGTGATTGTAGTTAGTTGCATTAGAATTATAGGAACAAGATAAAAATCGATATGAATGGGGATGGGATATATGATGAGACTGTGATGAATGTATGCCAAAGAATACTAAAGCATATCAAAACCACGATTTGATTGGATAGCTGCACCGTTCATATTATTCCTGTTGTATGTATGATATTGGTTGGTCACTCTAAAGAATGTATAAATATTTTTGTCCTAAACAAAAACTTAAATTGGTCATGCATCACATCGGACATATTGCATTTGGTAGCATGCTACTCCTACGTAGGTCGATCAGTATGATCCGTTGTTGCCTCGTTTGGATAACGAGCCCGGTGCTAGAGCTCATTCAGGGGTACTAAGGCGCATGTGGATGCATTCTTGGATGAGCCTAGCCGAGTCGAGTGCTAAGAGCCGAGGGCTTGGGGACTAGATGCGGTCGTGTAGACTCAATACCATTCCTAACCCAAGATACGGAGGGCGGAAATCCGTTCTGTGTGTGGGTACCGGATACCCTCGCATAATTGCTTGCTCACGTGTTTGTTCATGCATAGCATATGATTGACTAATACTTGTTTGTTATGGTACGGAATTAAGGGAATTCTCACTAAGCTAGTATAGCTTATACCCCAATAGTTGTTTAAATGAACAGGTTATCTCAAGAATGCAAGGTAGGGACCGAATTAGTTGGAGCCGGGAATGACTTGGGATTTCGGCAAGTAATACGAATATTTGAAGTTATCTGCTAGTTTTAGGATTTGTCTTGTAATAGTTTATGCAGGGAAGCCTGTGGATGAATGTAATTGGAGTTGAATGATTTGTATTTTGAAGTGTAGTGATTTGCATCTGAAGTATAGTAAATTTATATTTCCTTTACATTGTTACTCAAGCTATATCGACGTAAAATGTATTACTCCGATGAGTCTCCTCCATGTGTTAGACGCCTTGTACATAGTATGGACGCCTTCGTGTGACTAAGGTGGTCATTCTTAGGCTTTAATATTGTGTACGGCGGACTGCCACGTTTAGGGTACACTTCAGGGCGTGACAGTGGCACTTGGATACATATTCCGCTATCTCCTTTTTTCATATTATTCCACCAATATAGTTTTTTCAAGTCTTTGTACATTTTGTTTCCTCTAGGATGAATGGAGTAATTGTAGTAATGTGCTTTCTTTAACAATTCCTTTTTAAGGTCTCCTTGAATTAGCATACATAATCTACTTTTGTATCTAATAATACCATCATCATCTAAATAAAACTCTGGCGCTCAGCCCATATCCATTCTTCTCTTTGTCTCCAGGATATTCTGATCATCAATCTGAGTTATCTTGATCCTGTCCACATGAGTAGGCTGAATTCTCATGTTAGCCAAACGTTCACCTACTTGTCTCGTGACTATCTCCAACTCAAACTTCCTTATATCATCAAGCAAATGTCGTTCAGTTGTAATTAAGGCCGTAAGATTTTCTACTCTCTTTCTACTCAAAGCATCAGCCACAACATTTGCCTTTCCTAGATGATACTGAATATCAATGTCGTAGTCCTTCATCAGCTCTAACCATCTTCGTTGTCTCATATTTAACTCTCTTTGTGTAAAGATATACTTTAAACTTTTGTGTTTAGTATACACTTTACACCTTTCCCTGTATAGGTAGTGTCTCGACAGCTTTAATGCATGTATGACCGTTGCTAGTTCTAGATCATGAGTAGGATAATTCCTCTCATAGGAATTCAATTGTCTGGAAGCGTATGCAATTGCCTTGCTCTCTTGCATTAGCACACATCCTAATCCTTGAATAGAGGCATCGTTATATTATATACTCCTCACCACTCATAAGTAAGGCTAGTACTGGAGCTGATACTAACTTGTCTTTCAACAACTGGAAACTAGTTTCACACTTGTCGCTCCACTCATACTTTACTCCCTTCTGTGTCAACCTGGTGAACGGACTCGTAATCTTAGAAAAACCTTCCACAAATCGCCTGTAGTACCCTGCCATTCCCAGAAAATTTTTTATCTCTGACACCATCTTGGGTCTTGGCCGTTCAACCACTGCTTTGACTTTCTCAGGATCAACTGATATCCCACTACCATTTACCACATGCCTTAAGAAAGATACTTGTTCCAACCAGAATTCACATTTAGACAATTTAGCATACAGCTTCTCCTCCTTCAATCTGTTTAGAACCAACCTTAAATGTTCTTCATGCTCATCTTTATTCCTTGAGTACACTAACGTATCATCAATGAATACCATAGCAAACATGTCAAGGTATTCTTTGAAAACCCGATTCATCAAGTCCATAAACACTGTTGGTGCGTTGGTAAGTCCAAAAGGCATGACTACGAACTCGTAATGTCAATACCTTGTCCTGAAAGTAGTCTTTTGAATATCTTCGGCTTTCACTTTCAATGGATGATATCCAGATCTCAAGTCTATCTTTGAGAATATTGAAGCTCCTACCAATTGATCAAATAAATCATCAATTCTTGGTAATGGATACTTGTTCTTCACTGTCACCTGATTCAATTCTCTATAGTTGATACATAATCTCATGCTCCCATCTTTCTTCTTAACAAACAGAACTGGAGCTCCCCAGGGTAAAACATTGGGTCTAATGAATTTCTTCTTCAACAGATTGTCTAACTGCACTTTAAGTTCTGCCAGTTCTATAGGGGCTATTCTATAAGGAGTCTTTGATATTGGTGTAGTACCAGGTGTCAAATCAACTCCGAAATCCACTTCTCTCATAGGAGGTAATCCAGGAAAATCCTCTAGAAAAACTTCTGGAAACTCAAATACTATAGGTATATAAGACAAAACTAATTCCTGCTTATCCTCTTTCACCATAGAAGCTAAAACCGATCTCCCCTACAGTTCATAGGTAGGTAGAACTGGAGGTCGCTGTACTACCAGCTTATAAGCAAGTTGGTCTCCATCAGGTAAACTGAATTCCACAACTAAATTGTGGCAATCTATCACCACATGGTGCTTTGCTAACCAATCAACTCCCAAAATCACATCAAAATCCAACATGTCTAATATAATCAAATCTACAGGTAGATGTCTACGCTCTATTTCAATATCCACATCCCTACATACTCTGTCCAACACAAATCCACATCCCAAAGGTGTGCTAACAGATACATAATCAGACATGTGCTCAACAGATAAACCACATACATCCACAAACGATTCAGAAACACAAGAAAAGCTAGAACCAGTATCGAATAATATGAATGCACTATGCTGAAGTATAGGAGACATACCCGCAATAGTGTCCACACTGGATGTCTCATTACGCTGCAGAGCATATACCTTTGTTGGTGCTCGCTGTCCTTGGCTAGAACAAACTCTGACAAATTGTCCTCCTTTGCAATACTGCTCGATGTCCCCTCTGTCCACACTTAAAGCAGAACACTATGGAAGGACTCTATCTGTACAAACACTGCTCTTGTGTCCAAACTTCCCATAAGAAAAGCAAGCATTTTCCACCCACTTACAATGATTCAAGTCATGTGGCCCAAGGCATCTAGGTCACCTCTTGTCAAAATTTTGTACTATTGACTTAAAAGTATGAGTAATAGGTCTCTTGCCTTTATCTTGTGCCAAAACACTAGCTGCTGGTCTTTTGCCCAAGAAGATTTGATTTCTCTGAGGATCTCTGCTTTTAATCCTACTCAGGCTCTGTTTTACTGTCTTGGCCTTATTCACAACTGCTGAATAGTTGCTCAAATCCATCAAATTGACCTGATACTGGATCTCAGGCTCCAATCCAGTAATGAACCTGCTAACTTTAGCTTCCTCACTATAAACCTTGGTTTTCCTAGTAACCAAGTAGACTCCAGGAACCGAAACCAAAACCCTAAACCGGATTAGTTTAAGCTTGAGAGTGAAACCTAAAAACCTTAGATCCGGCTTTCCTTCAATTTCAAACTAAAGAACTTTTGTAAAATAATTTAATATGGAATATTGTTCTAAAGTATATTTCAAAAATAAAAAGATCTGATTTTGAAAAATATTCCATTCCGAACCTTCCCGAGATCCATTATGGAAAAGCGGACCCTGGGAACTCGAAATTCAAAAAATATTCCGAAATACTCTTTAAAATCGAAGTCTAATAAGGATTTCAAAAATATAAATTTTATAATTTTTTGGTTTATAAAAATTATAGATATAGCCCTTTTTCTCATATTTTCTTTATAACTGGTAAATTAATTGTATTGATTACTATTCACAAGTACAAGCCTATACCCTACTACACTCACAAGCTATACCATACTCTTACATCCTTACAAAACACTCAATTACATTTTCTTTTCCAAGAAAAAATTGTCTCTTAAGAAATTATTACACAAAAAAAACAAAACAAAACAAATTAACTCTCTCTCTCTCTCTCACCCCTTGAACTAGCGAACCTCCCCCCGCCTCTCTCTCCTTCACCCTTGTTGCCCTCATTTGTTATATTTTTTCATCTTTATTTCAATTAAAACAAACCCTAATTTAACCTTGTAAGCCCTTAGATTTTTCAATAATATAAGCAAACCTTAAGAACCGGAAATTAAAACGAAACCCTAAAGTTAACCTAGTTCTATGTTTAATCTAGTGAACCTAGATTCGGTAATCTTGTATTCTTAAACCCTAGAAAACGAAATTGAAATTGAAATAATTCTAGAATATAGTTCATAATAATATAGGAAAGCTTAAAAATATAAGATTCTTAATTTTCTAGTGACTATTGGATTCGAACGGGATCAGTTTTCAAAAACCGTGCCTTAGTGCATCGGATAGTAAAAATATCATGACAACACCAATAGATTCGTAAAAATATAAGGATTTCAAAAATATCAGTTTTAGAATTTTTCGGTAACTAAAAATATCAGATATAGCTTATTTACGTATTTTCTTTACTATCGGTATTTTAATTGTCTAGTCTACTATATTACTATTCTCTATCTCCACTTTTTCTTACACTCTATTCTTACACTCTACCATACCTGTACCTTACAATTTATCTTCTCCATACAATTTTAATCTCATCACACTTTACATATTACTTCTTTTTATTACAAAACAACAAATTTAATCAATTTTTCTCTCTTTCATGGCCTTGTCGTCCACTTCCTCCCTCTCATCACTCTCAATTTGTTTTCTTTTTCAATTTATTTAATTACATCTAATTTTCATTCCAAAATTCTATAAACACCCCCTTCCTTCTTCATCCTTTCACACAATTCATTTCCTACAAAAACTCTACCAAAATCACTCCATAAAATCCCTCTCTCAAAATCTCTCTCAAGTTTTCTCTTTTCCCCATAAAACCAATTTTCACATATTACTACAAACCATTCTATTCTTCTTCAACAAACACATAACTTTAGGTAAAAGTTTCTTTCACATATTCATCATGTTCATACAACTTAACATGAGTTTAGTGTATGTTTCTTAGACTCATGAGAGTTAAAAAAGAAACAATATATTCATGTTTTGTTTTTGTTCATGTTTCTATTTCTTTTTTCATTATGTTGTTATTATTATTGTTATTATTGTTTCTAATCTAACTTATATAAAGTATTATGTATATTATATATATTTATTTATTTAGAGCATATAAGCTCATTTGTTATTTATTTATTTTCATGTCTTGCAATTTATTTATTTACTTGTTTTATGCAAATTATTAAGACTAGTACTTCTAGTCTTAGACTTGTCCATATCAAGTCAAAACAATTTTCTTTTTTTGCTTTTCTTTTCTTTTGGGACTAGTCTATTCTTAGTCCCGGGATACCTTGATGAAGCTAAGGTTCCCAATACTTGACTTTATTTTTATTCTCCTATTTTATTCATCTTATTATGTTGTTTTTATTACATTTCTCATAGTTACATATTCTCATTCATGCATGAATACGTTGATATTGTCTCAACGATAATGAAAATGAGTTTTCTTAAGTAATAAAAATAAACTCTCTTTAAAAATAAATTTTGTCACATAAGGAATAATTTTTCTATAAAACTTAAAGTTTTATCTTAACAAATATTTTTTAAGGTTAGATAAGTTTAGCTCAAGTTTTAGTAATAACACTATATGTGATTTTATCAAGAAATACATAAAGTAAAGTTATTACAAACTCTCTTTTCAAACCAATAAAATAAGAAAGTTTCTTTAAACTTAATTCCTTGTTTAAACAAAAGTTTTCCTAAACTCCTTTATCAAAGTTTTCTACCAACACTCTAAAATACTAAAGTCTAGATAAGTTTTTCAAAATTAACTTATAAGATCATTGATATTATTCTTTTAAAGTGGATCTAACTTTAGAAAAGTTTTAGAACATATAACCATGAAATATTTAGAAAAAACTATGTTTTCCAAACCATTAGAAATAAAGTTGTAGGAATTTAAAAAAGATTAAAATTACTTTTAAAAATTTAAGAAATAGAGTTAAAAGAAGGAGATGCTCACTTATAGCAAATTAAGAAATTTTCCTAACAAAACTAATTTCTTTCAAAGTCTTAGCTTTTCTCACTTTTAAGACATTTTGTTTTACAAAATCATTGTTGAGATAATACCACTAAATTCATGCATATAGTTTGAGTCTATATATATAGATTCAAGGATTTTTCAACCATACAAAATATCTATATTTTGTATAAAAGCTCTTGAATGAAGAAAAGTTTGAAAACTCTAGTTTTGAAATCTTGAATTTACGTATCAAATCTGTATGTCAATTTTCCGAGACCCTGATAAGATCATATTTTATACAAATCTTGATGTTCAATTGAGCTAAAATGGATATTTGTTTTGATTAAATTCTATGTTTCAGGACTAATTTGGATAAAGAAATCAAAACAAGTGAATTTGAATTGAAAAGAGGAAAAATTGAAGTCAAGGCCGGCAATTTCATTGAAAGCCGCCGGCTTTCAGACGGCGTAAAATCCAAGGCCGTTGCAGCACAGCCAGCTTTGCCCAGCACAAGTAAAAAACATTCAAAGCCGCCTCAAAGCTGCCGGCGTAGAAGATGAAGAAGCCAGCGTAAATGAAGGCCGGCAGCCCAGAACTGAAAAATCACCAGCTTTGAAGAGTTACATTATAAGCCGGCATGAAAGCCGCCGGCCTTGAGGCAGCGTACATGGAAGAATTGAAGAGACATGAAGCTATCCAACACTTGAAGGAAAATGAAGCAACACATCTGTTGGAATGCCTACGCCGGTGTCAAAGCCGCCGGCCTTGGACGGCGTTCGTTATAAATCTGCCCAACGCTTCATTTCTGACTACATACGCCGGCTAGATCTACGTTCAAAGCCGCCGGCGTTGAAGCGGCCTACGTTGTAACAGATATTGAAGGCTGCCAGTGCACTGCCTGCGCAAGGACAATTTGAAGATACGCCGCCTGTAAGCCGCCGGCGTAGGATCCATAACGGCCGGCGTACATTGAGAAACAGCAAAGCTCATTAAATGTTTTTTACGAAATTTTTCCTATAAATAGGGGGTCTTCCCTCATTCTCAGAATCATCCAAGCAACCAAATATCTAGTACTCAAGTAGCTTTAGAATATTTAGAATAGGCATTTCATAAGAGATTTTGAAGAGATTTGAAGTTATACAAGATTTGCAAGTGAAGCTTTAGTATTTTGAATTGGTGATTTCTAATCTTATTCTTTTTATGCAATTCATATACTTGAATATTCTGATCATAATGAAATCATTTGCAATTTCTTATTTGATTGTTGAATCATCATCCATGAGTAGCTAAATTCTTTTTGTGGGAAGTTGATGAAGCTTTAAACATGCTAAGATGATTTTTGAATCTATGTTATAGATATTTAGAATCATGAAATATTCATATTGAATTCTGATTATTCATCATGTTTTGGTGTATAAGAATTCTAATAACTCGGAAGGGAAATTAGTGTTCACATGAATTCATAAATTGAGATTAAATTGCAATTGCGGAAGCGGCGTAGTTTAATCTAGTTTAGAAATTATCCATGAATATTAATGCAATGTTTTATGTTGATTTCTCACTAAGGAATTAGGAGATTTTAATATAAAGTATTAGTCAATTATAGAATCGGGAGATTTATAATTGTAATTTTGATTCCACTAATGATTTATTTAACGAAGTTATTGAATTGTTTTGTGGTTTAAAAGGTTTTCAAACTTTGTTTTTAAATCTTGATAATTTCTTATGAATGTCATGAATCTAATTATCATTATAACATGAGTTCAAGTTGATTAGCAATAGTTTAAAGTGGATTCTACTTCTTCCCACACTTTTCATCATATCCCTCTCTTTAAAAGCTCATTGCATTTCATATAGATAATTAGTTAGATAAGTTAGTTTAACTTAATCATTAAGAAGATCAATTGCCTAGATATTAGTATTAGTTGATAATTGTCTAGTAGTTAGTAAATCCTTGTGGGATCGACACTTTATTCATGCTATATTACAATAGAAGACCTAGTGCGCTTGCTAGAAATATGCTTTAAAATTCAATACTTATCACAGCACATCAAGTTTTCTGGCGCCGTTGCCGGGGATTTATTAATATTAGACTAACTTCAGCTTTGCTAGTAGTTTAGGTTTAAATTTAGTTTGAAATTTTTCCTTTTCTCTTTGCAGGTTATATGCGAAGAAGTAGAAGTGCTGAAATTCTACCTTTAGATCCAGAAATCGAAAGAACCCTGCGACAACAGAGAAGAAGGAACCAAAGAAGAGGAGCAATGGCCGAAAATCAAGATAACAACAACCAATTGCAACCAGCTGCTCCAAGGGCAATTCGAGACTATACGGTGCCTACAATTCAAGATCCCGCCATACGAATGCCCACTGTGGAGGCAAACAATTTTGAGCTTAAACCGTCCCTAATTCAAATGGTTGAATCACATCAATTTGGAGGATATCCAAATGAGACGCCAGATGAACACATTGCTAAATTTCTTCAATACACCAACACTGTCAAACTCAATGGTGTAAGAAACGAAGTCATCCGACTTCAGCTTTTCCCTTTCTCTCTTAGGGATAAAGCTTTGGCATGGTACAACTCCCAACCTCCAGATTCAATCACCACATGGGCTGATCTGACAAAGAAGTTTTTGAAAAGATTTTTCCCTCCAGCAAGAACCGCCAGATTAAGAAATGAAATTTCCAACTTCACCAAATTCCCTGGAGAATCATTATATGATGCTTGGGAAAGATTCAAAGAGGCGGTCAGAAAGTGTCCACACCATGGTTTACCCGATAATCTACTAATTGAGAATTTCTACCTCAGTCTTGATGAAGCTTTAAGGTCATTAGTAGATGCTACATCGGGCGGATCACTGATGGGGAAGACATATGAGGAAGCTAGTGAGATTATTGAAGAATTAGCTTCTGCTGCTCATAATTGGAGTTGTGAAAGAACAAGGTCTAAAGTAGCATCATTGGAAGATAAAGAAGATATCTCACAACTCAAAGCTCAAATGGCTACTCTCATCACTCAAGTAAGTAAACTCACAACTACAAATACTTCCAATCAAAAACAACAAGTGTTTTGTTGTGAGATTTGCTCAGGACCACACTCCTCTTTTGAGTGTCCACATGGATCATCTTCAAATGACGAGCAGCTCAATTATGTGGGAAATTTCCAAAAAGGCAATTTTGGAAACACATATCATCCGAATATGCGAAATCATCCAAATCTTTCATATCGGAATGATGCCAATGTTCTAAAGCCACCACCTGGTTTTCAAGGACAAGGATATGTGAGAAATGCTCCACCTCAACAGCAAATTCAAACATCCACTGATGCATTACTGAGGGATTTCATTGTTACCACAACAAATTCACTCAACAATCAGAATGCAATCATTCAAGATTTGCAAGGGAAACTCCATCAACTTGCACAGCAAGTGAGTAATAGACCATCCGGGTCTTTACCAAGCAACACGGAGGAGAATCCCAAGACTGTAAATGCAATCACATTGAGAAGTGGAAAGGAGATTGCTCCAGTTGAGGAAACTACTAAAGATGAAGAGGAAATTCCCCACAAAACAACAAAGGGAAACGAAAGATGGAGGAAACTATTCAAAAACCACCTGAGGTGAAATCATATGTTCCTCCCGTTCCTTTTCCAGGAAGATTAAAGCAACAAAAGCTTGATGAGCAATTTTCAAAATTCCTGGATGTTTTCAAAAAGCTGCACATCAACATTCCATTCTTAGAAGTAATTCAAGGAATGCCTTCCTATGCCAAATTCATCAAGAATTGCTGTCTAACAAGAGGAAGATTGATGGAAATGTGATACTCACTGGGAATGTTCCATGATCCTACAAACAAACAACCAGTCTGCCCACTAAGCTCCGAGATCAGGGAAGTTTTACTGTTCCTTGCACCATTGGTGATTGCTATTTTGATAAAGTTTTAATTGATTCTGGTGCAAGTATTAACTTGATGCCTTCATCTATATTTCAAAAACTAGGATTAGGAGATT
The DNA here is from genome assembly GCA_024138025.1 of Combretum micranthum. NCBI lineage: Eukaryota > Viridiplantae > Streptophyta > Magnoliopsida > Myrtales > Combretaceae > Combretum > Combretum micranthum. Next base: position 81,960 of record JAMXBD010000398.1, on the reverse strand, counting down.
GCAAAGATACACATGTAACTTTACAACTTGCTGATAGAAGTGTAAAATACCCTAGGGGTATTGTAGAGAATGTCCTAGTAAAAGTTGACAAATTCTTTTTTCCTGTGGATTTTGTAGTGCTTGACATGGATGAAGATAGGGAAGTTCCCATGATCTTGGGCAGACCGTTCCTTGCAACAGGAAAAGCACTGATTGATGTGGAACAAGGGCAACTTACATTACGATGATGAACAGGTTACTTTCAATGTCTATGAGGCAATGAAGAAATTTGATGATGCCAATGCCTGTTACACTATCAATACCATAGATGAGCTGGTTTCTGAGTCACTTGAGGAACAAACTGGTGTGGAGACTATGGAGTCTGTCTTAAGAGACGTGGACAATTGGAGTGATGATGAAGAGGAATGAACAATGGAAAAGTACCAATGATCAAAACCAGATATTATGAATCTTTGGGTACAAATGAGCAGAAGCAAGTTCCATCTTTAATGCAGCCACCAACCTTGGAACTAAACCACTTCCTGACCATCTGAAGTATGCTTTTCTTGGAATTGGCGATACTTTGCCAATTATCATTTCATCTGCATTGACAGATACACAAGAACAACAGTTGATTGATGTGTTGAAAAAGCACAAGGAAGCAATCGGATGGACCATTGCTGATATCAAGGGTATTAGCCCTACTATTTGCACTCACAAAATTCTTATGGAAGCCGAGTGTAAACCTACAGTTCAACCACAAAGGAGACTCAACCCACACTTAAAGAAGTTGTCAAGAAAGAAGTTTGAATTTGAAGCTGCTTGACGCAGGTATCATTATCCTCTGATAGTAAATGGGTTAGTCCGGTTCAAGTAGTGCCAAAGAAAGGTATGACTGTAGTGAGAATGAGCAAAATGAATTGATTCCTACTCGTACTGTGACTGGGTGGAGAGTTTGTATTGATTACAGAAGTTGAACGATGCCACTCGAAAGGATCACTTTCCACTTCCCTTCATTGATCAGATGTTGGAGAAACTTGCAGGGCATGATTATTATGTTTTCTTGATGGATATTCTGGATACAATCAGATCTCTATTGCACCCGATGATCAAGAGAAAACAACATTCACTTGTCCTTATGGCACATTTGCTTTTAGGAGAATGCCTTTTGGACTTTGCAATGCACCTGCTACATTTCAGAGGTGTATGATGGCTATATTCTCAGATATGCTTGAGAATTTTATCGAGATCTTCATGGATGATTTTTCAGTCTTTGGAAAGTCATTCGATCTATGTCTTGAGAATTTAGCCTCGGTTCTACAAAGATGCAAAGATACCAATCTGATCCTGAATTGGGAAAAATGCCACTTCATGGTTAGAGAAGGGATAGTGTTGGGTCACAAAATTTCTGCGAGAGGAATTGAAGTGGATAAAGCCAAAGTGGAGATTATTGAGAAGTTACCACCACCCACTGTTAAAGGAGTCAGAAGTTTTCTTGGACATGCTGGCTTCTACAACGATTCATCAAGGACTTCTCCAAAATTTCGAGACCTCTTTGCAATCTTCTGGAAAAAGATGCGGTGTTCAATTTTGATGAGAAATGTATGCAGGCATTCAATTTATTAAAGGAAAAGCTCATTTCCACACCAGTGATCATTGCGCCAGACTGGGAGCTTCCTTTCGAACTCATGTGTGATGCCAGCGACTTTGCAGTTGGAGCGGTACTTGGTCAGAGACGAGGTAAGATCTTTCATGTTATATACTATGCAAGTAGAACACTGAATGAGGCCCAGAGAAATTATGCTACTACTGAGAAAGAACTTTTAGCTGTTATCTTTGCATGTGATAAATTTAGGCCTTATTGATAGGTTCTAAAGTTGTAGTATACACTGACCATGCAGCTCTCAAGTATTTGTTTGCTAAAGCTGATGCAAAACCTAGGTTGATTAGATGGGTTTTATACTGCAAGAATTTGATCTTGAAATTAAAGATAAAAAGGGAACTGAAAATGTTATTGCTGACCATTTGTCTAGACTTGAATCTGATAGTCTCGACATTCCTATCAATGAGAAGTTCCCTGATGAACAGTTGCATGCAGTAGAGATTCTTGATTTGCCATGGTATGCTGATATTGTGAATTATTTGGTTAGTAAGATTATCCCATATGGTTTATCATATCCTCAAAAGAAAAAGTTTTTGCATGATGTAAAATACTATTTTTGGGATGAACCATATCTGTTTAAAAAATGTGCTGACCAAATAATTAGAAGATGTGTGCCTGAATCTGATCAGCTTAGCATTTTAGAACACTGTCATTCAAGGGAAGCAGGAGGACACTTTGGTGTTCAAAGGACTGCAGCAAAAGTATTGTCATCTGGATTTTATTGGCCTAACTTGTTTCGTGACTGCAGGAATTTCATTATGTCATGTGCTCAATGTCAAAGGACAGGTAACATTTCTAAACGACATGAATTACCACAAAACAATATTCTGGTAATTGAGCTTTTTTTTGGGGGATTGACTTTATGGGTCCTTTTCCCTCATCTTTTTCAAATAAATACATACTTGTGGCAGTATTATGTTTCAAAATGGGTGGAGCTGTTGCTTTACAAACAAATGATGCCCGAGTAGTTTTGAAATTTTTGAAAAAGAATATTTTTACCAGATTTGGTGTGCCCAGAGCTATAATTAGTGATGGGGGGTCTCATTTTTAACAGGCAATTTGAAAAACTTTTGGCAAAATACGGTGTTACACATAAAGTGACTACCCCCTATCATCCACAAACAAGTGGGCAAGTTGAAGTTTCTAATAGGGAGATAAAAAGAATTTTGGAAAAAACAGTTAATGCATCAAGAAAAGATTGGTCTTCAAAATTAGATGATGCATTATGGGCTTACAGAACTGCTTTTAAAACCCCTATTGGAATGTCCCCATACATGCTTGTTTTTGGTAAATCATGTCATCTTCCTGTAGAACTTGAGCACAAGGCATTTTGGGCTATAAAATTCCTTAACTTTGATGAAAAAGCTGCAGGTAAAAAGAGATTGCTCCAATTGAATCAACTGGAAGAATGGAGAAATGAGGCATTTGAAAGCGCTCGTATCTATAAGGAACGAGCAAAGAAATGGCATGATAGGAACATCATCAAACGAGAATTCTTTCCTGGACAAAAAGTTTTACTTTACAATTCTCGTTTGAAGTTGTTTCCTGGAAAATTACGGTCAAGATGGTCGGACCGTTTGAGATAGCAAAAGTTTTTCCATATGGAGCGGTTGAATTAAAAACTGAGGATGATCGAACTTTTAAAGTGAATGGACAACTGCTCAAGCATTATTTTGAGGGGAAAATCTTGACAGTACTACTACTGTCATCAATCTTAAAGAACCATGATCAGGTCAGGAAAGTCGGGCTAAGCGACTTTAAACTAAGCGCTTCTTGGGAGGCAACCCATGTCTAATTTTAGAGTAATTTTTATTTGTTTGTTTTTACTAACTTAGCTATTAGTGTGGCAGAATCTAGTATTATAAAAAAAAAAAATTCAAAAGGTTGAAGGCCGGCTCAGAGCTGCCAGCCTTGAGCAAGCTCTGAGAAAACAAGGAAGGCCGGCCCAAAGCCGCCGGCTTACTGCCGGCGTAAAGGAGTAGGTGAGCACCGCAAAAGAGGGCAGTGGAGTTGAAGGCCGCCGGCTTTCTGCCAGCGTATGGAACACAAGATTTAGGCCGGCTAGTGGAAGGTCTAGGCCGCCGGCTTATATGCCGGCGTTGGAGTACAAGATTTACGCTGGCAAGGGAAGGTGAAGGCCGCCGGCTTAAGGCCGGCGTATATTGCAGATTTCTTGAATTCTGAAATTTCCCGATGAAGGCCGGCATCTGGGTTCAAAGCCGCCAGCTTTTGCCGGCGTATCCTTTAGGCCGGCAGCGTAAATCGATAAGCGGCCAGCTTTGACCTCTCGGTATGTAATTTTTCACTTACACTGGCTTAAAGCCGCCGGCTAATTGCAGAAATGCCGGCGTACATACAGAGCTTAAAAACAGGTACGAATCTCTCTTTCTTTCATTCACTCATTCTCACATTCTCTCAATCACTCTCAATCAACAATTTCTATCTCTTGGTCATCATCTCGTGGTGTTTAATCCCTATATCAAGTAAGTAATCATCCTTTACACTTGTTGTTTTATTCAAATCCGTCTGTATGCATTGTTGAGATTAATTTGTCAAAATGGGTTTGAAATTTTTATCATGGATATAGCTTTCGGTTGATAATGAAAATGATTGCTGAGATGATATGCTAATGTTTTGAAAGTGGATTTCGGTTATTCCAATTTGTGCTATGTTCCATGAAATGTGTTAGATTGTAAAATTAGGGTTCTTGAGATGGAGGATGTTCGAAATTTCGAAATTGGGATTGTTGCAATTGAAGTTATAGCTGCTGAATTAGATTGTTTTACTGTTAGATTAGCAGCTCCAATACTTGCATTGTGTTAAAATTTGTTAGAATTGAACTTGGAATTGAATTTGTACTCAATTTTGATACACAATCTGTATAAAAATGTTTTGGAACTTTAAAGAAAAATTTTTTTTGAACAAAATATCAGTTTGAAAATTTGAAAATTCCAACGTTCAATTCTAAGCTGGCAAGCGTAAGCTGCCAGCTTTGATTTTATTTTGCAAGTGTACATATAAGTTCATGATCAATAGCTTCTCTAATTATATGCCTATTATTTTTAAAACTGTTTTAGCTCATGTTATAGGCATAAATTAGTAATTAATTGAAATTTTGCATTCCTTAATACTAATTGAATTCAAAATATTTGCAGGAATGACCCCAAAACAAAAACGACCGAGAACGGGTGATGCTTCTACATCGGGTTCAGAGACCCGAAATTTGCTGTCCAGTCAGCAATATGCGAAGGATAGAAAGAGAAGGCTGGTCAAGAATGACTTTATCAACATCCAGTATTTAGACTCGTGCTTGCTGGATCAATATGATATGGTAGATAAAATTTGAGGGATTATTCAAGATCCAGCGTGGCTGAGATTATTTGACCTTCAGGAGCCTGCATACAAGAATCTGACGATAGAATTCTTGTCCACGGTAAAAATATCCCAGACCGTGAGGAGTCCACCTTCCAGTTCCAAGCCTATGGACAGATACGGGAAGTAAAATTGAAGCAGATAGGCCACATTATGGGACTGTATGACAGCGAAGAAGAGAATCGGACTTTGCCAAACAGTTGGCTAGAGGATATGACACAGGAGGCTTACTGGGCCCACCTAGTTGGTCCTGGATCAAATGAGCACTTTGTCCCATCAAAATCGCTGGCCACGTCATTTAGTACCATTGAGCACAAGCTCCTCCATCACATTATTGTACACACCCTGAGTAACAAAAAGACAAGTCACAGCAAGGTGACTACATTTGATATGTTCTACCTGTTTAGCCTTATTAGAGGTTACAGGATTGATCTCGGGGTGGAGGTAGCAAATTTTATATACCGGCAGGCTGAGGATACGAGGACCTGAGGTGTGGGTTGTGGAGGCTACATCACTCGGCTATTGAAGGGGATGAATCTTTTTGAGCCTCCATAGGATGATGAGGTGTATGAATGCAAGAGGATCACATCTGCACCCTTTAGAGGCTGGGGATTGCTGAAAAACCCCAGGCCAGCACAGCCACCGGTAGTGGAGGAGGTTGAGTTCCAGGATATTTTTCCTGGAGACGTTCCATTTGAGATGCCATCTACATCTGCTCCACCTCCTCCTACAGATGCTTCATCAGCATACGGTATGGACCAGCTTAGGCTGGATGTTGAAGAGCTGAAGCGTCAGAGTCAGGAGCTCAGAGATAGTCAAGAAAGGGAGAGAAAGAAGAACAAGAAATTCAGAAAGACTATCTTTGATGCGCTGAAGACGGCCATCTGCTGCATTAGCCCAGAGATGGGGGCTGGCATGACCTATCAGACTTCATCTGAGTCTCATCACTCAGATAGGCTCAGTTCAGAGCATACACAGATGGTCAGCCCCGGAGATACTGCGAGACACACACCGGAGGGCAGTAGCAGACAGAGCCCGGGGCCAGAGAGCTAGAGACCCTGCTAGCTCTTATTTGCTTTTATTTGATGTCTATATAATTGGCCTGTATATTTATTGAGTACCCAAGTTCCTGTGGGTGAACTCATTTCTTATTTTTTTTGCTTTTATTCTGCTTTTATTTTGTTTTTGTTTTTGTTTTTGCTTTTTTTTTTTTTTCTTTGTAGTGATTACAGGAATCAAGCTAAGCAAATCTCTTGCGATGCCAAATTTTGATGATTATGAATCAACTGACTTCAGGGAAGTATCCAATTCATTTCTTATTTCTTTCCTCTGTTTTATTTGCTGAAAAAAACAGTGAGGTCACTGTTTAATTGAAGTGTGGGGGAAGGAATAGGATTACATGAAGTTCTGAAGTGTTGAATATGATCTGTTTGCTGTGCTGAAGTGTTGAATATGATCTTTTCTGTTATTTATATTGAAAAATCTTCACCTTGTATTTTTGGTTTGAAAGCAAATCATGAGGAAATTCTGCCAAAATTTTTCAAAAATCTCTTGAAAATGGAGATAGTACAAAGCAAAAATGAAAATCAATGAAATTGACTTGTGAAAGTGTCTTACTCACCTGCTATTGTGATTGGTTTACTAAGTTAAAATTAAGTTGTGAAATCCTTAAGGAACAAGTTTACTTTATTTTTAACTTTGGAATTGGAAATTTAAGAGCTGGTCGAGTCCTTTTGTTGAAAAATAAACAGGTCTACTTCTAGGAAATTTTAATTTGTATATATTCTTTGAATTTTAACACTTGGTGAAAGAGGTAGAAGAAACTTTTAAACTTAGTGATCCTTTATAAAAATAAGTCTTTGGTATTGTATTGCATTCAAAAAGAAAGAAACAAGCATAGCCACTACTCCTCTGACTTGAAATTTTGAGTTATGAGTATCTGAACTTGAATGTTAAAGTGAGGAAGAGTTTTTAGGGGTATTTTGAAACCTGGTCACTTAGGTGATGAGCCTGGGATGTGCCGACTCAATGAACTCACTATAACGAGAAGGGAAGAATGACAAAAGTTCAATTCATGAGCTTTGAAAAACAAAAAGATGGAGGCAAAAACCTCCCAAAAAAAGAAAATAAATGCTTGAGAAAGAAAAAGAAAAATGAATGCAAAATATGCAAAGGAAGGAGACTTATAATAAAGAAGGAGAAATTCTAAGGAAAAAGTAGATACCACATGCTTTCATTTTGTGTTACTTAGAATATATATAAGCTAGAAATCCAATGAAGTTTAAATGAGTATTTTTCCTTAGTGGATTAAGTATTTGCTTTTGAATTGAAAGTTCTTTTGTTAAAAGTTGAGATTAAAACTTGTTTTGTTTGGATTAACTCCTAAATTTTGATTGTAGTACTCTAATTGCAAGGAATTGGTATGGTTAGAGCTGTAGATACAAGAGAATCAAGTTAAAGAAGTAGATTTAAACAGGAAAATTGTACTATCTGAAAAGAGATTTCATATTATTCTTCATTTTGCTTGAGGACAAGCAAAAATTCAAGTGTGGGGAATTGATAATATCATATTTTATACAAATCTTGATGTTCAATTGAGCTAAAATATTTGTTTTGATTAAATTATGTTTCAGGACTAATTTGGATAAAGAAATCAAAACAAGTGAATTTGAATTGAAAAGAGGAAAAATTGAAGTCAAGGCCGGCAATTTAGCATTGAAAGCCGCCGGCTTTCAGACGGCGTAAAATCCAAGGCCGTTGCAGCACAGCCAGCTTTGCCCAGCACAAGTAAAACAACATTCAAAGCCGCCTCAAAGCTGCCGGCGTAGAAGATGAAGAAGCCAGCGTAAATGAAGGCCGGCAGCCCAGAACTGAAAAATCACCAGCTTTGAAAGTTACATTATAAGCCGGCATGAAAGCCGCCGGCCTTGAGGCAGTGTACATGGAAGAATTGAAGAGACATGAAGCTATCCAACACTTGAAGGAAAATGAAGCAACACATCTGTTGGAATGCCTACGCCGGTGTCAAAGCCGCCGGCCTTGGGACGGCGTTCGTTATAAATCTGCCCAACGCTTCATTTCTGACTACATACGCCGGCTAGATCTACGTTCAAAGCCACCGGCGTTGAAGCGGCCTACGTTGTAACAGATATTGAAGGCTGCCAGTGCACTGCCTGCGCAAGGGACAATTTGAAGATACGCCGCCTGTAAGCCGCCGGCGTAGGATCCATAACGGCCGGCGTACATTGAGAAACAGCAAAGCTCATTAAATGTTTTTTACGAAATTTTTCCTATAAATAGGGGGTCTTCCCTCATTCTCAGAATCATCCAAGCAACAAATATCTAGTACTCCAAGTAGCTTTAGAATATTTAGAATAGGCATTTCATAAGAGATTTTGAAAGATTTGAAGTTATACAAGATTTGCAAGTGAAGCTTTAGTATTTTGAATTGGTGATTTCTAATCTTATTCTTTTTTGCAATTCATATACTTGAATATTGATCATAATGAAATCATTTGCAATTTCTTATTTGATTGTTGAATCATCATCCATGAGTAGCTAAATTCTTTTTGTGGGAAGTTGATGAAGCTTTAAACATGCTAAAATGATTTTTGAATCTATGTTATGAGATATTTAGAATCATGAAATATTCATATTGAATTCTGATTATTCATTATGTTTTGTATAAGAATTCTAATAACTCGGAAGGGAAATTAGTGTTCACATGAATTCATAAATTGAGATTAAATTGCAATTGCGAAGCGGCGTAGTTTAATCTAGTTTAGAAATTATCCATGAATATTAATGCAATATTTTATGTTGATTTCTCACTAAGGAATTAGGAGTTTTTAATATAAAGTATTAGTCAATTATAGAATCGGGAGATTTATAATTGTAATTTTGATTCCACTAATGATTTATTTAACGAAAGTTATTGAATTGTTTTGTGGTTTAAAAGGTTTTCAAACTTTGTTTTTAAATCTTGATAATTTCTTATGAATGTTCATGAATCTAATTTCATTATAACATGAGTTCAAGTTGATTAGCAATAGTTTAAAGTGGATTCTACTTCTTCCCACACTTTTCATCATATCCCTCTCTTTAAAAGCTCATTGCATTTCATATAGATAATTAGTTAGATAAGTTAGTTTAACTTAATTATTTTAAGAAGATCAATTGCCTAGATATTAGTATTAGTTGATAATTGTCTAGTAGTTAGTAAATCCTTGTGGGATCGACACTTTATTCATGCTATATTACAATAGAAGACCTAGTGCGCTTGCTAGAAATATGCTTTAAAATTCAATACTTATCACAGCACATCAGACCCAAATGACGTCTTTTGATAAAAATAACCTTAGAAATGGATAGATCTTTTCAAGTAGGTAGAAATCGGTATATAATATGCGAAATTCCGAGTTAAAATGAGCAAGTTATGGCCATTTTAAGTTGGGATTTCCATTCACACGATTTTTAGCGAATTCAATAAGATAGAATTAGAGATATTAAGTAGATCTTGGATGAAATACTCACTTAGGGTATTTCTTTTGTTTAGGTGTTGAGGACCAAGATTTTCCTTTCCCCGAGGATTACTTCGACTCCTAGAAGATCGCTATGGACGAGTGAGTTTCCTTTGCGTTTATGTATTCGCGCATATGCTTGTAGAATAGAGCACTAGATGTTAAGAAAAGATAAAATTGATATGCATGTGGGATATCATGGGAATTATGTATGTGAATTGTTATGTGCGATCAATGAACGATAAGTATATCGGAACCTGATTTATGATTGATATAAATGCTTCTATGTATATATTGCTATGTGTGCAATTATTGCTTGATCGCTTTAAATGATTTAATATTATATTAGAATCCCCATATAATAAATTGCTCATGCATATCACTTAGAATATCATTTTGAAATTTTGCTACTACTCCTCAGCGTGGGATCGGAAAGGTAAGCTGCCTAGCTACATCTTGAGGGTTAGGACGTTCGGGGAATACGGCCTCAAGGTGTACCCAAGCCGGATCGATCGCTTTGGGTATGGAAAGCCCGATGACTAGTAGTATGGTTCATTGGAACCCCAAGACACACGGAAACTTTTAAGGAGGTAGTTCGGGGCCCAGTTCAAAGCATTCCCTAGCCACCGATGGAGGGGTAAATCCATCATACATACGACACTAGATAGTCGTATGTAATGTTTAATCATATGGTTGTTGCATTTGTAAGCCCCGGAAAATTTCAATAAATAATTTCAAGATGAACTTCGAAATAAACCCTAAAAATCACTCCAAATAAAACCGAATTCAACTAGTCCAAAAACACGAGCGAATCCAGAAATTTCCAAAGCTTAGAAAAATAAGAATCCTTAAAAATAAAATAAGAATCAACATACTTCAATTCCAAAACCAGTACTACGACCTATTCTAACGTAACCTCGACTTATAAAAATGGGCAATAAGAACCCCAAAATCAAATTATTAAAAAGTAAAACGATTAACTTTCGGAAATGAAATCCAATCCAAAATTCCGAAAAGTTAAAAGATAGTAAAAACTTACAAAAATAAAATGTAAAATAAATTTCTCAAATTAAATACGTGTAGAAACATAAATATCAGTTTCCAAATTGCAAAGATCTAAACCGGAAACCCTAACCGGAATGCAATAGCCTAAGACCAGCAACTTAGTGCCCCTAACCCTAGAGGCTGAGGCGTAGCTAAATATGTAGAATAGCTCATAGTAATATGAGTTTGTTTAAAAATATCAGATTGGTAAATTTTTGACCTATTTCGAACTCCTTCGGATACAGACTTCGAAAAGCGTGTCCCGGGGCTCGAGATATCAAAAACATACCAATATACCATTAGACTCGTAATTTCATGTATTTCTAAATATATCAGTTATATAATTTTTCGGTTATAAAATTACAGTTATAACTTTTTTATCGTATTTCCATTATTATCGTAATTGATTAGTCATAGACTATTCATTTATTTCATTACAAAATTTTATTATTCTTATAAAGTCTTATATTTTTAGATAAATATATATATGTTATAGAAATTTTGTTTTTCTAAAATTTAGTTAGTTCGGGCTTTTACGGGATCAGATTCTGTTTAAGACCCGATACTAAAAATAAAATTAAATTAATTTAATAATTGAAAAATATTTATATTTCATAAAATAATTTTTTTAGAATTTTTCGGGTTATAAAAATATTATTTTATAGCCCATATTCGCGTATTTTGATCGTACCGGTAACATATTTGTTAAAATACTAAAATAATTGAAAAAATTATTTAATTTTAATTATGGAAAATCTGCTAAAATTATTTGGATAATTTTCCAATTTTATTTTATTTATTAATAAAGTACTTTTACAACCCATACCTTCAAGTACACCTTACACATATCACTTCCTTTTCACTTCAATCTTTCTACACATTATTCCAGACTACTTGGCATAATTTTTGACTCCTTTATGGCTGCCATTGTCCTTCATTTACTCCATTTTGACCAAATTAATTATTTTTCTACTCCTTCTTAAGAAAGTTACATTACACATTTATTACACAATTCAAATTCAAGTCAAATTTCATCAAACCCTCTCTCTCCTCCCTCTCTTTTCACGTGGACAGCAGCCCCCTCCCATTTGCTGCCTTGTTTTATTTTTTTTCTCTCTTTCATTCATTTAACACACTCATTTTCTCTCTCCCTTTCATTTACTCATTTTCCTTTTTCATTCTTTAGCTTTTCTCTCTCTTTTTCCTCTCTTTCTTTCTTCTTCTTGTTCTTGTTTCTTCAATGAACAAGCTGCCCCCTTCTTCTTCCATAGCTTCCACACTTCATTCCTAAAGATTTCCAAGCAAATCTTCTTCCCAAAGCTCCATAGGTGATATAGGTAAAGTATAATGAAGGTTTCATGCATCAAATGACCTTCCATAAGCTTAAAAGCTTAGGATGATGATGCCAAAAATGAAACTCTCCTTTTCTCTACTTTTATTATCTTATTTCAATTATTTTCTTGTTTAACGTTGATATATATTGTAGATCTAACTTTTTATAGCTTTGATTTTTGTTTATGCCATAGATCTTGTTATCTAAGTTGTTATTTTTGTTATTTCTTATGATTTATGCATAGATCTAGCATCCACATGTCTATCTTAGTGATTCATGCATGTAAAACTAGTTTAGAAAACTAGATCTAGAGTTTTGAGTTCATAAATGCATTAGATCTTTGTTTATGTTCATGAACAACTTGCTATAGCATGATGATGGTAGGGAAATTGTAGGAAACTCAAGATCTATTTTATTTTCAACAAAAAACAACTTTTGAAAATTCGGATGAAAATGGACCATATTTAGAAAGTGGTTTTTCAACTTCAAATGTATATTTTTCATTTAAAATGAAGGGCTTAGGGTATAAATATCATAAATGAAAGATTTTGATAAGTAAAGTTTAGATCCATGATGTTTATAGCTTATTACCATGCATTTGTTTTATGTTTATGTTCATATTAAGTATAGATCTTAGTTATGAACTCAAACAAAATTGTGAAATTCGATTTTGGCAAGACCCCCATTTAAAAACCATTTCCAAGTGTCAAATGTAATTTTTACTTAAGAAAATAAAGGCTTAATATATGTATATCATCAAGATTCTTTTTACAAGAATCAAAGTGATTTCCAAAAGTTATTTTCAAAATAAAAATTATATTTTCGGATTTTGGCCAAGGCCTATTTTAAAAACATGTTTTCCAACTCAAAAATGAAGTTTTTATTTAAGAAATGAAAGGCTCTTAGGATAGGATATGTAAGGAATGGATTTTCATGAGCTTAGATAGATTTTATCAAAAGATATAACCAAAAATGAATTTTAATTCGGATTCCAACTAAGATCAATTTTTAGAACCCATGTATCAACTCCAAAACTCATATTTTATGTGAAAAATGAAGTATATAGGTAAGAGCTATCATTAAGCAATGATTTTTACAAGTTGAAATGAGTTTAGGCATGAGTAAGGTGTTAAACAAATAATGGAATTAAATGAAAAATTTTGAGTTAGTGATCAATTGTCAAATTCGTAATTTGAGATGATGCATAAGTAATCACTTAGTATTTGAGCTCAATTGCAAGTTTTATGTGTTAAATGAAGTCCTTAGGTAATTGGTATAGAAAGCCTTAAATTTTAATGTTTTAAACAATTTCCCAAATGAATCATTCAAAAAGTGGATTTTCTAAATTCGGATTTTTGAGTAAATCATATTGGAAAACATATTTACAAAGTATAAAATGAAAATTTTTATGTAGAAATGAGGGTCATAAGTAATAGATATAATGAAGACTCAATTTTAACAAAAAATTATTATTTTCTTAAGTGATAAATCCAAAACAAATGGAAATAATCAAAGTTAGGAAACTAGTATTCTTAAAAGTAGTTATCCTTGAAGTCTTGTAATATAAGGAGTTATGAAATTTTCTTTTAGCAAGAATCATCAAGACCATGCATACATTAAGCTCATCTCATGTCATTCATGTTAGGAAATCATTCATATTGCATGTATAGCCAATTTCTATAGTAGGAACATTACAAACTCTTACAAAACTATTTTTCGGAAATTGAAATTGTTGCTGCCCTAATCTGATCTGACCTTTTCGAAGCTTCAATGTTTTCAAAACTTAAACATAATATTAGAATTAGATAGATCTTTCGAAGTAGATAGAAATCGATATATAATTTGCGAGATTTTGAGTTAAAATGACCAAGTTATGGCCGTTTTAAGCTGGAATTCCCGCTTAGGACGAGAATTACGAATTTGATAGTTCGTATAAAATCATTTGGATTAGTTTGAGTTGAAATACTTATTAAAGTATTTCTTCCTTCTTAGGTGATCCCGAATTCGACGATTCCCTACTACCGGGTTATTATTATTACTAGAAGACCGGTGATCCAATGGCCGAGTGAGTCTTCTCCTTATTTTGTTACCTTGTGTGTGCTTGTAGCTAGTTGCATTAGAATTATAGGAACAAGATAAAAATCGATCTGAATGGGGATGGGATATGTGATGAGATTGTGATGAATGTATGCCAAAGAATACTAAATCATATCGAAACTATGATTGATTGGATAACTGCACTGTTCATATTATTTCTGTTATGTGTATGATATTGGCTGGTCACTCTAAAGAATGTATAAATATTTTGATCTAAGTAAAAGTTAAATTGATCATGCATCGCATTGGACATATTGCATTTGGTAGCGTGCTACTCCTACGCAGGTCGATCGGTATGGTCCGAGGACTCGTTTGGATAATGAGACCCGGGATCAGAGCTCATTCATAGGAAACTAAGGCGCATCGGGGATGCATTCCATGTGTGAGCCTAGTCGAGGCGAGTGCTATGAGCCGAGGGCTTGGGGACTAGCAGCAGTCGTGTAGACTTCAATACCATCCCTAACCCAAGATACGGAGGGCGTAAATCCGTTCTGTGTGTGGGTTTCGGATACCCATACATAATTGGTTACTCACGTGTTTGTTCATGCATAGCATATGACTGATTATAACTTGTTTGTTATGGTATGGAATCAAGGGAATTCTCACTAAGCTAGTGTAGATTATACCCCAATAGTTGTTTAAATGAGCAGGTTATTTCAAGAATGCTAAGTGGGGATCGAGATGGTTGGTGCCGAGAATGGCTTCGGGATTCCGGCAAGAAATGAGAATGTTGAAGTTATCAGCTAGGTTTTATGATTTGCCTTGTAATAGTTATGTAAGGAAGTCTGTGGATGAATGTAATTGAAGTTTAATGATTTGTATTTTGAAGTATAGTGCTTTGTATCGAAAGTATAGTGGATTGTATTTCCTTTACATTGTTACTCAACTGTATCAATATAAAATGTATCATTCCGATGAGTCTCCTTTATGTGTTAAACGCCTTGTACATAATATGGAAGCCTTCGCGTGACTGAGGTGGTCATTCTTAGGTTTTAATATTGTGTACGACGGACTGCCATGTTTAGGGTACTCTTCGGGGCGTGACAGCATTTCATATGCTTGATTAATGAACTTGGTTGATTGCCTGTTATGAGTACTTTTGCGTAAGGAATATCTCACTAAGCTAGTTATGCTTATAGCCTTATAGACTTTTGATACTGCAGGATTATCTTTTTGCACTCGAGACCATCTTGATTCCCTGGGTAGAATCCTTATTTGGAAAGCTTTTAGAGGAATTCTGTTTTGAAGTCTTAGAGTGGAAATCTTCTAGCTTTAGTTATTTTATCTTTAGTAAAACCATGTTGTTATGGAAATTATCGGGGGAATTGTAAACCCCCAAATTTTTTGAATCGGTTTAGCATAAAACCCTAAACCGGAAGTCAAACGGAACCCTAAAGGTCGACAAAACCCTAGTTTACCGTAGCAAATTAAATCCGGCATTGCCGTTTTCTTTGGCCCTGAAAAACGAAGTTGGGATAATTAGCTAGAATAGTTCGTAATAACCATAGGTTTTATAAAAATATCAGTTTTGTGAATTTCGGGTGTCCTTTGAACCAAATCGGACACGGTTCTCGAAAAGCGTGTCCGGGAGCCCGGAATAATAAAAATATTCCGAATACACCGTTAGACTTGAAAAATATAAGTTTTCCAAAAATATCAGTTTCGTAATTTTTCGGTAGCTAAAAATAACATATATAGCTATTATACGCGTATTTTCTTACTACCGGTACTTTATTAGTCATATCTATCTTACATTACACTATTCATTACTATTTTACACTATTCTCTTATCTGTACTTTTTCTTATACCTATTCTTACACTCTACATAACCTATAAACTTAACTTTTTACCTTTCCCATAACTTTATTTCACATCTACCTTACACATTACATCTTCATTTATCAAAAAGTCAAAAAAATAAATCACATCCCCCACTCCCATGCATGGCCGGCGCCCCCTTGTCCCCTTTCCCTCTCAATTTGTTTTATTTTTCTTTTATTTTAATCACACAAAAATCACTCCTCAATTTCCTATAAATACCCCCCTCTTCTTTCACTTCTTTCACACATTCACTACCCACAAATTCATACCAAAACTCTTCCAAAATCTCCTCTCAAAACTCTCTCAAAATACTATCCCAAAACTCTCTCAAAATAATTCCACAACAACTTCCACTAACAACAAAAACCCATAACCATATAACCATACCAAAGTCTCCTTTAGGTAACTACCTTCTTTTAATTTCTTCTTCATGTCATGTAACTTTACATGACCATAGTGTGAGTTTCCAAAGACTACAAGTTATGGAAACTACATTATGTTCATGTATTGTTCTTGTTCATGAAAAATCCATTTACGTTCTTGTTATTATTTTGTTCATATTATTGCTACTATATCTAAATATTATTATCTATATATATATATACATATTCTTTAGAGCATATAAGCTCACTTGCAATTTATTTATTTCATGCAAAGCAATTTATTTATTTATTCCATTGTAATTTATTTATTTATTCCTTATTATTTTAAGACTAGTCTCTAGTCTTAGACTTGTCCTCATCAAGTCAAAACAAGTTTTCTTTCTTTCATTTTATTTTATTTTGGGACTAGTTTATTTCTTAGTCCCGAGAGCCTTGAAGAAGCTAAGACTCCAATGCTTGACTTTATTATTTAAGTTTTATGTTATTTTGTTATTTATTATTCTCATAATCATGTTCATTTAGATTGTTGTCCAAAAGTTTTAAGTTTTAAAAATAATTTTGTCACTTAGAGACAAGTTTATGTAAAGTATAAATCTATAAGATCACAAAAATAAACTCATTCCTTTTCAAGTTATAAAAAGAACTCACTATAATTTTAGAAACTACTTTTACTTTAAAAAGCTACTTAAACCTTTATTATTCCACCTTGTTTTTTAAAAGAAAATATTTGTTGATACAAAAATGGTTCTTTTTATAAAGATAAATAAGATGAATGGCTAAGGAATTTTCAAGTAAAGACCTTTACAAACAAATAGGCAAAGAAAATCTATGGTTTGAAAACAAAAATAACGTTATTCCTTTTCAAGTTACAAGAGGAAGTCAATAAGATTTTAGAAACTAGTTTTACTATAAAAAGTTCTTAATTGTTCCATATTGTTTTTATGAAGAAAACAAATTTTCATGCATGGATGATTTTATGAAAAACATAAGACATAAGGAAAGAATGAGAAATTTTCAAATGAAGATTTTGTAAACAAATAGACAAAGGAAATTTGCACAAGAAAAATAAATATAGAATATTTTCTAAGAACTTCAAAATAGTATTAGTGTAACTTAGAAAGTAGAAAATTTTATTTTCAAAAAGGTTACTTAGGAAAAATAATAAAACCAACATAAAGCCTTTTTTAGAAAACAAAAGGAAACAACGTATTCATTTCAAGAAATCTACAAAAACAATTTTTGAAAACTATATTTTCTAAAAACTTCAAACCAACATTATTTTACTCAAGAAAAATAATTGGACAACAAAACATTTGAGCATGCTTAAATATGAATTATATGATTATAAAAAGAGAATTTTTCAACTATATAGATGACTAAGTATTTATCAAACAAGTTTTGATTTCTTGAACCAAAGTTGTTTTTACTTGGAAAATCCGTGGTGAACTTTGTCGCCACTGTTTCGGGGCCTATATGGCCTTGTTTGATGGAAATAATTTTAGAAATGGGTAGATCTTTTCGAGTAGGTAGAAATCGGTATATTATATGCGCGATTCCGAGTTAAAATGACCAAGTTATGGCCATTTTAAGTTGGAACATTCCTTTATACGAACTTTAACGTTTTTTTGACATTGTTTTGTCAAATTTCAAGAAAATCATCAAGGAATACTCATTATGGGTATTTTCTTTCGCTAGGTGACCCCGAGGAAGGATTCCTTTACCCCGAGGATTATTACGATTAAGTGGAGTGTGTGAACGACTCATCCGCTTAGAGGAATAGACGACATGGCATCGTGAGTTTATTTCCATTAAATGCTATACTTGTGCTTGTAAATTAGTTGCATTAGAATTAGGCAAAGATAAACCGATGTGTATGTTAAATAATTCCTTGAATGAATTATTAAAGAATATCGAAGCCGGAATTGTTCTAAATGATTGTTTTAGTATAGTATTGATTTGTATGAAATTCCTTGATCGCCCTAAATTTAAAAATAATTATGCTATGATTTTATAAATAAATGAATTCATGCATACGACGAAGTGAGTCACATTGCATTTTGGGTTATTATCCTTGGGTGAGAAGGATAGTAAGCTCATGTCGAAAGCAACACTTGGCGGATGATCCGAAAGCGATTGCTTGGCGGCTTAATGGAAAATGCTTGGGGGAAGATCTGAAAGCAAGGTCAATCAAGTAGATTAGGAATGCTTGGCGATGAGTGCTCGCGAGCATGAAAACTTTTAATTAAAGCTACTTGAATTGACGTTATGTATCACCAAACCCCGAATGGAGGGCGCAAATCCATTCAACATATAGTTCCCGGAAAACTATATGCTTGTTTGCCCACGTGTTTGTTGCATTACATATGTTTGACTAATCAACTTGTTTGAATCTTGTTACTGATGGATACTAAGCATGTAAATGTGCAAACATGGTATCACATACATTCACATATATCATCATATATGGTATAAAATGCTTATAAGAAAAAAAAAAAAGTGTCATAGTATGGCCCTTAATCTATGTTAATCTTCATAAGCCAATATGAAGATCAACGGTCCAAACCTAAGGTGAGAATCCATAAGCATGGATTTAAAATGATAGAACTCATATCTTCATCATGGTGCTTTGACTTCTCCATCATCATGGGTTCGAAAAGTCTTCATTACATCTTCATGTCTTCATTACAAGATAAAGAAGATACAACAAAACCTACTACTACTAGTAGAATATAAATTACAACAAAAACAAAACGACACGCAGGCCGTATTTATAAAATTACAACCCAAGATGTAAAAGAAAGAAACCTGCCAATCACATAGGTCTTAGGGCCATACTATGCACCATACATTCAACACAACATATATGAAAATTATACATATGGCTTAAAACAATTCAAAACCACTCACATATGTTGACTATCATAATAGTCGAAAAATTGCAGGGGTCAAGGGGACTGCGTCCCTTGTGGGGTTTCAGGGGCGTTGAAAAAGAGAGTAACAATTTTCTTTACAAAACCGAGTTGTAAGAAAAATTTTCGTCAATGAGAATCCATAAATTTATGTTCAAAACTGTTAAGGCATTTGTTCATGTATAGCAGAAATAAAATATAAGAAATCATCCTGCTATCATATTCTTATTGAGAGTAGTAAACAACTTTGATAAATAAATCAAATCATAACGTCCTTTAAAATTGCAGATCACTGTTCGTCTAATTTCAGGAGTCCAAACATTTGAAAACCGATTTAAAACTATTAAATATGATCTGCACGGTAAGAACATTATCTATTTACTTTTGTAATCCGATTACAAAACAAAACAAAAATTCAATTTCGTCCAACGCTGAGAACCCTAAATTCTAATGTAATCACATTACATTGGATCTGTTCTGTAACGAACAAAAACGAAGAGATTCGCTACTCATGTCAAAAACCCTAGATTCTGATGTAATCACATTATATTCAAAATTAATGCGATCATATTACATCCAAAACTTTTCAACAATTGAACATAATAAGACGATCCAACATTCAAATATTATCAACATATATTTGTCAGATTTGATGTAATCCGATTACACAAAATAATATCGAAAAGGGTTTTGTAATAAGCATGCATAAAATTGAAATTCAAAATTTCGAATTATATGTCATTACAAGCATGAACAGATCCGAAATCAAATCCCAATGAAACAATTTCAATAAGCGTAAAATTATCACATGCATATCTTTAACACGATTTCAAAACTTGTACATGTATCAAGCATACATACAGTCTAGAGAACCGATTTAATTGAAATCGCAAGTGGCTCTGATACCACTGTTGGGAATTTTCGATCCAAATCTGAATCGTGCAGCGAAAATTTTTTTTTTTTTAAATTCCCAATCGGATCCAAGCGCTCCAATTAAATCAGAAAGAAAAGGGAATCGTGTACCTTTTTGTCTTAATGATGGGATCAAAGGAGATGCAGATTACACCAACTCCCTCTACCGGTATCCACACGAATGAATTGGATCTTCGTGTGTGCTAGCACGTCGAAAAAGTTTCGACCTTTGGGAATCCCTCACACTCTCTTTCTAGGTTAAAATTTCTTTCTAAATGACGGCCAGCGTCAGATGATTGAAAAATTAACCTAGTGGAGAATATATATAGTGATATATATATAAGGGTTATGTCTCTTTAAATTACCCTGATATATATAAGGGTTATGTCTCTTTAAATTACCCTAATATATATAAGGGTTATGTCTCTTTAAATTACCCTAAAAAAATTAGGGTTTATGTAGAAAGACATATATATCCTTATTATCCGAATTTATTTATTTGTTAATTTTAATCTAATTAAAATCGACAAATAAATAATTAATCAATTCCTAATACGATTATCGAAGATCCATTTTATTCATTCTTTGTGTGTGACCCTGTAGGTTCACTTAAAATTGGTAGTAGCTCTTAAACATTCTTTTAGGACTACAAGACATAATTGGTCTCCAGCAAGACATTATGTCTACCCAATTTTAGTGAAGATCGATGATCCGACTTTACCTACTAACAGTTAGTCATTCAGTCCTTTTGTTACACGATATCTTATAATCAAACATAAGGTGTGGATCAAAACACTCTTATATTGTCTAATTACTTATTTCTTGAATCTAGAGTTTGACTGACTTAAACAAATGATATTGATAACTCTTTATCAATTCATTCGAGCATGGCCATGCATTTCTCAGTCTTACTCATCAAGAGGCCTGATAGATATCTCTCTCAAATTAATGAGATGAATAAATCCCTTTACTAACACTCACATTCCTCTATATAACATATTGCATGCCCAAGTTTATTCTTATCATCCGATTAAAGATGATGAAGAGATGAATCAAAACATGGAAACTGCTATATAGGAATCCATGGTGCCATTAGGTCAAAGGACTAAAACAACATTGTAAATAAGAATACTTATTGCATTGATCCATACAGTTCTTATAGTTGGTCAATCCAATACAATACACTCCTGTTTGTATCTATGTGCTAGATTGATATCCCATATCCATGATCAGTAAAACTTGATCATCATACATCAATCATACTAGTCTTAAATCATTATCATTCCACATAATGAGTGACTAGGGATAATTTAGAATAAGGTTATAATTCAGCTTATGGTTCTACTATTAAAGTCACATACTTTAACGACATAAGGTATAACTAAATATTCAAGGAATAACATTACCAAAGTAAATAGGCCAAAAAAACTTTGATAATTAAAATGACTTGATAACAAACATACAAATGATAAAGAATCCATATGGCCTAGGGCACATCACTAGCAATGTTATTTTAAGTAAAATAAACCTTTACAAAATACTAAGTCATAAAATGCCTTCCATGTTTCGACACCTGTCAAGACTTAGATTGTCCAATTGTAGGTTCTGCCAAAGCAGGGTACAAAAGACCATCCTAGTTAGACAGGAGTGAATAATAGTGTTATTTGCATGTCGTAATGGTTAGACTTAAATAGGCCATCAAAACGGTTTTAGGCCTATGGCATTGAATGGGATTAATAGGCCGGTACATATAATGTCAATCCCGTAAACAAGAATTACATATGATGTAATTGGAAAGAGTTTCCTACCTAATTAACTGAATATTGAGTGTCATGCCATAGCTGACTCAATATTTAGTCAAATATGGATCTTCACCCACTAAATATGTTTTTAAAAGTAACTTCAAATTATTTTGAAGGGTTTTAATTTGATAATACAGTGGAAACTATGTAAGATGACTTGAATAAAGATTATTAACTCTGCATTCTTCTATATGTAGATCATGGCAACAAACAATGCATCTTTGCGTTCAATCATTGAAAAGGATAAACTAAATAATACAAACTTCCTTGATTGGCATCGAAACTTAAGAATTGTTCTTAACTACGAAAGGAAGTTATATGTGATTGATGAGCTAATCCTAAATGAACCTACTGCTGATGCTCCAAGAGCTGAGAAAAATGCTTATAACAAGCATAAAGAGGATTTAATGGATGTCACTTGCATCATGCTTGCTAGCATGGAACCTGAGCTTCAGAAGCTGATGGAACACAAGTCGGCGTACGATATGATCGTACACCTTAAGGAAATGTTCCAAGAACAGGCAAGGCATGAAAGATTTACAGTCACACAGGAATTGAATTCTTGTAAGATGGCTCCAGGTAGCTCAGTGAGTGCACATGTACTCAAAATGAAGAGCTACATTGATAGACTTGAGAGACTTGGTTCTCCTATTAGTAGGGAGTTAGCCATGGATATGATCCTAGGCTCTTTACCTCCTAGCTATAACCAGTTTGTGATGAATTATAACATGCACAAAATGGATACGTCTATAATGGAGCTGCATGGGATGCTTAAGAATGTAGAATAGAACATTAAGACAAATAATAATGTTCTGATGGTTCAAGCGGGACAGGGAAAAAAAAAAAGGGGAATGGCAATGGCAAACGTAAGGGAAAGGGAAAAGCAAAAGGTCAGACCAATGCTAAAAGGCCCAAATCTCAGAAAAAGGCCAAGCCACCCAAAGAAGGGATTTGCTTTTTCTGCAACGAACCGGGTCATTGGAAAAGAAATTGCAAGCTGTATTTGGAGGATCTGAAAAAGAAGAAGGGTAGTGAGACTACCACTTCAGGTATTTATGTCATACAAATCAATTTATCTACTTCTGCATCATGGGTATTAGATACTGGCTGTGGATCTCACATTTGTGCAAATGTGCAGGGTCTAAAGCAAAGTAGAAAGTTGACTAAAGGCGAAGTGGACTTATGCGTGGCAAATGGAGCAAAGGTTGCTGCACTAGCCATAGGAACTTTTGAATTGACTTTGCCTTCTGGACTTATTTTAATTTTAAATAATTGTTATTATGTGCCAGCTATGAGCTGCAACATTATTTTAGTTTCTTGTTTAGATAAGGATGGTTTTAAATTTATTATTGAAAATAATACAATTTCTATCCATCATAGAGACATCTTTTATGGTCTCGCTCATTTAGTGAATGGTCTCTATGTTCTGAACTTTGATGATTCTGATAATAAGTCTATCCATAACATTAATACCAAAAGATTCAAATCTAATAATTTGAATCCAACCTACTTCTGGCATTGTCGCTTGGGACACATTAATGAGAAATGCATATCTAAGCTTCATCAAGATGGACTTCTGAATTCATTTGACTTTGAATCATATGAATCATGTGAATCTTGTTTAATGGGTAAGATGACAAAAGCTCCTTTTACTAGACAAGGTGAGAGAGCCATTGACTTATTGGCCCTAATACATACAGATGTATGCGGACCATTAAGTTCACCTGCTAGAGGAGGTTATTTGTACTTCATTACTTTCACTGATGAGTTCAGTAGGTATGGATATCTGTATCTCATTGTCGAGCCTGGATTTTTCCACATTATCTTAATCTGGTTTATTTCTCCTAACCCGATTCACATTAAACCCGAACCCATTTAACATGAATCCTCGACTAGGGGTTAAAAGAAATTTTTGAAAACTTTTTAGAGTCGCCACCCGATATAAATCGGGAAAAAATAAAAAGCTAGGATCAATGGGTCGGTTGATCCTAACTTAGCTACTAGTCTGCGAAAATTTGATTTGAAAAATCAACTTTTAAAACCAGATATCATGGATTCGGAGGCTAACCTATTAAAACCAAATTTGGTTACCACTTTCGGAATTGTAAATTTATAATCTATCCTTTTCATGCTCAAAAACTTAAGTAAAACATTATAGCACAAATATTTACAAGTCAAATCATTCATTTTTATTTATTATTATTATTTTTTTAATTTTTATTTATTTTTTAGAACATGAACATCAACAAATTATCTTATATTTACAAAATATTCATTCGCAATATTATTAAAAAAACAAAAAACATTTTTTCATTTTTTATGTCGCCCCGCAGGTGCCTACGTACTCGCTAATCGAGATCAGACAAACGTAGTTCTTTTAAAAAGAACTTTAATTTGTTGATCAATTTTGATTTTTGAACTATTCTCAATTTAAGTTCATTTAATTTTAATTTTTTTTTTTTGTGAAAACCATTTTTGATGATCCTATGATCTAATCAATTAGTTTTTTATTTCATGAAAACATATTTTTCTAAGTCCAAAAATCATTTTTTATTTTTCATCTTTTTTTTTCTTAAAAAATTTTGGTTTTGGAAAGTGCAATTTTGTCATTTTTATCTATTTTTATCATTATTATTGTTTTTTATTTTTTTTTTATTTTTTTTAAAAAAATCATCACACATTCACAATATATCCAGAATAATTTACAATATATTAAAAATATTTTTCACGCATTAAATATGCATTTCTAGGGCAATTTGTGTATAAATATACATTAAAAATATTAAAAAAAATTAAAAAAATAAATTCATATGAAAAATAAATATTTTGATTTTTCTGGATTTTTCTGAATTTTTCTGAATTTTTTATGAATTTTTATAAATTTTTTACTATTTTTTGCTATTCTTTATTATTTTCTGAAATTAATTATATAATAAACTATTAATAAAATAATGCGGATTAACCTGGACCGTCGGATGAAGCGGACGAGATCTGGAGCGTCGATCTCGCTGACTGATCTGGATCATTTGATCTTGTTGACTCGATCTGAGCCGTCTAATCGCTTGATGAAATCTGGGCCGTCTGATCGCTTGATTGAATCTGGGCCGTCTGATCTGCTTGATCAAATCTGAACCGCTGATCTGCTTGATTGAATCTGGGCCGTCTGATATGCTTGATCAAATATGGACCGTCTGATCTGCTTGATGAAATCTGGGCCGTTGATCTGCTTGATCAAATCTAGACCGTCTGATCTGCCTGATGAAATCTGGACCGTCTGATCAGAGTTGATCGTTGACCGATGACCGACCGGGTTGGATTCGGATCTTCGGGTCGGATCTCGGAGCTCCGGCGGGTGAAGAAGACGATGACGCGACTTTTCGGGGCGGATTCCGGCGGCTCCAGTGGTCCTCGGTGGCTGGAAGCTTGTCGGCCCGACTCTAATGGTGGTGGCGCGTCCTTTGGTGGTGGTGGCGTTCACTCATAACGGCGGCAAGGGGTGGTTCCGGCGGTGGTTGTATGGCGGCGCAAATCCAAAATTAAAAAAAAAAATTCCAAAGGTTAATTTGATCAATTTGATCAAATCCAAACACACTAAAACATCAAAATTAGGTTTCTAACATTCCTAACACACTCAATTTTGATCAAATTCGATTCAATCACTTCGAATTTGAAAAATTGGAATTTTTTGTCCTAAATTCGAAAATCTCGAATTGATATGGTTATGTATGTGTTTTCTTGAAATTGACTTGTGCCTTTTGCTCTTAGGACCCCCTATTTATAGGTTGCAAGCTCAATTTTACGTTTCGTTCAGTTTCAAAAACGAATCGATTTTTGCCCCTTGATTTTTTTACGAATTTAATTCAAAAATCCATGATTAAATTGTTTGAAACTGATGAATTGATGAGTGCTTTCATATTCCATGTCAGATTCATCCAATCAATTTTGTAACTCCTCATTCATGTGCAATTGAATGCTTTATAAATTGAATTTTGTAACTTTTAGGTTGTTTTTTTACACTAATCTTTCATATTCTATAACCACTTTGAAATTCCATCATCAATTTTGATAATCAATGTTGTTTTGTCAGTTAAAAACTGATGCAAAGTAAGGCAAAAGTCACATTTGAGGAAAATGAAAAGACAAAAATGATAAAAAGGCAAAAATTTGCCTTTGCTAGGGTTTGAACTTGTGTCATTGAGCTTGGATGTGTGTTTGGGTCAATGCATTTAACCAACAGGCCATTTGGCCTGTGCCTTGATTACTTAGCCAACTTCATCAATACTTAAGGCCTTTTTTTTTTAATTAAATTTTAAGTCTTAATTAATTGGGCAAAAATTGGGTGTCTACAGCTGCCCCTCTTTGTGGTAAAGTTTGAACAAAACTTTTGCCACAAAGACAAAAAGACAACTAATTTTTGCTTAGCTTCTCCTTCCATATTTTATTTTCAACAAGGAGATTCATATCTTGTGCTAAACCATCTGTGAGTTTAGACTTTGAGATTTGGTTAGGTCATTTGCCGGACCAATGGGCTTTGGTTAGGTCATTTGCCGGACCTATGGGCTTTGGTTTGGTCATTTGCCGGACCAATGGGCTTTGGTTTGGTCATTTGCCGGACCAATGGGCTTTGGTTTGGTCATTTGCCGACCAATGGGCTTTGGTTTGGTCATGTCGGACCAATGGGCTTTGGTTTGGTCATTTGCCGGACCAATGGGCTTTGGTTTGGTCATTTGCCGGACCAATGGGCTTTGGTTAGGTCATTTGCCGGACCAATGGGCTTTGGTTAGGTCATTTGCCGGACCAATGGGCTTTGGTTTGTTCATTTGCCGGACCAATGGGCTTTGGTTTGGTCATTTGCCGGACCAATGGGCTTTGGTTTGGTTATTTGTCGGACCAATGGGCTTTGGTTAGGTCATTTGCCGGACCTATGGGCTTTGGTTTTGGTCACCATTTGGAATGGATGGATTTCTGACTTCTGTCTTGATCACCATCTTGGATAGATTTTTGAATTCTGTCTTGATCACCATCTTTAGTAGATGGATTTTGTATTTTGTCAGTGCTTAAACTATCTATCGAGTCTAGACTGAGGGATTTGTGAATTTTCAGTCCACTTGGGGACTTGGTTTTTTTCTAATCCACTTGGGACTTGGTTTTTTTTTTTTTTTTTTTTCTGATCCACTTGGGGACTTGGTTTTTCTTGATCCACTTAGGGACTTGGTTTTTTTTTTTTTTTTTCTGATCCACTTGGGGACTTGGTTTTTCTTGATCCACTTAGGGACTTGGTTTTTTGATCCACTTGGGGAATTGGTTTTTTCTGATCCACTTAGGGACTTGGTTTTTTTTTTTTTTTTTTTTTTTTTTTTTTTTTTTGATGATCCACTTGGGGACTTGGTTTTTCTTGATCCACTTAGGGACTTGGTTTTTCTGATCCACTTGGGGAATTGGTTTTTTTTTATCCACTTAGGGACTTGGTTTTTCTTTTTTGGAAAACTTGAATAGGCTTCAGACTTTTTTCTTTTTTGGGAGACTTGGATGGGCTTCAAGCATTTTTTTTTTTTTGAAAACTTGGATGGGCTTTAAGTTTTTCTTTTTTTTGGAAAACTTGGTTTGAAAACTTGGATGGGCTTCAAGTTTTTCTTTTTTTTTTTTTGTTTTGGAAAACTTGGTTTGAAAACTTGGATGGGCTTCAAGTTTTTCTTTCTTCTTGGAAAACTTGGTTTGAAAACTTGGATGGGCTTTAAGTTTTTCTTTCTTCTTGGAAGACTCGGATGGACTTCAAGCTTTTCTTTAAAACTTTGGAAACTTGGTTCCTATGAACTGGCGTTTGGTTTTAACATTAGTGCGCTTCTCGAGCTGACACTCGACTTGTTAAGGCGCTCCTTGAGCTGGCCTAAACTTACACAACTTTGACAGAACACAACACACTTTTGAGTTGGCGATTCTCATTTGAAGAATAGGATGAAGCTCCTTTGAGCTACGATCCTAAACTTAAACACAAACTTGAAAACCAGTTTGAAAACTGTAGCCTGAATTTTTTTTTTTTGGGCTAATTTTTTAATGTGGGAAATTCTTCCCCTTTTTTCATTGAAAATTTTTAAGAAAACCTTTGAAATTTTTTTTTTTTAAAAACCAAAACTTATGCCCCTTTTTTTTTGCAAAGTTTTTTTTATTCTTTTATTTAAAAATTTAAACAAAGGCAATTTTTTTATTTTAATGAAGAAAACTTATTTTTATTACTTTTCAGATATTTGGAAAAACTTTTTTTATTTTTTTTTGGAAGAAATTCCTTCTTTTCTTGGACCTTTTAAAGGTAAAAAGTTTCCTTTTTTTTTTTTTAATTCCAACTTTTTTTTTGAAAGTTACCAACAGGTAAAAATAATCATAAATAGGGTTTGCCCCATTGATCACTCATTTTTTTTTTCAGCCTAAGGCTTCACTATTAACCACCTAAGGTCTTTTATTGAAAAATTTTAATCATTGGGGGCAAAGTTTTTCTTTTAGGACATTAATTTGAAAATTGGGGCATTGTTTCCAACTTTGGGGCAATTAATTCCTAACCCTGAGGCAGACTTCTTTCAAATTGGGGCAAATGATTTCATGCCCCTGGGATGATTCTTACACCAAGGTTGGTTATCTTATTTTAAGTTACCTAATCAAAGAGGACTTCCTTACACTCTTTAGGCTTATTTTCACACATTTGACTCGGATTCCAAAAATTATGGTCCGGCTTGCAAGTGACACACTTTGGTCAATCTATTAGGTCTTTTTTGGACTGTAATGTGGGCTTTTGGTTGTTGGCTTTAATCAAAAAGAGATATTTCATAAAGGCTTTTTTTTTTTTTTTTTGAAAATTTTTCAACACATCCCGGGTTTACAAGTCAAGAACCCTTAAGGAAAACTTGAATATGCACTTATTCCTAGTTTCAAGAGCATTAATAAATCAACTCCTTTGATCCAAAGAGTCTCTAAAGGGTGGAATTGTGGATGGGCCCATAATATAGATTTTGGACCTTGTGTTTTGATGGGCTTTGAACTTTGAGCATGTGCCCCCAGTGTTTGGGTATGATCACCTTGTGTGATTGTCTTCCATCAGGGTGGAATTGTGGGTGGGTCCATGATATAAATTTTGGACCTTGTGTTTTGATGGGCCTTGAACTTTGAGCATGTGCCCCAGTGTTGGGTATGATCACCTTGTGTGATTGTCTTCCATCAGGGTGGAATTGTGGGTGGGTCCATGATATAAATTTTGGACCTTGTGTTTTGATGGGCCTTGAGCTTTAAGCATATGCTTCTAACTTCTTGGTTTAATCACCTTGCTTGGCTATTCTTCATTTTTTTTTTTTTTTTTTGGCACTTTATTCATGTATCCCTTTTTTCTTCTTCTTTTGCAAGGTGATTTGTATTTTTTCCATTGGATGCTTATAGCTCAAAGTATATGGATTGTGTATGGTTTGGGATAGAAACTCTTCTTCCTTTCAAAGGAAATGATTTATTTATGTCAATTGACTACTCTTGAATTGATGCAACTAGGGCAAGTGCATATAAGTTAATCCTTTTTCTCCTTGATAATGACCCTGACCTCCAAATTGCCCCGTTGTGGGGTACCCTAATGTAGGGTGGTTCTTGACAGGGCTTAATTTTAAAAAATTCTTCCTTAATAGGCTCAAATGGGTTAACAAAGGATAATGTGTTTAGGACTTTGAAATGAATGCCTAATGTCACTTTGACCTATGTATCAAATTCAAACTAGACCTCCTTTAAGGAATGAGTCCATTTTATCTCTCACAATTCACTCCACTCTTAGTGTGTAGGGTAGTGTTTGGGATTAAGTTTGCCTCTTTTCATCTTAGGCAATTATTTATAAGAATTTTTGGGTTTTCAATCATCCATTTTTTTATTGCCTCAGGATATATAACTAAATGCCCCATTTGGATTTTCAAATGCCCCTAATCGGTAAAGTCCTTTTGGTTGCCCCTAGTTTTGATTTCATTTGCCTTTAGCTTAAAATGAATGATCATTGGTAACAATTTTGAAACATTCTTTTTCTGTTGGCAATTTTCCTTCTTTTCTAATTTTTTATTTTTTATTTTTTGAAAATAACCTTTATTCTCTTTCTCATTTGTTGGAAAACAATTTTCATTTTTTTTTCTTAAAAAAAATTGTTGGAGAACAAGTTTGAAAAACTTTTATTCTCTTTTTTTTTTTTAGACAACAACTTTTTGTTCTCACTTTTTAAAAAAAATCTTCAAAAAAAAGTTGTTAATGGATATTTACAAAAAAGAATGTTTGAAAATGATTATTTATCCTAAAGTGGAAAAAGGATATTTACAAAAATAATTCATTTTTTTCTTTTTTCTTTAAGGCAAAAATTATTTTACAAGAATAGTGGAACAAAAAAACCCCCCTTTTTCTTTTAGAAGGAAATTCAAATGGGGGTTGATTTTTACAGGGATGATTATCCTGAAGACAAGGGAGAGGAATACATATGACAAAGGTAATTTTGATTGGAGAGGACCTATAACTATAGGTGGACAAAATTTACTCTATGAGTATTTACAAGTCTACTGTACACATTTTTTATTTTATTTTATTTTTTTCTTAAAAAAATGCAAAGATGCAAGCATACAGATGCAATTGGGGATAATGACCTTGAAAATTTGATGAAAAAATTTTGCTGGAGTTGATGAAAAATTATTTTTTTTGAAAACCTTTTTTTTTAAAAAAAAAACTCCATTTTTTAAAAAAATTTTGGTCACTATCCATATAAATGGAGATAAGGACCCTGAAAGTTTTGGTGAAAAAGTTTTGTTGGAATTGATGAAAAATCATTTTTTTGAAAATCTTCTTTTTTTTTGAAAAATAACAAAATTAATTAAGACTCCATTTGAGAAAAAAAAATTAGTCACTATCCATGCCAATGGGGATAATGACAAAAAAAAATTTACTTGAAGTGGTATTATTTTTTTTTAAAAAATAAAGGTTTAAAAACCATTTCAATCTAAAATTTTATTTACTAAAAAAAATGTTTGATTTTTGAAAACTTCCTTTTTTAGGAAAGAAACAACTCCACATTTTTTAAAAAAAATTTGGTGGACTTTTTTGAAATTTTTTTTTTTAAAAAAAATTTTTTGGAAGAAAATACAACTCCATTTTTTTGAAAAGTTTGGTCAAAATCCCATGTAATGAATGCATGATTTGGTAGGTTCTATAGGTTCCCCGATTTAGTGGTACTAAACCGGAGTGGGAGGACATTTCTTGATCTAGAGGGTGGAAAGCCACAGCCCCCGGACCTTACTTCGTCCTCCTCGCTTAGGCTCTTAAGACGGCCTGGTCGACCGTATCTAGCACACATTTATGCTAATAAATGCAAATGCAAATACTTAAATAAATAAACAAACAAGCTTTTTGCCTTCTTTTTTTTTTGTATACCTGCAAGGTTAGTATATATTTACAGAACAATTATTCAATATAATATACAAAGAATCATATATTCACAAAAATTGAGCAAGGATAAATTTAAAATTTAAAATTCCTAAGTGGCTAGCCCCTCTTTTTTTAAAAAAAATTTAGGCGTCCCCAGTGGAGTCGCCAAGCTGTCGAGCCTGGATTTTTCCACTATCTTATCTGGTTCATTTCTCCTAACCCGATTCACATTAAACCCGAACCCATTTAACATGAATCCTCGACTAGGGGTTAAAAGAAATTTTTAAAACTTTTAGAGTCGCCACCCGATATAAATCGGGAAAAAATAAAAAGCTAGGATCAATGGGTCGGTTGATCCTAACTTAGCTACTAGTCTGCGAAAATTTGATTTAAAAAATCAACTTTTAAAACCAGATATCATGGATTCGGGGGCTAACCTATTAAAACCAAATTGGTTACCACTTTTGGAATTTTAAATTTATAATCTATCCTTTTCATGCTCAAAAATTAAGTAAAACATATAGCACAAATATTTACAAGTCAAATCATTCATTTTTATTTTTTTTTTTTTTTATTTTTATTTATTTTTTAGAACATGAACAACAACAAATATCTTATATTTACAAAATATTTATTCAATATTTAAAAAACAAAAACATTTTTTATTTTTTATGTCGCCCCGCAGGTGCCTACGTACTCGCTAATCGAGATCAGACAAAACGTAGTTCTTTTAAAAAGAACTTTAATTTGTTGATCAATTTTAATTTTTGAACTATTCTCAATTTAAGTTCATTAAATTTTAATTTTTTGAAAACATTTTTGATGATCCTATGATCTAATCAATTATTTTTTTATTTCATGAAAACATATTTTTCTAAGTCCAAAAATCATTTTTTATTTTTATTTTTTTTTTCTAAAAAATTTTGGTTTTGGAAAGTCCAATTTTGTCATTTTTATCTATTTTTATCATTATTATTTTTTTATTTTTATTTTTTTATTTTTAAAAAAATCATCACAATTCACAATATATCCAGAATAATTTACAATATATTAAAAATATTTTTCATGCATTAAATATGCATTTTAGGCAATTTGTGTATAAATACATTAAAAATATAAAAAAAAATTAAAAAAATAAATTATATAAAAATAAATATTTTGATTTTCTGGATTTTTTGGATTTTTCTGAATTTTTCTGAATTTTTTATGAATTTTTATAAATTTTTATATTTTTTGCTATTTTTTATTATTTTCTGAAATTAATTATATAATAAACTATTAATAAAATAATGCGGATTAACCTGGACCGTCGGATGAAGCGGACGAGATCTGGAGCGTCGATCTCGCTGACCGATCTGGATCGTCTGATCTTGTTGACTCGATCTGAGCTGTCTGATCGCTTGATGAAATCTGGGCCATCTGATCGCTTGATTAAATCTGGGCCGTCTGATTGCTTGATGAAATATGGGCCGTCTGATCGCTTGATTGAATCTGGGCCGTCTGATCTGCTTGATCAAATCTGAACCGCTGATCTGCTTGATTGAATCTGGGCCGTCTGATATGCTTGATCAAATCTGGACCGTCTGATCTTCCTGATGAAATATGGACCGTCTGATCAGAGTTGATCGTTGACCGATGACCGACGACCGTTGACCGATGACCGACCGGGTTGGATTCGGATCTTCGGGTCGGATCTCGGAGCTCCGGCGGGTGAAGAAGACAATGACGCGACTTTTCGGGGCGGATTCCGGCGGTCCTCGGTGGCTGGAAGCTTGTCGGCCCGACTCCAATGGTGGTGGCGCGTCCTTTGGTGGTGGTGGCGTTCACTCATAACGGCGGCAAGGGGTGGTTCCGGCGGTGGTTGTATGGCGGCGCAAATCCAAAAATTAAAAAAAAAAAATTCCAAAGGTTAATTTGATCAATTTGATCAAATCCAAACACACTAAAACATCAAAATTAGGTTTCTAACATTCCTAACACACTCAATTTTGATCAAATTCGATTCAATCACTTCGAATTTGAAAAATTGGAATTTTTTGTCCTAAATTCGAAAATCTCGAATTGATATGGTTATGTATGTGTTTTCTTGAAATTGACTTGTGCCTTTTGCTCTTAGGACCCCCTATTTATAGGTTGCAAGCTCAATTTTACGTTTCGTTCAGTTTCAAAAACGAATCGATTTTTGCCCCTTGATTTTTTTACGAATTTAATTCAAAAATCCATGATTAAATTGTTTGAAACTGATGAATTGATGAGTGCTTTCATATTCCATGTCAGATTCATCCAATCAATTTTTGTAACTCCTCATTCATGTGCAATTGAATGCTTTATAAATTGAATTTTGTAACTTTTAGGTTGTTTTTTTGCACTAATCTTTCATATTCTATAACCACTTTGCAATTCCATCATCAATTTTGATAATCAATGTTGTTTTGTCAGTTAAAAACTGATGCAAAGTAAGGCAAAAGTCACATTTGAGGAAAATGAAAAGACAAAAATATGATAAAAAGGCAAAATTTGCCTTTGCTAGGGTTTGAACTTGTGTCATTGAGCTTGGATGTGTGTTTGGGTCAATGCATTTAACCAACAGGCCATTTGGCCTGTGCCTTGATTACTTAGCCAACTTCATCAATACTTAAGGCCTTTTTTTTTTAATTAAATTTTAAGCCTTAATTAATTGGGAAAAAATTGAGTGTCTACGCTCATGAAGCATAAATCTAAATCTTCTGAAAAGTTCAAGATGTTCAAAAATGAAGTGCAAAATCAACTTGGTAAAAATATTAAGGCCATTCGATCAGATCGAGGTGGTGAATATTTAACCAAGAATTTTTTGACTATCTTAAGGATTGTGGGATAGTCTTACAATTGACTCCTCCAGGAACACCACAATGGAATGGCGTTTCTGAAAGGACGAATCATACTTTATTAGATATGGTTAGATCGATGATGAGTTAGACAGATCTTCCAATATCCTTTTGGGGATATGCCCTTGAAACTGCTACATTCATATTAAATAGAGTTCCATCAAAATCAGTTGAAAAGACACCATATGAATTATGGACTGGAAAACGTCCTAGCTTGTCTTTTCTAAAGATATGGGGCTGTGATGCTTATGTCAAACGTCAATTGTCTGACAAATTGGCACCCAAATCTGATAAATGTTTGTTTGTGGGATACCCAAAAGAAACAAAAGGATACTACTTCTACAACCGATCTGAGAACAAAGTGTTTGTTGCTCGTAACGGTCACTTCTTAGAAAGAGAATTTGTCTCTAAAGGAACTAGTGGGAGTAAAGTACAACTCGAAGAAGTTTGAGAACCACAAACAGACATAACACCTTTGATGGATATTCAATCAGACTCACAAAATGTTGTTGAGCCTGCACCACTAGCTGAAGGCCCGCGCAGATCTAGTAGGATTCGTCATGAGCCTTTGAGATATGGATTTCTAGTCACTGACGATCGTGATGTGATGCTCATAGATCAAAGTGAGCCCATGTCATACCAGGAAGCGATAAAGGGCCCTGACTCAGAGAAATGGTTAGCAGCCATGAAAACGGAAATGCAATCCATGTATGATAATCAAGTTTGGACTTTGATTGATCCACCTGATGGTGTCAAAACCATTGGGTGTAAATGGGTTTTCAAAAAGAAAACTAACATGGATGGTAAAGTACATACATATAAAGCTCGACTAGTCGCAAAAGGTTTTAAACAAACTCATGGTATAGACTATGATGAAACCTTTTCACCTGTAGTCATGCTTAAAACTATTAGAATTCTCCTTGCTATAGCTGCGTATTATGACTACGAAATGTGGCAAATGGATGTCAAAACAGCTTTTTTGAATGGAAGCCTTCTCGAGGATGTGTACATGACACAACCTGAAGGTTTTGACATTCCAGGAAATTCACATAAAGTTTGCAAGCTTCAAAGGTCCATTTATGGATTGAAGCAAGCATCTCGAAGTTGGAATCTTCGTTTTGATGAAGCAATCAAACAATTTGATTTCGTCAAGAATGAAGATGAACCTTGTGTTTACAAGAAAGTTAGTGGGAGCGCAATAGTTTTCTTGGTGCTTTATGTAGACGACATATTACTCATTGGAAACGATTTCCTACATACAGACCGTAAAAACATGGTTAGGAAATTGTTTCTCAATGAAGGACTTAGGTGAAGCTGCCTATATTCTAGGCATCAAGATCTATTGAGATAGATCTAGAAAGATCATTAACCTGAGTCAAAGTGCGTATATTGACAAAGTACTTAAAAGGTTTAGTATGGAAAACTCCAAAAGAGGATTCCTACCAATGTCACATGGAATCAAATTGAGTAAGACTCAATGTCCTGCTTCAAAGGAAGAGCGGGAGCGCATAAGTAGGAATCCATATGCCTCGGCTATTGGTTCCATCATGTATGCCATGTTATGCACTCGACCAGATGTCTCTTATGCATTAAGCATCACTAGTAGATATCAATCAGATCCAAGTGAGAGTCACTGGATAGCAGTAAAAAACATTCTAAAGTACTTACGAAGGACTAAGGATGTAGTTTTGACATATGGAGGACAAGAAGGCAATCTGGTTGTTAATGGTTACACGGATGACAGTTTTCAGTCCGATTTAGATGATTACAGATCGCAATTTAGTTATGTGTTTTGTTTGAATGGAGATGCTGTAAGTTGGAAAAGCTCCAAACAGGACACAGTCGCAGATTCTACAACAGAAGCTGAGTATATAGCAGCATCAGATGCAGCTAACAAAGCAGTTTGGATCAAGAAGTTCATTACTTCTTTGGGAGTTGTTCCTAGTATTGCAGATCCTGTAGCCCTCTATTGTGACAATAATGGAGCCATTGCACAGGCTAAGGAACCAAGATCACATCAGCGATCCAAACACATATTTAGACGATACCATCTCATTCGAGAGATCGTCGATAGAGGAGATGTCAAGATATGCAGAGTACACACAGATGACAATGTTGCTGATCCATTGACTAAGCCTCTTTCCCAGTCTAAGCATGATGGTCATACTCGTGCGTTAGGCATCAAATCTGTTGTTAGCCAGGCCTAGTGCAAGTGGGAGATTGCTAGTGATGTGCCTTAGGCCATATGGATTCTTTATCATTTGTATGTTTGTTATCAAGTCATTTTTGGCCTATTTACTTTGGTAATGTTATTCCTTGAATATTTAGTTATACCTTATGTCGTTAAAGTATGTGACTTTAATAGTAGAACCATAAGCTGAATTATAACTTTATTCTAAATTATCCCTAGTCACTCATTATGTGGAATGATAATGAATTAAGACTAGTATGATTGCTGTATAATGATCAAGTTTTACTGATCATGGATATGGGATATCAATTTAGCACATAGATACAAACAAGAGTGTATTGTATTGGATTGACCAACTATAAGAATACTGTATGGATCAATGCAATAAGTATTCTTATTTACAATGTTGTTTTAGTCCTGTAAGCCCCGGAAAATTCCAGTAAATAATTCCAAGATGAACTTTGAAAATAAACCCTAAAAATCACTCCAAATTAAAACCGAACTTCGAACGAGTCCTAATATATAAAAACGAAAGTAAGAATTCATTAGTCTTGCGAAAATCTAAAAATAAAATAAGGACTACAAAAGTCCTTAAGTCCAAAAACCATTACGTAAGATAAACTGCTTACCTAATTTATAATTCATAAAAATCGGGATAAAAATAAAACACAGTGATAATTAGCTAAAAAGCAAATTAATCTATAACATGACAATTTGAAGGATCAGGAAATCACCAAAGGCCAATTCCATAACTAGGCTTTGGCACGATTAAGAAAACTTTATCTGCCAATAATAAAACATAGACTTTGGAAATTCCCCAAACGACTAGACTAATAATCCTAAGAGACGGAAATCACAATAAAGCCCTAACGATCAAATCAAACTTCCAAGAATCATAGAACGAGTTAAAAATTGAAATCTCGTAATCTTAAGAAGGAAGAATTCAAGAAACAAAATAACAAATTAGATAATCCTTAAGTTGACCAATTGTTCATAAAACCTTAAATTGAAGGAAAAATAAATACGAAAACAAAACATTATGAAGATCCTTTTTCAAAGCAAATTATAAAAAACCAAGATTTCCCCAAAATCATTCCAAAAATCGATATTTGACTCAGACTCAAGAAAATCATATATGGTAACCATTACCGATATAACTCCGGATATAATAATTCAATTCAAGATTTCCGAAAGCAGTGAGAGATATTAAATACTTATAAAAATAAAATTTAAAATAAATTTCTCAAACTAAATACGTTGTATAAACAGAAAATCTCAGTTTCCAAATTGGCAAAGGTCTAAACCGGAAAATCATCTGGAAACCCTAACCAGAATACAATAGCTTAAGTCCGGCAACCTAGCGCCCTTAACCCTAGAGGCCAAAGTGTAGTTTAAATATGTAGAATAGCTCGTAGTAATATAAGTTTATTTAAAAACATAAGATTGGTAAATTTTTTTATCTATTTTGAACCCGTTCGGATACAGACTTCGAAAAGCGTATCCCGGGACTCGAGATATCAAAAATATACCACTAGTACCATTAGACTCGTAATTCCACGAGATTTCTAAATATATCAGGTATATAATTTTTCGGGTTATAAAAATTACAGTTATAACCTTTTTACCGTATTTTCATTTTACTGGTAATTGATTAGTCTTTTGCACTATTCATCTTATTTTATTACACAATTTTATTATTATTATTATTATTATTTTTTTATACCCTGGGTTTCCTTGTAATCAAGTAAACTTCGAAAAACCAGAAAATGAAACCCGAAACCGGTTTAGTTCAAAGCGTTATGAGAAAGACCTAGAAACCCTAAATCCGGCTTTTCCTCGATTTCCAAATAAGAAACTTTTATAAGCAAAATTAATTTTTAATATAGTTCTCGATTATATTTCAAACCAAGAAAAGATCAGATTTTGAGAAAATTTCAACTCCGGGTCATCCCGAGACCCATTATAGAAAAGCGTGCCCCGGAGCTAGAAT
This sequence comes from Combretum micranthum, assembly GCA_024138025.1. Lineage (NCBI taxonomy): Eukaryota > Viridiplantae > Streptophyta > Magnoliopsida > Myrtales > Combretaceae > Combretum > Combretum micranthum. The sequence goes on along the minus strand of JAMXBD010000398.1, from coordinate 43,659 downwards.
TTCAAAAATTTCTTTATGAATACTCATTTGAATCGAAATAAAATAAGGATTTCAAAAATATATTTTTCATAATTTTCCAGTTTACAAAAAATACAGTTATAGCCTTTTTATTCGTATTTCCTTACTACCAGAAATTAAATTGTCTTGTCAACTATTCACTACTATTCAAAAAGTACCACCTATACTACCTAGTCTACCTATTAGCCACCCTACAAATCTAACCCTTACCATCACTCAAATCACTCACTTTTCTCTACACATTTTGTCCCTTAACTTCTCTTACACTCTTAACAATTTCACATCATGTTAAATCAATCAATCAAAGTAAAAGTTTTTCAAACTTCTTCCTTCCTCCATGAATAGTGCCGGCATGAATAGTTCCCCCCCATCCATGCTCCATTTAAAATTTTCCTTCTTCTTTTAACCTAAATCCCTTTCATATATAAACTATAATTCCTCTCTCTCTCTTCATTCTTTCATTTTCTCAACTTTTGAAAAGTGAAAAGCTCTCCAAAAACCCTCTCATTCCCTCTCTTGGCCGAAAGTTTTGAGGCTCCCTCACACCCACACACAACTTCCATTCTTCTTTTCATCTTCCATTCCACTTCAAAGTAAGTAAAGTTTCACTCCTTCCACTCATAGATCTTTGTTATGGCTAAGTGATTCTTGGATATTTCCAACCAAAGGACCCCATGAGCTTTTGCTAGGGTCAAGGAAAGATCAAAACAAGAATACCGAACCATTACAAAGTAGATCTACCATTTAAAGGAGCTTTCATGACAAAAGCTTTATGTTTATCCATCAAAAAGTGTTTCTAACAAAAGATCTTTTACAAAAATATAGTTTTTATGTTTTCAAAACTCATTTAAGCATTTGATATAGTAGATCTACCATTTTTCTACTCATATTCATGTAGACATTTAAGATCTCATCTTTATTTTGAGTTTATGTGCATTAGTGGTCTTTAATGTTTTTGTCCTTGGTAAATAACCTTCTTAGTATATAGATCTATGGTTAGATAAGTTAATAAAGTAAAAAAGGAAAACACTTTTCAAAATATGAACTTGTGTAAATTCGGATGACTTTAGAAACCTAGGTTAAAAACACTTTTATCAACTTCTAAACATGTATTTTACAAGAAATGAAGCCTATGGGTAATAGATAATGTTTGGTAGTATTTTTCATGAGTCTAAATGAGATTTTTCTAAAGAAAATGTTGGAAACAAGAAACGAAGTCCAATAGAAGTTTTGAACTAAAAGTCATATAGATGAAATTCGTAATAATGGATGTATGGTTAGAAAACACTATTTTTCCAACTTCAAAAATGGTATTTTCTTGAATAAATGAAGTCCTTAGGGTATGAGTATAATAAATACTTAAAGTTTTGAGTATAAAATGTATTTTTCTCAAAGGAATCAACTTGAAAGTGGAATTTTCTAAATTCGGATTTTTGGAACCACCTTAGTAAAAGACCCTCTTAAAAGTTTATAAATGAGGATTTTCTTAAAGAAATAAAGGCCTTATGATATAACTAATATGAGTGTCAAAATTCTTTAAGCAAAATAGAGTTTTCCTAAAAGAAAATCCTTATAATATGTAGGTATGACCAAGTGTAGTAAACTCACTTGTTAAACAATAGCATGAAGTGGTTTTCTAAGAAAAAGTTTAATTAAATTCTTTAAATCTAAAAAGCTATAATAACTTAGGCTCATTAAAGTTCATATCATAACATTCATGATAAGGAAAATCATTACCATTGCATTTAGTTTCATTTTGTACTTAGGAATCTCAAGTGCATTCATGAAAACCGCATTTTCGGAATCAATATACTCGCTGTACAGATCTGACCCCTCAATTCCGAGGCTTAGATATTTTCAAAACTTGATTTAAGCTTCATATTTAGAAAGCTCTTCCGAAGTAGATAGAAATCGATATAAAATTTGCAAGATTCCGAGTTAAAATGACCAAGTTATGGCCATTTTAAATCGGGACTTCGAAAATGACGCGAATTTCGATTTCACTAAGTTTTCTTAGAGTTTTAGTATCCTTAGATAGTAGAATACTCATTAGAGTATTTTTTATGTGATTAGGTGAACCCGAGAACGTTGACTCTTTGCCCCCGGATTATTATTACTAGAAGACCGGTGATCCAATGGCCGAGTGAGTTCATTTCCTAAGTAATTATGCTCATTGAGTGTGCTTGTAATTGTAGTAGCACTAGACTTAGGTAAAGATAAAACTGTTGATGAGAAATGAATTTTTCCGATTGAATGAATGATAAGTATATCGAGACGAGACTTGTTGAAATAATATTGTATGAGTTAGTATAGACTTGGATTGTTTGAAATGTTCTATGATCGCTCTTAAATTACATAATGAACTTGCTACGATTCTATAAATAAACTGTACATGCATATCATTTAGTGAGTCACATTGCATTACGAGAATGCTTTTGGTGGGAACAAAAGTATGATCGGGAGGCAGCGGGTCTTTAATGAAGGGGACTAGGGTTGCATGACTTATGGACCACCCCATTCAAATAATGAAAACTATGGTTGCATGACTTATGGACCAACATTAAAATTGTGGTTGCATGTCTTATGGACCACCCCACTTAAGATTGGGACTATGGTTGCATGTCTTATGGACCAACATTGGAGCTGTGGTTGCATGACTTATGAACTACCCCAAACCCCGAATGGAGGGCGTAAATCCATTCACATATGGCTACCGGAAAGTCATATGCTTGTATGTTCACGTGCTTGTGCATTCATATGATTGTTTAAATAAACTTATTTGTATAATTTACAATGGAGTATATTATTGCGGAAATGAATCTCACTAAGCTAGTGTAGCTTATACCCCAATAGTTGTTTAAATGAGCAGGTTATTCCAAAAATGCTAAGTGGGGACCGAGATGGTTGAAGCGAGAATGATTCGGATTCCGGCAAGATATAAGAATGCTTGAAGTTTTTGGCTAAGCTTTACGATTTGCTTTGTAATAGTTTATGTAGTGAAGTCTTGGGATGAATGTAATTGAAGTTTGATGAATTGTATTTTGAAGTATAGTGTTTTGTATTTGGAGTATAGTGGATTGTATTTCCTTTACATTGTTACTCAATTGTATCAACAAAACGTATCATTCCGATGTGTCTCCTTTATGTGTTAGACGCCTTGTACATAGTATGGAAGCCTTCGCGTGACTGAGGTGGTCATTCTTAGGCTTTAATATTGTGTACGGCGGACTGCCACGTTTAGGGTACCCTTCGGGGCGTGACAGTTTAGTTGGTATCAGAGCGACAAGGTTTTGGGAATTAGGTGGGAAGACTTTAAGAGGATAGAGTATTAGATGATCTTAGAATGAATAGATAAGTGTTAGATGACCCTTAGGTAAAGAAGAACTAGATTTAGCTCAATGACCTTTAAGGTATGACTTTCGATCATTAAGGATTTGAATTCTATCTTGGAGACTTTTGAAGAACATAGAAACAACATATGAGAAGGAAGATTGAAAATATTTGATGGGATGATCGAATCTATACTAGCAACTGCAAAATATAGGAGTAAGTGACCTTACACGACTTTTAGTTCAAGCCAATGATGGAGATGCTAGATTACCCCTTTGACCTAGGAGACCACTAGGTGGGTAGGATTAATTGCGTGATTTCACCGTTTTTCTAAATAAACAAGTCTAAAGAAAATAAAAAGTTATAACTCTTTTTCTAAAACATAAGCAGCTTGTGAGTAGTATAATTAGACTAACACGACCGTCTCGTCCTGTTTCTAGGAGACTACCTGAGGAGAACGTGCAACCGTCACTAGCCTTCCCGATGAACAACAAGTGAGAGACACTCCACCACCACAAGATCCAATGCAACAAGTCATAGACCTTCTAGGGTGTTTGGTGGATACACAAAAGCTCCTCTTACAACAAGCTTATTAGGAATGTGCCGTTCAGGTGGAAGGACCCCACCAAGTGACAATGCAAGGAATTGAGACTCCTTCTGTTATGGCTAGTCCAAGCTCCAAAGTCAGAAGGTATAAGACAACTAGCCTAACAGTTAAGAATGAACCTTTTAAGAGGCGTAAGATCAATTGTTGGAAGTGCAAGGAAAGTCATTATCTAAAAGTGTCCACAACTTAAGCACAAGTGTTACTTCTTGGAGATCCCGAGCATAAGGTTGTGGACTGTCCAGGAAAGAAAACCCTAAAGTGCTTCATCTGCAAACAGCCGGGACACCAGGCGAGTAGATGCCCCCACAAGAATTAACAGCTGGACAGCTGCCCTTGTTGGAAGAAGTCAGTCTCCTAGAAATATCAATAGATCTCTCGTGTTGAGCGTTAGGAGCAAATAACTTTTTGAGTGAAGAGAACAAAGATGTTTTGAAAATGTAAACCGATTTTGTGCTTTATCATCTAGTTCATGAATTAGTTCCAATGCATGTTTTGCATCCTTTCTTTGAACTTTTGTAATGAAAGATTTACATCTTCTCTTGATTTCATGTATTTCGTTTTGAATATTATGAAGTTTTTATTTCGATTTTGATTTCAGTAGAATTTCAATATTTCTTACATATGTTTTATTTCCGCATTTCCTGTTTGTATTTCCGATAAGCTTCTTTACCGCCTTAAGACGTAATAAAAGATTTAGAATTTTCACCTGAGCTTAATAAAATTGTAGGAGATATACCCAACCACAACAAGAACCCGTCATGACTCCTTTAGGACCCGAGAACCAAGCGATACCCGAACCACCTAACCAAGGGGAAATGCCTCAATAGAGATTGAACGCTTACTAGTCAGACAGGAGGCTACATGCAACAGACTCAAGTCAGTTCAACGTCTACACCTGTGAGATATGAGCAAGAAACGACGCAAGATGAACCCCCATCACCTCAATACCACCAAAGCCTCTTACCATGCTTCATAAAGTGTAACGAGTATTTCGACGGAGTTTTTGGAAAACCAGATGAGGCAGAGGATTGGTTGGCACACATTGAGAGGTCCCTTAATGTTTTGAAGTACCACACCATCTGAGAGTCAATTATGGAACCTTTATGCTCCGCTTACATGCCCGAGTATGGTGGGACTCTAAGGAAAGAGAGTTGACGCCTCCAGTTACATGGGAGATGTTTAAATATGAGTTTTTGAAAAATATTTCCCATGAGCTTAAGAGTCCAGTACAGTTCAGATTTTCTCAATATCTCACAAGGAGATCGTAGTGTGGAACAGTACGAAACCGAGTTCAGTAGATTGTGCAATATGCTCCAGAATCATATAAGCAAAGTGAGGAACTCAAAAGAGAAGTGTTTCTGAATGGTTTAAAAGAAGACCTTCGGACTCGATTGGAAGAATTGGATATCAGGAGTTATCAAGGATTGCTAGAAAGAGCACGGATAATAGAAAATGCTCAAAGGAGGAGGCAAGAAAGAAGTAATAAGGAAATGGAGTTCTATGCTTAATGACCCCGAGTCAAAATGTCATAACACTTCCCTTGGATGATGACCCAAACAAGGAAGAAGACATAATTTTGGATAAGATACAATGTTGGAGATGTAAGAGAGAGCATTACCCTATTCAGTGTCCACAACTTCAATTCAAGTGCTATCTCTGTGGGGACCCTGTCACAAAGTTGAGAAGTGTCCCAAAAAGATGACACCGGATGCTTTTTGCACAAAAACGGGACATTTGGCTAAAACATGCCCTGAACGGGATAATTTGCATGTTGCTTCGTTGGAGCTACCTAGGAAGAAGAGGAAGAGATATAACAGGAATAAAAGCAACAAAGGAAAAAGGAATCGAGGTTCTTCAAGGACATCTACATCCGGAAATCTAGTCCACAACCCTCACACATATGGAGTGTATGAAGAGCTAGTGATGAGGAGCTGGAGTCCTTTGCCATGGAAGGAAGCGAGGATCAAAGATGCAACTCGATACCAGGTTAGCGCTATACCCTTAGAATACCGCATATTCTTTCCTGCCAATAGAATCAAAGAGATAGGTTGTTAGAAATACCTTCGGATTACATGGCTAGACTAAAAATAGGAAAGCCCGAGACCATTAAAAGTTAGAATAAGCCAATAATGGAAACTAAAACAAAAACTCGATTAATTTAATGAATTCCAAGACACTCCAAATAACTTCTTGTAAATAAAGAACTTTGAAAGATCGAAAATCTACGTGATCGTTACATAAAAGTTAAAATTTCAAAAATCAAATCTCAATTACCAAACTCCGTAAGATCTTCACAAGTAATAAGTATACAATAAAGCAATGAGATTCTTGATTTCAACCCCATCAAGATGATCACGATGATAAGAGTTTAAAACAACGATGACTTTAATTATTTAAAAGAATATTGATCACAAGCACAATATTATATACAGCTACATAAGAATGGAGAAGCGAATCCACAACCTTCGTTGGTCAAAGTAATCGAGTCATGAAAGGTCGTGTTGTCATGAGTCGTCTAGTGTCGGTCGAGTCGAGTCGTTTGGTCTCGAGTCAAGTCCGTGTCGTTTTCCAAAAGAGTCGTGTAAGTGAAGGTTGGAATCGCTAAGCCAAATCTTATTAATTTGTATGTGCTATATTTAAAATATCTATCATGCAAAATTTAGAAATGATACAAATCAAAGCATAAACCGATGCTAGAAATTAACTCGAATTCACAATCTTTCTCGATAAACGATATACACGTAACAAGTTTTGCGGACAAAACTTTCTTTAAGGTGGGGAGGATGTAAGCCCCGGAAAATTCAGTAAATAATTCCAAGATGAACTTCGAAAATAAACCCTAAAAATCACTCCAAATTAAAACCGAACTTTGAACGAGTCCTAAATATAAACGAAAGTAAGAATTCATTAGTCTTGAGAAAATCTAAAAATAAAATAAGGACTACAAAAGTCCTTAAGTCCAAAAACCATTACGTAAGATAAACTGCTTACCTAATCTATAATTCATAAAAATCGGGATAAAAATAAAACACAGTGATAATTTGCTAAAAAGCAAGTTAATCCATAACATGACAATTTGAAGGATCAGGAAATCACCAAAGGCCAATTCCATAACTAGGCTTTGGCACGATTAAGAAAACTTTATCTGCCAATAATAAAAATAGACTTTGGAAATTCCCCAAACGACCAGACTAATAATCCTAAGAGACGGAAATCACAATAAAGCCCTAACGATCAAATCAAACTCCAAGAATCATAGAACGAGTTAGAAATTGAAATCTCGTAATCTTAAGAAGGAAGAATTCAAGAAACAAAATAACAAATTAGATAATCCTTAAGTTAACCAATTGTTCATAAAACCTTAAATCGAAGCAAAAATAAATTCGAAAACAAAACACTATGAAGATCCTTTTTCAAAGCAAATTATAAAAATCAAGATTTCCCCAAAATCATTCCAAAAATCGATATTTGACTCAAACTCAAGAAAATCATATCTGGTAACCATTACCGATATAACTCCGGATATAATAATTCAATTCAAGATTTCCGAAAGCAGTAGAGATATTAAATACTTATAAAAATAAAATTTAAAATAAATTTCTCAAACTAAATACGTTGTATAAACAGAAAATCTCAGTTTCCAATTGGCAAAGGTCTAAACCGGAAAATCATCCGGAAACCCTAACCGAATACAATAGCTTAAGTCCGGCAATCTAGCGCCCTTAACTCTAGAGGCCGAAAGGTAGTTTAAATATGTAGAATAGCTCGTAGTAATATAAGTTTTTTAAAAACATAGATTGGTAAATTTTTGACTATTTGAACCCGTTCGGATACAGACTTCGAAAAGCGTGTCCCGGGACTCGAGATATCAAAAATATACCATTAGTACCGTTAGACTCGTAATTCCACGAGATTTCTAAATATATCAGTTATATAATTTTTCGGGTTATAAAAGTTACAGTTATAACCTTTTTACCGTATTTTCATTTCTACCGGTAATTGATTAGTCTTTTGCACTATTCATTTATTTCATTACACAATTTTATATTATTATTATTATTATTATTTTATTTTTATACCCTGGGTTTCCTAGTAATCAAGTAAACTTCGAAAACCAGAAAATGAAACCCTAAACAGTTTAGTTCAAGCTTTGAGAAAGACTTAGAAACCCTAATTCCGGCTTTTCCTCGATTTCCAAATAAGAAACTTTTATAAGCAAAATTAATTTTGAATATAGTTCTTGATTATATTTCAAACCAAGAAAAGATCAGATTTTGAGAAAATTTCAATCCGGGTCATCCCGAGACCCATTATAGAAAAGCGTGCCCGGAACTAGAATTTCAAAAATTTCTTATGAATACTCATTTGAATCGAAATAAAATAAGGATTTCAAAAATATATTTTTCATAATTTTCCGGCTTATGAAAAATACAGTTATAGCCTTTTTATTCGTATTTCCTTACTACCGGAAATTAAATTGTCTTGTCAACTATTCACTACTATTCAAAAAGTACCACCTATACTACCTAGTCTACCTATTAGCCACCCTACAAATCTAACCCTTACCATCACTCAAATCACTCACTTTTCTCACACATTTTGTCCCTTAACTTCTCTTACACTCTTAACAATTTCACATCATGTTAAATCAATCAATCAAAGTAAAAGTTTTTCAAACTTCTTCCTTCCTCCATGAATAGTGCCGGCATGAATAGTTCCCCCCCCATCCATGCTCCATTTAAAATTTTCCTTCTTCTTTTAACCTAAATCCCTTTCATATAAACTATAATTCCTCTCTCTCTCTTCATTCTTTCATTTTCTCAACTTTTGAAAAGTGAAAAGCTCTCCAAAAACCCTCTCATTCCCTCTCTTGGCCGAAAGTTTTGAGGCTCCCTCACACCCACACACAACTTCCATTCTTCTTTTCATCTTCCATTCCACTTCAAAGTAAGTAAAGTTTCACTCCTTCCACTCATAGATCTTTGTTATGGCTAAGTGATTCTTGGATATTTCCAACCAAAGGACCCCATGAGCTTTTGCTAGGGTCAAGGAAAGATCAAAACAAGAATACCGAACCATTACAAGTAGATCTACCATTTAAAGGAGCTTTCATGACAAAAGCTTTATGTTTATCCATCAAAAAGTGTTTCTAACAAAAGATCTTTTACAAAAATATAGTTTTTATGTTTTCAAAACTCATTTAAGCATTTGATATAGTAGATCTACCATTTTTCTACTCATATTCATGTAGACATTTAAGATCTCATCTTTATTTTGTTTATGTGCATTAGTGGTCTTTAATGTTTTTGTCCTTGTAAATAACCTTCTTAGTATATAGATCTATGGTTAGATAAGTTAATAAAGTCAAAAAGGAAAACACTTTTCAAAATATGAACTTGTGTAAATTCGGATGACTTTAGAAACCTAGGTTAAAAACACTTTTATCAACTTCTAAACATGTATTTTACAAGAGAAATGAAGCCTATGGGTAATAGATAATGTTTGGTAGTATTTTTCATGAGTCTAAATGAGATTTTTCTAAAGAAAATGTTGGAAACAAGAAACGAAGTCCAATAGAAGTTTTGAACTAAAAGTCATATAGATGAAATTCGTAATAATGGATGTATGGTTAGAAAACACTATTTTTCCAACTTCAAAAATGGTATTTTCTTGAATAAATGAAGTCCTTAGGGTATGAGTATAATAAATACTTAAAGTTTTGAGTATAAAATGTATTTTTCTCAAAGGAATCAACTTGAAAGTGGAATTTTCTAAATTCGGATTTTTGGAACCACCTTAGTAAAAGACCCTCTTAAAAGTTTATAAATGAGGATTTTCTTAAAGAAATAAAGGCCTTATGATATAACTAATATGAGTGTCAAAATTCTTTAAGCAAAATAGAGTTTTCCTAAAAGAAAATCCTTATAATATGTAGGTATGACCAAGTGTAGTAAACTCACTTGTTAAACAATAGCATGAAGTGGTTTTCTAAGAAAAAGTTTAATTAAATTCTTTAAATCTAAAAAGCTATAAGAACTTAGGCTCATTAAAGTTCATATCATAACATTCATGATAAGGAAAATCATTACCATTGCATTTAGTTTCATTTTGTACTTAGGAATCTCAAGTGCATTCATGAAAACCGCATTTTCGGAATCAATATACTCGCTGTACAGATCTGACCCCTCAATTCCGAGGCTTAGATATTTTCAAAACTTGATTTAAGCTTCATATTTAGAAAGCTCTTCCGAAGTAGATAGAAATCGATATAAAATTTGCAAGATTCCGAGTTAAAATGACCAAGTTATGGCCATTTTAAATCGGGACTTCGAAAATGACGCGAATTTCGATTTCACTAAGTTTTCTTAGAGTTTTAGTATCCTTAGATAGTAGAATACTCATTAGAGTATTTTTATGTGATTAGGTGAACCCGAGAACGTTGACTCTTTGCCCCGGATTATTATTACTAGAAGACCGGTGATCCAATGGCCGAGTGAGTTCATTTCCTAAGTAATTATGCTCATTGAGTGTGCTTGTAATTGTAGTAGCACTAGACTTAGGTAAAGATAAAACTGTTGATGAGAAATGAATTTTTCCGATTGAATGAATGATAAGTATATCGAGACGAGACTTGTTGAAATAATATTGTATGAGTTAGTATAGACTTGGATTGTTTGAAATGTTCTATGATCGCTCTTAAATTACATAATGAACTTGCTACGATTCTATAAATAAACTGTACATGCATATCATTTAGTGAGTCACATTGCATTACGAGAATGCTTTTGGTGGGAACAAAAGTATGATCGGGAGGCAGCGGGTCTTTAATGAAGGGGACTAGGGTTGCATGACTTATGGACCACCCCATTCAAATAATGAAAACTATGGTTGCATGACTTATGGACCAACATTAAAATTGTGGTTGCATGTCTTATGGACCACCCCACTTAAGATTGGGACTATGGTTGCATGTCTTATGGACCAACATTGGAGCTGTGGTTGCATGACTTATGAACTACCCCAAACCCCGAATGGAGGGCGTAAATCCATTCACATATGGCTACCGGAAAGTCATATGCTTGTATGTTCACGTGCTTGTGCATTCATATGATTGTTTAAATAAACTTGTTTGTATAATTTACAATGGAGTATATTATTGCGGAAATGAATCTCACTAAGCTAGTGTAGCTTATACCCCAATAGTTGTTTAAATGAGCAGGTTATTCCAAAAATACTAAGTGGGGACCGAGATGGTTGAAGCCGAGAATGATTTCGAGATTCCGGCAAGATATAAGAATGCTTGAAGTTTTTGGCTAAGCTTTACGATTTGCTTTGGAATAGCTTTATGTAGTGAAGTCTTGGGATGAATGTAGTTGAAGTTTGATGAATTGTATTTTGAAGTATAAGGTTTTGTATTTGGAGTATAGCGGATTGTATTTCCTTTACATTGTTACTCAATTGTATCAACACAAAACGTATCATTCCGATGTGTCTCCTTTATGTGCTAGACGCCTTGTACATAGTATGGAAGCCTTCGCGTGACTGAAGTGGTCGTTCTTAGGCTTTAATATTGTGTACGGCGGACTGCCACGTTTAGGGTACCTTCGGGGCGTGACAAGTCCTTTGACCTAATGGCACCATGGATTCCTATATAGCAGTTTCCATGTTTTGATTCATCTCTTCATCATCTTTAATCGGATGATTGTAAGAATAAACTTGGGCATGCAATATGTTATATAGAGGAATGTGAGTGTTAGTAAAGGGATTTGTTCATCTCATTAATTTGAGAGAGATATCTATCAGGCCTCTTGATGAGTAAGACTGAGAAATGCATGGCCATGCTCGAATGAATTGATAAAGAGTTATCAATATCATTTGTTTAATTCAGTCAAACTCTAGATTCAAGAAATAAGTAATTAGACAATATAAGAGTGTTTTGATCCACACCTTATGTTTGATTATAGATATTGTGTAACAAAAGGACTGAATGACTAACTGTTAGTGGGTAAAGTCGGATCATCGATCTTCACTAAAATAGACCAATTATGTCTTGTAGTCCTAAAAGAATGTTTAAGAGCTACTACCAATTTTAAGTAAACCTACAGGGTCACACACAAAGAATGAATAAAATGGATCTTCGATAATCGTATTGGGAATTGATTAATTATTTATTTGTCGATTTTAATTAGATTAAAATTAACAAATAAATAAATTCGGATAATAAGGATATATATTTCTTTCTACATAAACCCTAATTTTTTTAGGGTAATTTAAAGAGACATAACCCTTATAAATATCAGGGTAATTTAATGAGACATAACCCTTATATATATATCACTATATATATTCTCCACTAGGTTAATTTTTCAATCATCTGACGCTGGCCATCATTTAGAAAGAAATTTCGTAACCTAGAAAGAGAGTGTGAGGGATTCCCAAAGGTCGAAAATTTTTCGACGTGCTAGCACACACGAAGATCCAATTCATTCGTGTGGATACCGGTAGAGGGAGTTGATGTAATCTGCATCTCCTTTGATCCCATCATCAAGACAAAAAGGTACACAATTCCCTTTTCTTTCTGATTTAATTGGATGCTTGGATCCAATTGGGAATTTAAAAAAAAAAAACGATTTTCGCTGCACTATTCAGATTTGGATCGAAAAATTCCCAACAGTTACAAGAAGTTATTTATGGAAATAGTTCTCACTAAGCCTATTAGCTTATACCCCAATAGATACCTTTTGTAGTTTCCCTACCTATGGTTAAGGCCACGAGGACCCTGCGGGCAGGTAATCTCTTTTGGATACTAGAATTATAGATAAAGTGTAGTATTAATATTGATGTATAAATACTAATGTAATAGATTAGTGATCAAGGGGATATATCCCCAAGTTTGTAAAGTCATTGATATGAATGAATAATTATTATGAGTCCTCTTTCTTAAATGTGTCATTTATATCTTCTTAAACTTCATAATTCCATACATGGTCCTCCAAAGTTGTGAAAGTACGCCTTATACTTAATATAAAAGCTTTTGGGAATGACTAAGGTTGTCATACTTAAGCTTTAATATTGAGTGTGGCAGACTGTTACGTTTAGGGTACCCGTTGGGGCGTGATAGGAATGCCCCTTAGAAGTTGTAAGACTTTATGTTTCAATGAATTATATTAAGTGTTACTTTGCATGTTTCGCTGCCAATATCTTAAAATGCATTACTCCATCGATCTCCCTTTGATGTAAATGTATGTCTTGTATCGATATGGAAGCTTTCGAGTGACTGAGGTAGTCATTCTTAAGTTTTAATATTGCGTACGAAGGGTTGTCACGTTTAAGGTACCCATTGGGGCGTGGCAAACCTACTATATATACTCTTTTATACTTCTCTCTCTTTCATTCATTTCACTTTTTCAAAAATTACATAAACCTTCTCCCATTTTCTCTCTTTGTCGTAACCTACTTTGCACACACACATACTCACACAAGTGTATTTTTCCTTCTTCATCTCCTCTTGATACAAGCCTTAGGTGATGAATCTTAAACCTTTCTACTATTAAACCTTGTAATGGCAAGACCATTCGTGAGTATTTTTACATTTAAGTCCCCATGAGCTCTTGCTAGGGACAAGAAAAATACTACTATATGAATATCAAACCATCACAAGGGCAGATCTTGTGTTTAAATGTGTTTTTGTTGGATGATCTTCATGTTCATGCATGTAGTAATAGAATAAAACAAAGATCTTGCACAAAAATTTATTTCTATATTTTCAAACTCCATTTCATGCATCCTAAGTAGTAGATCTAACATTTAAATGCTCATATTATACTTGACATTCATGATCTTGTGGATATTTTGTGTTTTAGTGCATTAATGAACCCTAAAGGCCTTTGTCTTGTATATATAAATATTGTAGTTTGCAGATCCTTAGGTAGATGAGACAAGAAACTTAAAATGGAAAATTTTTATTTGAAATGTTCAAATGAAAATTCGGATGGTTTCAAGACTATGCATTAAAAACCCTTTTATTAACTCCAAAACTTTTATTTTATATGAAAAATGAAGCACATAGGTAATAGATATCATCAACTGATGATCTTTATAAGTTGAGATGGGATATGCTAAGAAAAATATGTAAAACAAGGAGTAGAAGTAAAATAGGAAATATTGATTGCTTGTCACTTTAAGAAATTCGTAATTTAGGAGTAATGGCATGAAAACACCTATTTTTCAAACTCAAAATAAAAATTTTATTTAGGAAATGAATTCTTTAGGGGTAGGAATAATGGAACTTGGAATTTTAAAGTATTAAACAAGTTTTTCTCAAAGAAATCACTCAAAAACTAATTTTACAAAAATTCAGATTTAGGAAGAGACCCTATTTGAAAACATGTTTATAAAGTATAAAATGGGGATTTTTATGAAGAAATGAAGGCCTTAAGGAATATATATAATAAAGACTCAATTTTAACAAGGATAACTAGATTTTCCTAAGAAATAATTCCAAAGCAAACGAGAATTATCAAAGTCATGAAACTAGTCTTCTTAAGAGTAAGTATTCATGGAGTCTTACAAAATAAATAATTTCTAAAATTTTCTTTTAGCAAACATTGTCAAGAGCATGCATATATAAAACTTATAACATGTCATTCATGATAGGAAATCATCAATATTGCATGTATAGTTGATCTATATAGTAGAAACATTACAAATATTCACAAAACTATTTTTCAGAATTGGATTTCGCTACTGATCAGAATAATTTGAGACCCAAATGTTTTCAAAATTTGGATATAATATTATAATTAGATATATCTTCCGATATATATAGAAATTGATATATAATTTGTAAAATTCTGAGTTAAAATGACCAAGTTACGATCGTTCTAAGTCGGGAGTTCCGTAAACGACGAGAATTACGGAAATGATAGTTTTGTTTAATAGTTTGGATTAGTTAAGTGATGAAATACTTATTAGGGTATTTCTTCCTTTTTGGGTGACCCCGAGAACGACGATTCCCTTCCTACTGGATTACTATTACTAGAGGACCGATGTTCCAATGGCCGAGTGAGCATTTCTTCCCGATTCTGTTTATTGTATGTGATTGTAATGATAGTTGCATTAGACTTTAGGCAAAAATAAAATGTGTAAAATACGGAAATAAAGATGAAAATATAATGAATTATGAATCATGAGATGATATAGGATGAGTTTAAGGTCAAAACAAGTAAGTTGTAAAGGTTTAAGTTTAATTGTAGAATGAATATTAATGTTGGCATTTCTGCAATTTTTGAAAGATTCAATGCCGTCTCTTGGAGAATCTACGCCGTCGGCATAGAGACAGTGTAGGAAGGGAATAGTAGCGTTTTTCTTAACACTGGGTGAAACACAGCTGATGTGCACAAGGGTTTCTCCTAACACCGGCTAGGAACGCCGCTAGCGTAGGACATGGATTTACCGGCGTATGTAGTAGGATTGAATTTCTAGGAATTCAAAGCCTTGATGAATGCCGTTAATGCTTGTGTAAATTTTGCCAGCGTAAGGTGTACGCCAGCAAGATTTAAATGTAGCCGCCGGCCCATGACCAAATTCTATAAATACGAGACGTGAGAAACAGTTTTCAATAGAATTTCTTTTATCATGTTTTCTTGCGTCAAAAAGGGTTTTGGAGTGTTCTTGGAGATCTAGGGTTGGAGAATCATCCGGAGTGTGTTTTTGATCCAAAGTAAATGATTTTAACTTTTTTTTATGGATTATATACGAATTCGTATGAGTTGCTTAGGGTTTTGTTATGTTCTTGAAGGAAAAACATGGGAAAGATTTAGATCTCGGATTAAATCTGTCTCAATTGGATAAGGAGTGAGTTTTGTGATTAAAAAAAGTAAGTATAATGTTCTCATATCATATTTATACGAATTTCATGCAAATTCTAAGGATTTTGTGATTTGTTTGCATGAAGGAAACTCTAGATTTGGTTGGGATCCAAATTTGTGGATGTAAGTCGGGTTTTGATGATCCAAATCAGTAAGTTTCGTCTTTTTGTTGATGAAATTAAATAATATGTGATTAGATGATCATTATATGTTCTTGTTGTCATATAATATTAGGGTTTTGGTAAAATATTCAGAAATTGTGGAGTTTTGTGCGGTTCATTGTTGGTTTTGAGGATATTTGTGGAGTTTGATCGGAGTAGATGGTGCAGATAGTGGATATTTCTTTTCAGGTTAAGATTTCTGGAAGATTCATGTCTGTTAGAAAATGTTGATAATATGTTCATATCTATTGATATATATATATATATATATATGTTGTAACAGGATAATTGGAGTTTGTGGAATTGTTGTTGATGTGGATATAGGAGTTTGTGGAGTTCGGGTTTTTTTTGTTATTGATGTCGATTTGAGTTGTGTTCCTAAAACTAAGAAAGGTACAACTAATCCTTGCTTGTTGTTTTTGCTTGTAAGTTAGTATTTCTTGATTGGTTGTAGGAACATTGTAAACCCCAGTTTTTCTAGTAACCAAGATGACTCGAGAACCGGAAACCAAAACCCTAAACCGGAATAGCTTAAGATGAGAGTAAGACCTAGGAGCCCTGAATCCGGCTTTTCCTCGGTTTTCAATTAAGAAACTTTTTAAAGAAAAATTAATCTTGAAAATAGTTCTTGAATATATTTCAAACCAAGAAAAGATTAGATTTTGAGAAAATTTCAATTTCGGGCCTTCTCGAGACTCATTACAAAAAAGCATGCCACGAAACTTGAATTTCGAAAAATTACTTATGAATACTCATTTGATTCGAAATTAAATAAGGATTTCAAAAATATGAATTTCATAATTTTTTGGTTTATGAAAAATACAGTTATAGCCTTTTTATTCGTATTGTTCTTACTATCGGTAATTAAGTTGTCTTGATTACTATTCACAAGTACAACCTATCACACTCACAATGTCACGCCCCGCAGGGTATCCTAAACGTAACAGCCCGCCACATACTACGTAAGACTCTCGAGTTCCCTACCCGGGGCATTCGGAAGTCTTAAGTAGATGTAAAGCGTTCCTTTACGACAATAGAATACTTCAACAAATGGAGTTAAACAGTTTAACAAGGCATTCATTAGCCATAGATAATAAATCAAAACGCATACATTTTAAGGTTTACAAAATCTAAGGGGCATTCCCCCGCAAAAGAATAACAGTCTATTACAGTCATCCAGAGTCCTTAGTTTCCAATGGAAGTCTACACAAAAAGGGAATGAATTAAACTTCTACGGGAAACTTCTATCTCCGGTACCTGCGTTGTGGCCTGCCTTGGCCTAAGCCAAATAAAGTCGTGCTGCAAAAGATATACACTATAGGGGCGTAAGCTAACTAGCTTAGTGAGTAATACTTCCATAACACAATTAGATACAATCATTCAAGCAAGTGATTATTCAAGCAAGTGTATGCACCATACAATTGTGATCAACAAACATATGACCAACCGGAAATCATATGTGGATGGATTTGCGCCTCCATCCCGGGTTAGCAGATTAACGAATCCTGCGGTACGACGCCGTTTAAGCTCACGGTCAACTGATTTAAAAGCTCGTTTTATGGATCACGATTAACCTCACATTCGTTTTATGGATCACGATTAACCTCACATTCGTTTTATGGGTCACGAAAAACCAACCAATGCAAATGCTCCAACCCCATTGACATGAATGAACTCAGTTTATAGTCGGAGTCGGTTAGTCATTAATTCATTTCTTTTTAGGTGACCAACAAGTATTTGCAGACATTCATTATAGATACTAGTAATACAGTCAATATCTTAGCACTCGGTTTCGATATACCTTAAGTTCCATTTCACATATCAACAATCAATAACATAAATAATTCCCACATACCCCATCATGCTTGTACAGTCGGTTTTATCTTTGCCTATATCACTAGTGCCACTATATTACATTCACAAGCATTAATTGAGAGTGGAAGTAAACTCACTCGGCCATGGGTCACCAAACTCCTTAATAATAATAATCGGGTGGTAGAGAGTCGTCCTGCTCGGAATCACCTACCAATCAAGAATAATCCCTATGAGATTCTTACCATGTAATTAAATCAAACTACACATCTAGACTAGTTGAATTCGGATTTCTCGCTATATTTGGAAGTTCCGACTTAAAACGGCCATAACTTGGTCATTTTAACTCGGAATTTCGCAAACTTTATATCGATCTTCATCTACTTCGAAAGATCTATCTAATTCAAGTATTAAATCCAAGTTTTGAAATTAATAAGGTCACGGAACAGTGGGATCAGTTCTGTCCCGCAATTGATCCATCTTTGAAAATGTGCTTTGCTTTTGATAAGAAATGTTCCTAGTTAGTGATTCATGCATGAATGATTTAGGAATGAACTACTAATGTGTATGCCATGTAATGAACTCAACTTATGCATGGTCATGATGGTTTTTTGTAGTACTAAACTTTTAGGAACTCCTAAGTGTTGGGGAAAGTTTCATAAAGGCTAATTCTAAGAAGTTATTATCCCACATTATACTCCTTAGGGTTTCCTTGGTTTTTATCTTGTAATCTACTTATTATTTGACTAAAATTAGGTTCTCAAAGTCTATAATAGTCATGGCCTCCATCCATGCACAAAAATTCACATATTTCATTTGGTAAACATGTCTTCAATTAAGCTAGTTATAAAAATCCGAATTTTCCAAATTTTTTTTCTTACATTTTTCCTAAGGGAAATCTAGTCTAATGCATTAAAAATTGGGGCTTCAATGTATACATTATCTAAGGACTTCATTTAGCTTATAAAACATTCATTTTAGACTTAAATACTAAGTGTTTATATAGGCATTACACAAAGTTACGAATTTGACTACACATTTAAAGTCAACATTTTTCATCCTAACTTCACCTCTTGTTTCCTTATTTTTATCATGCCTAAACTCATCTAAACTTATGAAAATAATTCCTTCAACATATCTATTACACATACCCTTCATTTTTCTTATGAAATATAAGTTTAAAATTGATTTTGGAGGTCTTTAGGATAGGGTTTCCATTTCATCCGAATTTTCAACTTTTCATATCTAACAAAGTCCTTCCTTTTTCAATGTTCCATCTATATGTGGAGATATACTATCTAGCATCTCTATACATGAACAAGACCTCATTTTTATGATCAATAAAGCACATAAACAAAAATGAACCTATGATCATGCATGTACATAAAGTTATGAATGTCTAAACCTTAGATCTACAACATATGACATAAAAAGCATGGATCTCATGGCATGAACAACAATGTATGTGCAAGGTCACTACTTTACATGCATGAACAAGATGAAATCTTAACAAAAACACATCTAAACATTAGATCCATGTCTTGTGATGGCTTGACATTCTTGTTCATGTGTTTCCATGCCCTAGCATTAGCTCATTGGGATTTAGTGAGGAAATACACAAGATATGGTCTTGCCATTACAAGAACTAGGAAGAACAAGGCTTGAATCACATACCAAAGGAGGATCTAAGTAGAAATGGAGGAGTTTTGAGTTGAAAATGCAAGAGGGAGAGGGGAGGAGTGCTCGGCACAAGGAGGGAGAGAAGAGAGGGTTTTGATCTCTTTTGAAAAATTGAAAATGAAAGAAATGAGAGAGAGAGAGAACATTTAGTATATATATCAAGTATTTAGGGTTTAGTTAATAAAAGAAGTAAAAATAACAAATGAGGGGGAAAATAGAGGGAGGGGCGCCGGCCATATGTGTGTGTGTGTGTGGAGTTTTGAAAAAAAATGAAATTTGTAATTTAGTAAATGAAAATGTAATAATGAAATAAATGTAATAATTATTTAAAAGACAAAATTTCTTGGAAAAGAAAATTGAAATGAGTAGTTGTAAGGATGTAAGAATAGGGTATGGGTAGTGTGTAGTGTAGGTTGTACTTGTGAATAGTAGACAAGACATCTACTTTACCGGTTGTTCCGAAAACACGGGAAAAGCTATAACTGTAATCTTTATAGCTCGAAAATTATGAAATTGATATTTTTGGAATCCTTATAAAATTACGGTTCTAATGAATATTCCGGAATATTTTTCTGAATCCGTGGCCCGGGGCACGCTTTTCCGTAATTGGGCTCGGGAAGGCCCGGAATTGAAAAATTCCCGAATTTAAAACTTTCAAAGGTTTGAAATGTACTTTGGAAACAATTCAATTCATTTACTCCAAATATTTATTTTACTATGAAACCGAAGGAAAGCCGGATTTAGGGTTCCTAGGCTCATTCACTAAACTCAATCTGATCGGATTAGGGTTTTGTCTCCAACTCCTGGGGTTTTCTAGCTACTGAGAATTTCCGGGGTTTACAACCTCCCCACCTTAAATAAAGTTTTGTCCTCAAAACGGAACTGACGTACCTTGTCCTTCAAATATCTCGGGGTACTTTCTCCGGATTTCATCCTCCGCTTCCCAGGTTGCTCTTCAAAGCATGATTCCTCCATAATACTTTCACGTAGTGAATGTCTTTGTTCCGTAGCCTTTGAGTTTTCTTATCCAATATCTTTACTGGGTGTTCTTCATAGTCAGGTTTTCCTCAACTGGATTGGCTCCAATTCCAGAATCCTCTCTGGGTCGGCCACATATCTCCTCAAGACTGACACATGAAACACATTGTGAATCCCGGACAAATTAGGTGGTAGGGCTAGCCGATACGCCAGATCTCCGACTCTTTCCAAAATCTCAAAAGGTCCAATGTATCTCGGGCTTAATTTCCCTTGTGTACGCATCCTCTTGATACTTTTGATCGGGTTTATCTTCAGGTACACATGATCACCCACTTTAAATTCAAGCTCCCGTCTTTTCAAGTCCGCCCAGCTCTTTTGTCGATCCTGGGCTTCCTTCATCTTTCGCTGAATCAACCTCACCTTATCCGCGGCTTCCTGTACCAATTCCGGCCCAATGCTACCTTTTCCACCTCATCCCAAAACAAAGGGGACCTACAACGCCGTCCATACAGCTTCATACGGGGCATCTGGATAGTGGAGTGATAGCTGTTATTATAGGCAAACTCATTAGGTGAACATGATTATCCCAACTCCCTTTGAATTCCAGGGCACATGCCCTTAACATATCTTCTAGGGTTTGGATCGTCCGCTCAGACTGTCCGTCGGTCTGGGGATGGTAAGCCGTACTGAAATGCAATTTAGTACCCAAGCTCTTCTGCAAGCTTGTCCAAAACTTGGACACAAATCTCGGGTCTCTATCTGAGATGATCCCTGCAGGTATGCCATGTAATCTTACGATCTCTCTGATGTAATCTTGGCTAACCTTTCCATTGAATAGGTCATATTTATGGGTAGGAAATGCGCCGACTTAGTTAACCGATCCACTATTACCCATATTGCATCACAACCCGATGGAGTCTTGGGAAAGCCACAAACAAAATCCATGGATATTTGATCCCACTTCCATTCAGGAATAGGTAAGGGCTTTAGCATTCCGCCCGGTCTCTGGTGTCTACCTTCACTGTTGGCATACTGCACTTCATTACATAATCTGCCACATCTCGCTTCATCCCATTCCACCAATAGCAACTCTTCAAATCTTGGTACATTTTGGTGCCTCCCGGATGCATGGTATACCCGGAGTTATGTGCTTCACCCATTATCTCCTTCTTCAACTCCTCATCCTCTGGTACGCACAGCCTTCCGTTCATCCGGATCACGTCTTCCTCATCCACGGCAAAGTCAAGGTATTTCCCCGCTTGGGTTTCCCTTTTTATCCTTTGTATCACCTCGTCGTACCTCTGTGCTTCTTTGATTCTTTCCACGAGGGTTGGTTCCAGCACCAAGTTAGATATCTCCAGCTCAGCACTTTGATCTGTGAACTCGATCCTTAACTTCTCAAATTCCTTAATCAACTCCTTCTGGCTTGTAATCAAAGCGGCTACCTCTCCATGATTCTTCCGACTTAGGGCGTCTGCGACTGCATTCACTCTTCCTGGACAGTAATTTATTCCCAGGTCATAATCTTTTATTAATTCCAACCACCTCCTTTGCCGCATGTTCAACTCCTTCTGTGTGAACAGGTATTTAAGGCTTTTATGATCTGTGTATATCTCACACCGTTGTCCATACAGATAATGTCGCCATAACTTCAAGGCAAAGACAACTGCAGCTAGCTCCAAGTCATGCGTAGGGTAGTTCTGCTCATGCGGTCTCAATTGCCGAGAAGCATACGCAATGACCTTCCGTTCTTGCATCAAGACGCATCCAAGACCATTTCTCGAAGCATCACTATGTACCGTGTAAGACTTTTCCGGATCTGGTAAAACCAAAATCGGTGCCGAGACCAGTCGTCGCTTTAGTTCCTGGAAACTTTGTTCTCTCTTGTCTGTCCAAATGAATTTTTCGTTCTTTTGAGTCAATTGAGTCAACGGCTTAGCTATCTTTGAAAAATCCTTCACAAATTTGCGATAATAGCCAGCCAATCCCAAGAAACTCCTCACTTCAGTAACGGTTTGTGGTGGCTTCCAATCCACTATTGCTTTGATCTTTTCGGGATCAACTGATATCCCATCTCCCGTTACCACATGTCCGAGGAAGGATATCCGGTCTAACCAAAAGTCACACTTGGACAGCTTGGCGTACAGCTTGTTATCTCGTAAGGTTTGCAATGCCAAACGGAGATGCTCTTCATGTTGCTCTCTGGTCTTTGAATATATGAGGATGTCATCGATAAAGACTATTACACATTTATCCAAAAGCGGCTTATAGACTCTATTCATTAAGTCCATAAAGCCGGTGCATTAGTCAGTCCAAATGACATTACCAAAAACTCGTAGTGCCCATAACGAGTACGAAAAGCTGTCTTAGGCACATCCTCAGGCTTAATCCTTAGCTGATGATACCCCGAACGTAAGTCAATACGTGAGAACACACAAGCTCCTTGTAGCTGGTCAAATAAATCGTCGATTCTTGGTAAGGGATATCGATTTTTGACAGTCACCTTATTCAATTCCCGGTAGTCTATACACAACCTCATCGATCCGTCCTTCTTCTTCACAAACAAACGGGTGCGCCCCATGGCGATACACTTGGTCTATAAATTTCTGGTCCAGAGCTCTTGTAACTGCGTCTTTAGCTCTTTTAACTCAGCCGGTGCCATCCGGTATGGCGCTTTAGATATTGGTTCGGTATTTGGAGCCAACACAATCTCAAAGTCGATCTCTCTCCTTGGCGGTAATCCCGGCAAAATTTCTGGGAACACATCCAAGTATTCATTCACCACTGGAATATTCTTTTCCTCACGGTTTTCCCCTTCATCCAAGACGTCCTCAATTGGTATCATTTCCTCATCCTCCATCATCAGCTCGAATGAGCTTAGATCAATCCTTCTTGGGACTAAGGCCTCTCCCATAAATTCTACTTTTGCTCCCGATTGATCATAAAAACATACAGTCCTCTTTTGGCAATCCACTATTGCCTTTACTTTACTTAACCAATTCATCCCGAGGATGACTTCGTATTTATTCATTTCCAGCACAATTAGATCACTCTTGGAATGGTGATCATGGATTTCCAATGGACAGTCTTTTATTAGATCTCGGGTTGACACCACGCTCCCCGTGGGGGTCTTAATCCTCAAGCTAACCATGGTTGTGGCTATGGGCAATCCGAGTCGGGTTGCCAAACTATTTGATGAACGAGTGGGTCGCTCCCGTGTCAAACAAGGCATAGGCTTCCACGTTATTTACTTGTATATGTCCTGAGGTCACAAACACCCATCACATATGAACCTTAAAATACTCGTAAGGCTATCCATAAAGGGTCTCTACTTCCAGCTTTCCATAATATATACAATTTCATTTAAACAGCAATCAATTTAAACAACTTAATTTCAACTTAGGAGGGTTTCTGTTACTAACCTGTCACCAGGCCACCATCAGAACTCTCGCTTGGATCCAAAGCTGCCAACTCTACGTCCTCATCTTCGTCTTCTTCCACCATCCATTGGCCTTCTAAATTGTACAGCCTCATCCCGTGCATCGCGAAGCTGCTCGACTTCCGCTCTTGTTACCAGACCTCAAGGGGTTAGCATTGCTCGAGGCTCCGAAGGGTCGGGTGGTCACACTCTTTCGCTGTGAACACTCGGAAGCTAAGTGCCCTTTCTCTTTGCAAATAAAGCAAGTTACTGCCAGCTTCTTTGGGCATGTAAAAACCATGTGGCCAGCATCGCCACAAAAATAGCACTTGTTCTCAACTGCGGGCATTGCCTAGGTGCATGTGTCCCTTACATTCCAACATGTGACGTTGGCTTTGAATTGGGTTGGCTTGCTGCTAGACTCCTCTTTAAACCCTTGGTACGGCCTATACCGTTTACCCTTGAATCCTGAGCTCGAGGCATCAAACGGCCTCTTCCCGAATACTCTCTTTTCGGCTCCTGATACTTTCTTTTCCTAGCCCCTTCAATGACTCGAGCCTTTTCTACCATCTCGGGATAGGTTCTTACTCCAAACTCTTCTAGCTTGATTCGTAGTCTTCGTCCAAGCCCCCAGAAATACCTGCTTCTTTAATTCCTCACTATCCCTGAAAGATTCAGGGGCATATTGCAGCAGGTGAACAAATTCAGTTTCATATTGCTCTACCGTTCTCCCTTTCTGCTTTACATGAAGGAAGTCCGCACTATACTTCACCCTCAAGCTAGAGGGAAAGTAATTATTCAAGAATTCCCGGCGAAGGTTTCCCAGGTGGCCGGGGAGGTCAAATTCCTTCTCTTGGAGTCCCACCAGACTCGAGCATTGTATCTTAACATATACGTCCCATATTCTAGCTGCAAGTAAGGTGGAATCTCGTATGCAGCAAAAGAACGTTCCACTTGGGCCAGCCAATCCTCAGCTTCATCCGGCTTACCGAATGCCCCCAAAGTACCTGTTGCTCTTAATGAAGTCCGGTAAAGAGCTTCGGTGGGGTCTCCTGTATGGTGGGGGCGGCAACCGCACATTATAGGAGTGCTCCTCTGTGGAGCAGGTGCTCCGCAGTCATTTCCCGATGATCTGCGGGCGGCGGATGTGGTGCTGAATCCCGAGCACTCTGACTTGGGTGGGTTCTGCACTGGATTTTGATTCTGGATGAAGGTATTAAGATTGGCCAATTGCCCAATCGCATTTAGTACATCGCCCTGTTGGTTTTGGGTGCTACTCCTTGGGGGTCAGGGTTGTGCATAGCCGGTTGATCGGCTTCATTAGGATTAGACCCTTGTCCTTGGTTCCGAGTCCGTCGGTTACGTCTGTTCACACAATGTTTAATGGAGTTTTAGTACGTTTAGGGTTTTTAGGTTCAAAGGAATAGGATTAATAGCAAGCTCAGAAGGAAAAGGAGTACATAACTCCATAAGGTTATAAGATGAGTCAAAGTATCAATTCATAAAAGAAAATAAGGAATAATTAAAAGAAACACAAAGGAAAGAAGAACCCACACATAGAGTAACAATTAATATTTCACAACAAAAATGCAAATGAGTGAATGCTTATGCAATCTATATGCAGTTAATGTTCTCTCATGTATCATGACTAGAATGCGTACTTTTCACAATTCCATTTCCTTTAAAACAAAAGTGATCCTTTTCATTTCTTTAGCGAGCCATACAAATATTACATCAACTTTTAGATCCCAAAAATTTGGCTAGCTAAGCCCCTCTCCTATTCTAATCAATTTCCCTATTCCCGAAAACATGCCAAAATACAGGGAAAAAGAGCAATAAAACACTAATTATCCTGAAATCCTAAGGCAATTTGGCATCCCGCATTGCCTACTACAAAAATAAGAAAATCAGGATTCCGCTTGGACTTTATGGGTAGCTAACATCCCGGTCTCTACTCATCACTAGAGCTGTCGGGGGTCGGGCTAGGAGGTCGTCTCCTGCTGGTAGAACCACCATCGTCCTGTCGGACGAACAAGCTAAGATACTCCCTGGTGGTCATCCTCCGCTTCCTAGCGGGTCGAACTAGAGGCTCCTGATCCTCACTTTCTTCTTCTTCTTCTTCAGTCCCTTGCCCCTCATGCGGGCTTACTTCTTCCTCTTCACCTCTTATCTCGGGTTCACCCAGGCGGTTTACCTCTACTTCAGGTTCTCTCACAGGCTCATCTGCCACATTCTCTGTCTCCATAGGCACTGGGGCCTCGGGTTCTACTACGCTAGGTCAAGCACAGGTGGGTTCTCACCCTCCACATACACATCCCTCCATAGCCTGGAATCTACCTCGGGTTCTACCCTCCCACTCTCTGGTATATCCAACATCCGGTTGAAATCCCATATAATTTGATCGGGTTCTGGGTTTACCTGCACTTCTGGTTCAACAGGCGGGGTAGGGGTCCTAGGTACCTCATTTTGTTCCCAATTCGGATCCTCCTCGGGATCCTCCTCCTCCTCCTCTTCTTCCTCTTCATCCACAGGCTCTCCATTCAGTTGCATACCTATATCAATGGCTGGAGGTGGAGCTATTACACGAGGGGGGAGAATGTCCAAATAGATTGCATGCCAGGTGATGTGATTCCATGCATCGCTATGTTCCAGTCATGGTGATCAAATAGTTATCATGAGCATAAACATATAGGGGTCCTATGGGAATCCATACCCTAAAATCTGGAGGGGTTCGGTTCCTCCACCCTTCAAGATAAATGTGGCTTCTCTCGCATGGGTTCATGCCCGTAATCAACCATGACCCTCTCCAAAGTATAGATCGTCTCTAACTTGGTCCAGCTCCTTCTTCTCATAGGATCATAACTCAATTGATCCACTACTGAGGCCCATCGGGTATATCTCAGCCCATCCTTCCATAATCTGTACATTTCCCCTAGGGTCCGGGGATGTCGGGCTAAGGCAAAATCTTCACACAATTCTCTTAGCCTCAGCCTATATTCTACCATGGTTTCATCATTTCTTTTCGTAAAATTCCTTGCCCTTTCCCTAGTCTCCCCCAGAGAGACCTACATCAAACAATACTACTAATTAGACTCAACAAGAAAACGTTTTTAACTCCATTTAACCTAGTAATTAGATTTCTAAGTCCCGTTTATCTTAATTCTATTGTCTTGTTTTAAACCTAGGGCTCTGATACCAACTTAAACTGTCACGCCCCGTAGGGTATCCTAAACGTAACAGCCCGCCACATACTACGTAAGACTCTCGAGTTCCCTACCCGGGGCATTCGGAAGTCTTAAGTAGATGTAAAGCGTTCCTTTACGACAATAGAATACTTCAACAAATGGAGTTAAACAGTTTAACAAGGCATTCATTAGCCATAGATAATAAATCAAAACGCATACATTTTAAGGTTTACAAAATCTAAGGGGCATTCCCCCCAAAAGAATAACAGTCTATTACAGTCATCCAGAGTCCTTAGTTTCCAATGGAAGTCTACACAAAAAGGGAATGAATTAAACTTCTACGGGAAACTTCTATCTCCGGTACCTGCGCTGTGGCCTGCCTTGGCCTAAGCCAAATAAAGTCGCGCTGCAAAAGATATACACTATAGGGGCGTAAGCTAACTAGCTTAGTGAGTAATACTTCCATAACACAATTAGATACAATCATTCAAGCAAGTGATTATTCAAGCAAGTGTATGCACCATACAATTGTGATCAACAAACATATGACCAACCGGAAATCATATGTGGATGGATTGCGCCCTCCATCCCGGGTTAGCAGATTAACGAATCCTGCGGTACGACGCCGTTTAAGCTCACGGTCAACTGATTTAAAAGCTCGTTTTATGGATCACGATTAACCTCACATTCGTTTTATGGATCACGATTAACCTCACATTCGTTTTATGGGTCACGAAAAACCAACCAATGCAAATGCTCCAACCCCATTGACATGAATGAACTCAGTTTATAGTCGGAGTCGGATAGTCATTAATTCATTTCTTTTAGGTGACCAACAAGTATTTGCAGACATTCATTATAAGATACTAGTAATACAGTCAATATCTTAACACTCGGTTTCGATATACCTTAAGTTCCATTTCACATATCAACAATCAATAACATAAATAATTCCCACATACCCCATCATGCTTGTACAGTCGGTTTTATCTTTGCCTATATCACTAGTGCCACTATATTACATTCACAAGCATTAATTGAGAGTGGAAGTAAACTCACTCGGCCATGGGTCACCAAACTCCTTAATAATAATCGGGTGGTAGAGAGTCATCCTGCTCGGAATCACCTACCAATCAAGAATAATCCCTATGAGATTCTTACCATGTAATTAAATCAAACTACACATCTAGACTAGTTGAATTCGGATTTCTCGCTATATTTGGAAGTTCCGACTTAAAACGGCCATAACTTGGTCATTTTAACTCGGAATTTCGCAAACTTTATATCGATCTTCATCTACTTCGAAAGATCTATCTAATTCAAGTATTAAATCCAAGTTTTGAAATAATAAGGTCACGGAACAGTGGGATCAGTTCTGTCCCGCAATTGATCCATCTTTGAAAATGTGCTTTGCTTTTGATAAGAAATGTTCCTAGTTAGTGATTCATGCATGAATGATTTAGGAATGAACTACTAATGTGTATGCCATGTAATGAACTCAACTTATGCATGGTCATGATGGTTTTTGTAGTACTAAACTTTTAGGAACTCCTAAGTGTTGGGGAAAGTTTCATAAAGGCTAATTCTAAGAAGTTATTATCCCACATTATACTCCTTAGGGTTTCCTTGGTTTTTAATCTTGTAATCTACTTATTATTTGACTAAAATTAGGTTCTCAAAGTCTATAATAGTCATGGCCTCCATCATGCACAAAAATTCACATATTTCATTTGGTAAACATGTCTTCAATTAAGCTAGTTATAAAAATCCGAATTTTCCAAATTTTCTTTTCTTACATTTTTCTAAGGGAAATCTAGTCTAATGCATTAAAATTGGGGCTTCAATGTATACATTATCTAAGGACTTCATTTAGCTTATAAAACATTCATTTTAGACTTAAATACTAAGTGTTTATATAGGCATTACACAAAGTTACGAATTTGACTACACATTTAAAGTCAACATTTTTCATCCTAACTTCACCTCTTGCTTTCCTTATTTTTATCATGCCTAAACTCATCTAAACTTATGAAAATAATTCCTTCAACATATCTATTACACATACCCTTCATTTTTCTTATGAAATATAAGTTTAAAATTGATTTTGGAGGTCTTTAGGATAGGGTTTCCATTTCATCCGAATTTTCAACTTTTCATATCTAACAAGGTCCTTCCTTTTTCAATGTTCTTGCCATCTATATGTGGAGATATACTATCTAGCATCTCTATACATGAACAAGACCTCATTTTTATGATCAATAAAGCACATAAACAAAAATGAACCTATGATCATGCATGTACATAAAGTTATGAATGTCTAAACCTTAGATCTACAACATATGACATAAAAAGCATGGATCTCATGGCATGAACAACAATGTATGTGCAAGGTCACTACTTTACATGCATGAACAAGATGAAATCTTAACAAAAACACATCTAAACATTAGATCCATGTCTTGTGATGGCTTGACATTCTTGTTCATGTGTTTCCATGCCCCTAGCCTTAGCTCATTGGGATTTAGTGAGGAAATACACAAGATATGGTCTTGCCATTACAAGAACTAGGAAGAACAAGGCTTGAATCAACATACTACCAAAGGAGGATCTAAGGTAGAAATGGAGGAGTTTTGAGTTGAAAATGCAAGAGGGAGAGGGGGAGGAGTGCTCGGCACAAGGAGGGAGAGAAGAGAGGGTTTTGATCTCTTTTGAAAAATTGAAAATGAAAGAAATGAGAAGAGAGAGAACATTTAGTATATATATCAAATAATTTAGGGTTTAGCTTTAATAAAAGAAGTAAAAATAACACAAATGAGGGGGAAATAGGAGGGAGGGGCGCCGGCCATATGTGTGTGTGTGTGTGGGAGTTTTGAAAAAAAAAAATGAAATTTGTAATTTAGTAAATGAAAATGTAATAAATGAAATAAATGTAATAATTATTTAAAAGACAAAATTTCTTGGAAAAGAAAATTGAAATGAGTAGTTGTAAGGATGTAAGAATAGGGTATGGGTAGTGTGTAGTATAGGTTGTACTTGTGAATAGTAGACAAGACATCTACTTTACCGGTTGTTCCGAAAACACGGGAAAAGCTATAACTGTAATCTTTATAGCTCGAAAAATTATGAAATTGATATTTTTGGAATCCTTATAAAATTACGGTTCTAATGAATATTCCGGAATATTTTTCTGAATCCGTGGCCCGGGGCACGCTTTTCCGTAATTGGGCTCGGGAAGGCCCGGAATTGAAAAATTTCCGAATTTAAAACTTTCAAAGGTTTGAAATGTACTTTGGGACAACAATTCAAATTCATTTACTCCAAAATATTTATTTTACTATGAAACCGATGGAAAGCCGGATTTGGGGTTCCTAGGCTCCATTCACTAAACTCAATCTGATCGGATTAGGGTTTTGTCTCCAACTCCTAGGGTTTTCTAGCTACTGAGAATTTCCGGGGTTTACACACAAGCCATACCCTACTCTTACATCCTTACAAACACTCCATTACATTTTCTTTTCCAAGAATTATTTGGCTCTAAATAATTATTACCATTTATGACTTTTAATACACAAAACTATCAAAACAAGTTAAATAAAAATCAAAACCCCTCCCTCATAGTCATGGCCGGCGTGATACTCCCAATTGTAGTCCCATTTGTGTAATTTTTTAAATTATTTTTATCTCATTTAACCTAATTCCACTTCATATATAAATCACTTTTTCTCTCTCTCTCTCTCTTCATTCTTCTCATTTCAAATTTTACCAAAGGTAGAAAACTCTCTTTTTCTCTCCTTCCCAACCCTCCTTGCCGTGAGCTTCATTGGCTCCCCCCCCCCCACACACACACACACACACACACACACAAAACTTTTATTCTTCCTTTTGTCTTCTATTTTAACCTTAAGTAAAAGAACCTTACTTCTTTTACCTTAGATCCTTGTAATGGCAAGGATATTCTTGTGTATTTTCATTTAAGATCCCCATGAGCTCTTGCTAGGGACAAGAAAATACTAATACAAGAATACCAAACCATCACAAGAGTGGATCTAGCATTTAAACAAGCTTTCATGCCATGAGCTTCATGATCATCCATCTAAAAGTTGTTTTGAACAAAAGACCTTTCATAAAAATTTAGTTTTTATGTTTTCAAAACCCATTTGAGCATTTAAGATGGTAGATCTATCCTTTTACCATCCATATTCATGTAGGCATTTAAGATCTCATCTCTATTTTGAATTTTTGTGCATTAATAGTCATCAAGACCTTTGTCTTGAGTAAATAAGCTTGCTAGTATATAGATCTCTAGGAGTTAAGGAAACCAAAAAGCAAAGCTCTTTTCAAGAAATGAAATAGGGTAAATTTGGATGACATGGAAAACCTAGCTTAAAAACTCTTTTATCAACTTTAAAACATGTATTTTACAAGAAAAATGAAGCCTATAGGTGATAGATGATGTTTGATGATAATTTTCATGAGTTTAAATGAGTTTTTACCAAGGAAAATTCGTAATACTCAATAGGTTGTTAGAAAACACTAGTTTCCAACTCAAAAATGGCATTTTCTTAAATAAATAAAGTTCTTAGGGTACAGATAAAGTAAATACCTAAAGTTCTATGTATAAAATGCATTTTTCTTAAGAGAATCAACTTAGGAATGAGTTTTGCAAAATTCGGATTTTTGGATCAACCCTATTATAAGACTCACTTATAAGTTTACAAGTAAAGATTTAAATTAAAGAAATAAAGGCCTTAGGATATAGTTAATGTAAGGGTCAAATTTTTCTTTAGAGTAAATAGAATTTTCCTAAGGAAAATCCTTAGAACAAGTAAGAGTGACCAAGTGTATCAAATATACTAGTTAACAAATGGCATGACATGGTTTCCTATGATAAAGGTTATTTAAATTCTTTTAATCTATAAATTTATAAGAACTTAGGCACATGAGAATTTATATCATGACATTCATGATAGGGAAACTCATTACCATGGCATTTATTTTCATTCTACACTTAGAAACCTCAAGAGCATTCATAAAAATCACATTTTTGGAAATCAACATACCTACTGGTCAGAACTGATCCTTCATGTCCAAGACTTGAATGTTTTCAAAACTTGGTTTAAACAATGGATTTAGAAATCTCTTTCGAAGTAGATAGAAATCGATATAAAATTTGCGAAATTCTGAGTTAAAACGGCCAAGTTATGACCATTTTAAATCGGGACTTCGGAAATGACGCGAATTTCGATTTCACTAAGTTGTCTTAGAGTTTTGGTATTCTTAAATGGTAGAATACTTATTAGGGTGTTTCTTTTGCGTTTAGGCAAACCCGAGGACGTCGAGTCTTTACCCCCGGATTATTACTACTAAGAGACCGGCGAATCAATGGCGGAGTGAGTTTTCTCATCCCGATTCATTTATTGTATGTGATTGATAAATTAGTGCACTAGAGTGTAGGTCAAGAGAAATGAATATGTATGATGGGGAATAATGGGAAATTGTATGTTGATGATGATATGAGAACTAAAACTAAGAATATCGAAACCGGGTGATAAATTCTAGTTGTGCAGTTGGTTATGATGTATTGAAATGACCTAGATTTACATTTTATTCAAATTCCATGTGTTTAAGTATTTATGTTAAAATGTTGAATTTAAGGAGCATGGTTATGTTGTTAGTAGGTTAAGATATATGATTGTACATGTGTATATGTTGACATTAATATTTTGTTCTATATGCATTAATGTATGTGTAATGAAATTATTAATGTTGTCTTTTACATCTTAAGATGTTAAATTAAGTTAGATTAATAAATCAACTTTAATTTCACTTAAGTTAGTTGATTGAGTTTCTTGTAATTAAGTAGCATTTATGCCCTAAATGTAAGCCAAATGAAGTTCAAATTAAAGCCAAATGCAACCTAAAGTAATATATGCATTAAGGGGTAAATTTGGTATATGTTTAAAGTCAAAATTTGCTTAATTACCCTACTTTTTGAAGGCAGCCATTTTTACCCGAATTTTCCTTTTCTTTCTTTTGTTTTCTTCTTCCTCTTTTGATTCCATTTCCAAGCTTAAGACAAGGTATATATATATACTTGAATTAATTTAGTTAAGGTTGTTGTGTTGTTTTATTTCTTTTCTTGAAATAGATGTATGGATTATTGGATGAATTGAGCTTAATGTTGATCAAATGGTTTGTTCATGCATGGGATGAGTTGAGAAAGTGTTATATGAGTGTGTGAGGTTGTGCATGCATTGTTGTATGTTTATGAAGTGTTGGGAAGTTGTTAAGAGGATTGGTGTAGGAGAATTTAGAATTGATGGAAGTAGATTTTTGAAGTGTTTAATGATGTTGAATTCATGCTTGGAATTGCTAGAATTGAGTAGTATAGATATGAGTAAGGATATGATGTTAGAAATGTGGTGGAGGAAGGATTAAAGTGTATTAAGATATAATTTTGTAAAGTTGAAAAACAGGGGATTTAAGTTTCTCACGTTTAACCTTGTTTTTAAAACGTACACCGGCATATGGAGATTCTATGCCGCCGGCGTAGAGGCGGTGTTGATAGTCCACAGAACCAAATTTCTTAAAGCCGACTGAACGCCGCCGGCTTTCGCTAGGAAGTCATCCGACGTTCTTTCTTCCATAATGTACGCTGGCTGCTGGGAATCAACGCCGCCGGCGTAGTTTGCAAAGGCTGACGGCGTATACCTTGAACGCTGCCAGCGTTGGCAGTGTACATTTTCAGAACATTGAACACCGGCTCAACGCCGCCGGCGTTGAGTGCCGGCGTATCCCCTGTGTTTTTCAATTTTGAGAGCTTTTTCTAAAAATTTTCCAAAGTTATTGTTTGAGCAATTAAGTGTTTATTAAGTGATTTAGAATGTACTAGGACGTTTAAATGCTTATTGGTGACTTTGTAATTAATGAATTGGATGTCTTTGATTATTGTGATATACGGATATAATATGTATATATTTGTGAGAATGAAATCTATAATTGTTGATTTATTAATTATTGTGACATTTCTATTATAGTTAAGGATTCTTCGGTTAGTTCATCACCGAGAGATCCTAGTTCTATTCTAACGGGTTCAGGTACGCAATAACTTGTTTGATGTTTGCTAGGACCAGACATTTCGAATTTGACCTAAATTGACTCGGTTTAACAATTGAATGAATTGAATGTCTATTACGCTGTTTAATCTGGTCCGAGGAGCAGCAAACCTGTCATGATGTAATGACATGTTAGCTAGGCGCTTAACCAAGTCATGATGCAATGACTTTACCATGATGCAATGGTACGCTATGATGCAATAGCGATTCTTTTGGTTAAGTGGGTAGCCGATAGGGGGAATTGTATCTGTGTAACGTTTCTTAAACTTAGGGAGAAATACCATGATTTAGTTCAAGGTTTATGGGAACTTGTGAACTAGGCTCATGTTATGGACTGAGTTTAAGTAGAGTCAGGCAACGGCTTTTAAACCCTAGATGAAGCTATTATCTTCATGAAATAGATATAGGAGATATAAGTATTCGGACTGCTTATATCAACCCCCTGAGCAGCTGCTGTTACTCAGGATCCCTGGATTCCCGAAGTGTGACCGGGGTTTGAATACCCTCTTGTTGATTTGTGAGTCAAATTGTAATAAAGATAACCACTTGTTCTATGATGCATTACATGAATTGGATGACTTGTTATGCATTGGTTATTGTGTACTGGGCCTCTGGCTCACTTTTGCTGCTTTGCAGGTATTGGAGACGAGTATTACGATGACTTGGGCTATGGGTCCGATTTCGAAAGATTTCTACGAGTGGGATGAATAGGATCCGATTACCCGGGACTTTTTGAAGACTTTTTGTTAAGGACAAGCTATGTATAGAAGGCTTGCTAGTTAAGCCAATTTCTTTTTGTAATGACCTTAAGATCCTTTAGGATTTCATGTTTTGAGAAAACATGTAATTTTTTTGCAGCGTCATGTATTGGCACTAAACGATGTTTATATGATGTAAATTTATGTATGGATTGCTTTTGTTAGCAATCTTGTTTTGTTTAAAAGTTCTTTACAAAGTATAGTGATTTTGATCAAACAATTTTCATAAACTTAGTTTTAGGACAACCTTACATATAATGTGCAAACGTTATATGTGGTTGGGGATTCGGTACTCTAAATCTTGGGATTTAGAGGATCGGGTCTTTACAGATGGTATCAGAGCCTTGTTTATGAAGTTGTTTGATTAGATAGTGGTGACTTGACCTTAGATGCGGTAAGTTAGTTAGACATATATAGGACTTGTTTATATTAAGTTTTATGTTTAATTGTCTAATTGGTTTATTAATTGTTTTTATATTGATTTAACCTTGTAAGATTATTGTATGTCATACATATGTTGCATGTTTGTTTAAAAGATGGATAGGTCACGAAGAGTAACCCGACAATCTTCGGAAAGAGAAAGTATGCCACCTCCTTCTCAGCTACTATTTCAGCTTCTGCATCAGCTAGTATTCCAGCTTCTACTTCGACTCCATCACCAGCTTCGGCTTCTACTGCACCGAATCCACAGCCTACTCAAATGCCAGCATATCCAGCTATGCCTCAGATGCCTACGGGAGATCCGAATAATGTGCTCACTATGTTTCGGGATATGTTTGCTATAGTTCAGCAGTACCAACAAATGATGTATCAACAACAACAACAACAATTTATGCAGCAATATCATCCACCAACTGTAAGAGAAGAGCCACAAGTACCAATGGTAGACCGGAATGAACAAGTCAAGTTACATGATTTTGTTAGACTGGTACCTGATTTTGATGAAACTGTGTTGGATCCGACTCGAACGGAAGGTTGGATAGTGGAGCTAGAAAAAGCATTTGCAGCTTGTGAAGTGCCTGAGCATAGGAAAGTTGATTTGGCTATATATATGTTGAAGGGAGATGCATATAATTGGTGGAGATTGAATAGTGAAGGATATGTGAGACCAATACCATGGAACAGATTCAAGGAAGCCTTTTTCTTGCAATACATTCCATCCACAGTGCGGGAACAAATGATATCGAGTTGGTTGAGTCTAAGGCAGGGAAATAAAACTATTGAAGACTATTGCAGAATATTGCATATTGCTTCGATTTGCGGGTACAAGTTACAATGATGAGAGCATGAAGGTTCAAAAGTTTCAAGATGGCTTGAACATGGAGATTAAGAGTGAGGTTAAGAAGTTTCAATTATCAACACTGTCCGAAACAGTAATCAAGGCGAAGTTAGTGGAACAAATTAATAATGAAAATAAAGCTCAGAGGGATAGACGTGCAACCTTTATGGGCAAGAGATCGGTGACATCTTACACTCCTTATTCAAGGTTTGGTAATGTTAACAAAGGAAAGCGACCATATTTGGGTAAGAAACCAAGCTCGGGACAAGTGGTGAAGACTCCTATGCCATCCATTCCATTTGATAGGCGATGCCCTATCTGTTTTGGGCCTCATGAATCGTTTCAATGTAAATGGACTCCTGGAGCTTGTTTTACATGCGGGAAAGTTGGTCATATTGTCCTGAACCTAAACTGAAGCCCATCTTTTGTGCTTATTGTCAACAAAGAGGTCATCATGTGGCAAATTGTAAAGAAAAGCCGAGGAATGAAGGACCGAACTTTGGAAAGGGAATGACAGCTGCTAGAGTGTTTGCTTTGCAACAATGTGAGAAAGCTCCTTCGGTTGATACAGTGGCAGGTATAATATAGATTGCAAGACATCCTGCATATACTTTAATTGATACTAGTGCTACTCATGCATGTATTGCTGAAAGCTTTGTGAATGAGTGTGGTTTGTCTTCTGAAGTGTTGTATGATAGAGTGATGAGTGTGAATACTCCTTTTGGTGTGCAATCCAAAGAGCCATGTGTATGTAAGAATGTTGATGTTGTGATTTCTGATGAAAGCATGCCAATAGATATGTTAGTTCTACATTTAATTGATTTTGATGTTATTCTTGGAATGAATTGGTTGAATCTTTACAAAGCTACAATAGATTGTAGTAAGGCGGAAGTGATTTTTGAGTTGGAAGGTAGAAGACTACTTCATGTGTTGGAAAGAAGGAGACCGGAGTATGTATTCTATGGAATTGTGGGAGAAGGATATGAGAACTGCAATGGGTAGTGAAGAATCCGAGTTGATATGGTGCCAGTAGTAAGGGAATTTGTTGATGTTTTTCCTGATGAATTACCCGGTTTGCCACCGGATAGGGAGATTGATTTTGGGATTGATTTGATACCCGGAACATACCTATTTCTAAAGCTCCGTATCGTATGCTCGGCTGAGTTGAAAGAATTGAAAAGTCAATTGGAAGAATTGCAACACCTCGGGTTTATTCGTCCAAGTATTTCTCCTTGGTGCTCCGGTATTATTTGTTAAGAAGAAAGATGGAAGTCTAAGGATGTGTATAGACTATAGAGAATTGAATCAAGTGACAATCAAGAACAAGTATCCACTTCCTCGAATTGATGATTTATTTGATCAATTGAGAGATGCGGCATTGTTTTCCAAGATAGATTTGAGATCCGGATATCATCAACTCAAGATTAAGCAACAAGATATATCCAAGACGGCTTTCAGAACAAGATATGGACATTTTGAGTTTATGGTTATGCCTTTTGGTTTAACAAATGCCCCTGCTGCTTTTATGGATTTGATGAATAGGGTATTTAAGGATTATTTGGATCAATTTGTGATAGTCTTCATTGATGATATATTGGTATATTCAAAGAATGAGGAAGATCATGATAAACATTTGAGACTTATATTGCAACGATTGAGAGAGAGGAAGCTTTATGCTAAGTTTAGCAAGTGCAAATTTTGGTTGAGAGAAGTTGCATTCTTGGGACATATCATTACAAAGGAAGGAATATCTGTTGATCCGGAGAAGATTAGAGCGGTATTGGACTGGCCACCACCGACAAGTGTCACGGAAGTGCGAAGTTTCTGGGGTTAGCAAGCTATTATAGAAGATTTGTACAAGGTTTTTCCAAAATCGTTCACCATTAACTAAGTTGACAAGGAAATATGTGAAGTTTGATTGGGATGAGATTGTGATCGGAGTTTTCTTGAGCTGAAGGAACGATTGATTTCTACACCGATTTTGGCATTACCAGTTAGTGGAGAAGAGTTTGTGATTTATAGTGACGCTTCACTTCAAGGACTCGGATGTGTGTTGATGCAAGATAATCGAGTCATAGCTATGCCTCAAGACAATTGAAGCCCATGAGAGGAATTACCCAGTTCATGATCTCGAGTTAGCCGCAGTGGTATTAGCATTGAAACTTTAGAGACATTATTTGTTTGGTGAAAAGTGTAAGATATTCACGGATCATAAGAGTTTGAAATACATTTTCACTCAAAAGGAATTAACATGCGACAACGAAGGTGGTTGGAATTAATTAAAGATTACGATGTTGAAATTTTGTATCACCCGGGAAAAGCTAATGTGGTAGCCGATGCGCTCAGTAGGAAGAAATCGATGAATGTGGAATCTTTGGTTACTAATCAATGGGAGTTACAAGAAGATCTTCAAAATGAATATTGAGATAGCTATGGAAAATGTGGACGTTATGCTAGCGAGTTTATCACTGCAACCGACGATTCTGGATCAAATCAAGCAAGGACAACTTGAGAACCGGAAGCCAGAAGTTGAAAAGTAAGATAGGTGAAAAGAGGAGAAAAGAGATGAGGATTGATGATAGGGTATTATTAGATTCAAAGATAGAATTTATGTACCCGAGATCTACGATTTGAGACACCAAATTATGAAGGAAGCGCATTCCTCCTCATATTCAATTCATCAGAGAAACACGAAGATGTATCGAGACTTGAAGCGACATTTTGGTGGGAAGGAATGAAGAAGGACATTGCAAGATTTGTTTCTAAGTGTTTGGTATGTCAACAAGTGAAGATCGAGCATCAACGACCTGGAGGAGAATTGCAACCATTAAAGATTCCGGAATGGAAATGGGATGAGATAACTATGGATTTTGTGACGGCTTTACCAAAGACAGTAGCCAAGAACAAATGATTTGGATCATTGTGGATCGACTCACGAAATCGTCACATTTCATTCCACTGAGAGTCGGGTATTCGCTTGAAAAATTGGCTCAGATTTACATCCGAGAGATAGTGAGATTACATGGTATACCAATGACCATTACTTCGGATAGAGATACAAGATTTGTCAGTCGATTCTGGAAAAGTCTTCATGAAGCTCTTGGAACAAAGTTACAATTTAGTACAGCTTTTCATCCACAAACTGACGGGCAATCGGAAAGGACAATTCAAATTCTTGAAGATATGCTTAGAGCTTGTGCATTGGATTTTGGAAAGAATTGGGATGAACACTTACCTTTAGTTGAATTTGCTTACAATAATAGTTATCAGGCATCAATTCAGATGGCTCCGTATGAAGCGTTATATGGAAGAAATGTAGATCTCCTTTGCATTGGGATGAAGTGGGCGAGAGAGTGTTGATTGGACCCGATTTGGTACAACAAGCGGTTGATAAGATTCAAATGATCAAACAGAGATTGAAAGCTGCTCAAGACCGATATAAAAGTTATTCCGATTTAAGAAGAAGACCTTTGGAGTTTGAACTTGGAGATCATGTGTTCCTCAAGATATCCCCGACTAATGGAGTTTTCAGATTTGGGGAGAGAGTAAATTGAATCCAAGATACATTGGGCCATATGAAATATTGGAAAGGATCGGACCATTGGCTTATAGATTGGCGTTACCACCAAATTTGTCAGGCGTTCATAACGTTTTTCATGTATCTCAACTTAGAAAATGCATATCCGATTCCGATGCAATATTGGATACCAATCAACCAGAGATACTACCAGACTTGACTAATGAAGAAAAGCCAATTAGAATCTTGGGAAAAATGGACAAAGAATTGATGAATAAAGTCATACCAATGGTAAAGGTTCAATGGAGTAACCAATCTGAGAGAGAAGCGGTTTGGGAAGTAGCGAGTGCAATGAGACAGAAATATCCGGAACTTTTTGAGTAAAAAGGTGAGTTAAGTTCCGGGGACGTAACTTCTCGAAGAAGGGAAGAATGAAATGACCTAGATTTACATTTTATTCAAATTCCATGTGTTTAAGTATTTATGTTAAAATGTTGAATTTAAGGAGCATGGTTATGTTGTTAGTAGGTTAAGATATATGATTGTGCATGTGTATATGTTGACATTAATATTTTGTTCTATATGCATTAATGTATGTTTAATGAAATTATTAATGTTTGTTTAATGAAATTATTAATGTTGTCTTTTACATCTTAAGATGTTAAATTAAGTTAGATTAATAAATCAACTTTAATTTCACTTAAGTTAGTTGATTGAGTTTCTTGTAATTAAGTAGCATTTATGCCCTAAATGTAAGCCAAATGAAGTTCAAACTAAAGCCAAATGCAACCTAAAGTAATATATGCATTAAGGGGTAAATTTGGTATATGTTTAAAGTCAAAATTTGCTTAATTACCCTACTTTTGAAGGCAGCCATTTTTACCCGAATTTTCCTTTTCTTTCTTTTGTTTTCTTCTTCCTCTTTTGATTCCATTTCCAAGCTTAAGACAAGGTATATATATATATACTTGAATTAATTTAGTTAAGGTTGTTGTGTTGTTTTATTTCTTTTCTTGAAATAGATGTATGGATTATTGGATGAATTGAGCTTAATGTTGATCAAATGGTTTGTTCATGCATGGGATGAGTTGAGAAAGTGTTATATGAGTGTGTGAGGTTGTGCATGCATTGTTGTATGTTTATGAAGTGTTGGGAAGTTGTTAAGAGGATTGGTGTAGGAGAATTTAGAATTGATGGAAGTAGATTTTTGAAGTGTTTAATGATGTTGAAT
Organism: Combretum micranthum; assembly: GCA_024138025.1. NCBI lineage: Eukaryota > Viridiplantae > Streptophyta > Magnoliopsida > Myrtales > Combretaceae > Combretum > Combretum micranthum. Next base: position 2,700 of record JAMXBD010000398.1, on the reverse strand, counting down.
TCATGCTTGGAATTGCTAGAATTGAGTAGTATAGATATGAGTAAGGATATGATGTTAGAAATGTGGTGGAGGAAGGATTAAAGTGTATTAAGATATAATTTTGTAAAGTTGAAAAACAGGGGATTTAATTTTCTCACGTTTAACCTTGTTTTTAAAACGTACACCGGCATATGGAGATTCTATGCCGCCGGCGTAGAGGCGGTGTTGATAGTCCACAGAACCAAATTTCTTAAAGCCGACTGAACGCCGCCGGCTTTCGCTAGGAAGTCATCCGACGTTCTTTCTTCCATAATGTACGCTGGCTGCTGGGAATCAACGCCGCCGGCGTAGTTTGCAAAGGCTGACGGCGTATACCTTGAACGCTGCCTGCGTTGGCAGTGTACATTTTCAGAACATTGAACACCGGCTCAACGCCGCCGGCGTTGAGTGCCGGCGTATCCCCTGTGTTTTCAATTTTGAGAGCTTTTTCTAAAAATTTTCCAAAGTTGTTGTTTGAGCAATTAAGTGTTTATTAAGTGATTTAGAATGTACTAGGACGTTTAAATGCTTATTGGTGACTTTGTAATTAATGAATTGGATGTCTTTGATTATTTGTGATATACGGATATAATATGTATATATTTGTGAGAATGAAATCTATAATTGTTGATTTATTAATTATTGTGACATTTCTATTATAGTTAAGGATTCTTCGGTTAGTTCATCACCGAGAGATCCTAGTTCTATTCTAACGGGTTCAGGTACGCAATAACTTGTTTGATGTTTGCTAGGACCAGACATTTCGAATTTGACCTAAATTGACTCGGTTTAACAATTGAATGAATTGAATGTCTATTACGCTGTTTAATCTGGTCCGAGGAGCAGCAAACCTGTCATGATGTAATGACATGTTAGCTAGGCGCTTAACCAAGTCATGATGCAATGACTTTACCATGATGCAATGGTACGCTATGATGCAATAGCGATTCTTTTGGTTAAGTGGGTAGCCGATAGGGGGAATTGTATCTGTGTAACGTTTCCTTAAACTTAGGGAGAAATACCATGATTTAGTTCAAGGTTTATGGGAACTTGTGAACTAGGCTCATGTTATGGACTGAGTTTAAGTAGAGTCAGGCAACGGCTTTTAAACCCTAGATGAAGCTATTATCTTCATGAAATAGATATAGGAGATATAAGTATTCGGACTGCTTATATCAACCCCCTGAGCAGCTGCTGTTACTCAGGATCCCTGGATTCCCGAAGTGTGACCGGGGTTTGAATACCCTCTTGTTGATTTGTGAGTCAAATTGTAATAAAGATAACCACTTGTTCTATGATGCATTACATGAATTGGATGACTTGTTATGCATTGGTTATTGTGTACTGGGCCTCTGGCTCACTTTTGCTGCTTTGCAGGTATTGGAGACGAGTATTACGATGACTTGGGCTATGGGTCCGATTTCGAAAGATTTCTGGACGAGTGGGATGAATAGGATCCGATTACCCGGGACTTTTAGAAGACTTTTTGTTAAGGACAAGCTATGTATAGAAGGCTTGCTAGTTAAGCCAATTTCTTTTTGTAATGACCTTAAGATCTTTTAGGATTTTCATGTTTTGAGAAAACATGTAATTTTTTTGTAGCGTCATGTATTGGCACTAAACGATGTTTATATGATGTAAATTTATGTATGGATTGCTTTTGTTAGCAATCTTGTTTTGTTTAAAAGTTCTTTACAAAGTATAGTGATTTTGATCAAACAATTTTCATAAACTATTAGTTTTAGGACAACCTTACATATAATGTGCAAACGTTATATGTGGTTGGGGATTCGGTACTCTAAATCTCGGGATTTAGAGGATCGGGTCTTTACAGATGGTATCAGAGCCTTGTTTATGAAGTTGTTTGATTAGATAATGGTGACTTGACCTTAGATGCGGTAAGTTAGTTAGACATATATAGGACTTGTTTATATTAAGTTTTATGTTTAATTGTCTAATTGGTTTATTAATTGTTTTTATATTGATTTAACCTTGTAAGATTATTGTATGTCATACATATGTTGCATGTTTGTTTAAAAGATGGATAGGTCACGAAGAGTAACCCGACAATCTTCGGAAAGAGAAAGTATGCCACCTCCTTCTCAGTCTACTATTTCAGCTTCTGCATCAGCTAGTATTCCAGCTTCTACTTCGACTCCATCACCAGCTTCGGCTTCTACTGCACCGAATCCACAGCCTACTCAAATGCCAGCATATCCAGCTATGCCTCAGATGCCTACGGGAGATCCGAATAATGTGCTCACTATGTTTCGGGATATGTTTGCTATAGTTCAGCAGTACCAACAAATGATGTATCAACAACAACAACAACAACAATTTATGCAGCAATCATCCACCAACTGTAAGAGAAGAGCCACAAGTACCAATGGTAGACCCGAATGAACAAGTCAAGTTACATGATTTTGTTAGACTGGTACCTGATTTTGATGAAACTGTGTTGGATCCGACTCGAACGGAAGGTTGGATAGTGGAGCTAGAAAAAGCATTTGCAGCTTGTGAAGTGCCTGAGCATAGGAAAGTTGATTTGGCTATATATATTTGAAGGGAGATGCATATAATTGGTGGAGATTGAATAGTGAAGGATATGTGAGACCAATACCATGGAACAGATTCAAGGAAGCCTTTTTCTTGCAATACATTCCATCCACAGTGCGGGAACAA